>CM037782.1:49858726-49908473 GCA_021229015.1 Solen grandis | reverse complement strand
TTTACCCAAAAGAATATTGTTGAGTATTACCTGTCAGTTATGTAGTCACAATATCATCGGTTTTCACAAAAGCAATTCCATTCAAGTCACAAGTCGCATGTTTCAACAAACATATTTCTTCGTTCAATGGTTTGTTGAATACTGTTAACAGTGATCTTTCAAACATTTTTGTCGCAATGTTTAAGCAGACTTTTAACCAAGAAGAATACTTTTAAGTATTACCTGTCTGTTATGTAGTCGTAAACTTTTTTTACGGACTTCAGGTACTGCAACGTTATATGTGTGTGTTGCTTTATGATTGCGACAAACGAGAATTGTACTCGATAAACAAGAATTGCAAACGACAAACAACAGTATAAAATGACACACGACAATGCAATATGCCACTCAACACTATTACAAACTAATATTGCATTGAATTACTATCATTTTCATGAAATATCGCATTAATTTTTTAGTGTTGTTTCAAATTGATGTCAGCAAGGAACAGAATGCAAAAAAATGCATAAAAATCAGACTTAAATTATTTTTGTTATAAAGAGTGGTTTTAAGCCAAGCGCCCCCTAGCCACAAAATGAGAAACAAAATTTAGTGAATATTTTCTATTAGGTACCTAGCAATGCAGCAAATGGTTCAATCAAGTATACAAGTCGCATTAGTCAAACATTCTATTCCTTATATATCACAATTTGAAGCATAAAAACTGATTTACAAGGTTCTAAAGAGGATGAAACCTTGGACTGCCGTAAAATGACGAAATCAAGTCCGATCTTCAAAAACTAAACATCACTGGAATGGGCTCCTCAAGAACTAAAACTTTTGTTCATATACTTTCAATGAAATATTTTTTCTTTTGGAGCTATTTGTAGCCGAATAAAAACACAATAATCGTAATATGACCTTGACCTTTGCAATTTCTTTTCAACGTTTTGCTTGTGAGGCCCTTTCAACCATAACAATATATTACTTGTGGAAATATCATGAAGAATGAACCAAAAATAAAGTCAGGAGCGACAAAAAACATGTTTTTGATATTTTAATTTTTCCTAAAATTTTGTGAAGTTTGACCGTTTCTAGAGGACAAACCATGCATTTCTTAAATTCGCCACTCCATATATTTTGTGCGTATATGTCTTGCAAATCATTTGCAGCAAACAGAATTCATCTATTTGATGTCTAACAAAAAAGAATAGGTTTTTCGTAGACCTACCCTCATCTGCAGAGTTTTTTGCGAGGTTCGAACTTTCAACCTTCTGTTACTAGCTCAAAAAGTTTCAGCCATTCATACCTAGAAACCTCATATTTTATTAGGCTATCAACAAGGGACATAATGCAACAAACCGCATTTGGATCAGACTTCAACTTTTTGAGTTATAAGTAGAAGAGTGATTTCAAGCAAAGAGCCCCCTAGCGGCAAAATGAGAAACAAAATTGATTAAAATTTTACCATTAGGTACCTAGCAATGCAGCAAATAGTTCAATCAAATATACAAGTCGCACTAGTTGAACATTCTATTTCTCATATATCACAATTTGAAGCATTAAAACTGATTTACAATTATTCTCAAAAAGGATCAAACTTTGGACTGCCGTAATATGACCAGATCAAGTCCGATCTTCAAAAACTAAACATCACTCGAAAGAGCTCCTCAAGAACTAAAACTTTCGTCCATATGCTTTCATTGAAATATTTTTAGTTTAGGAGCTATTTGGGGACGAATAAAAACACAAAAATTGTAACATGACCTTGACCTTTTCATTTATTTTTAAACTTTTTAATTGTGAGGCCCTTTCGGACATAACAATACATAACTTGTGAAAATATCATGAAGAATGAACCAAAAATAAAATCAGGAGCGACAAAAAATATGTTTTTAAACTTTAACTTTTCCAAAATTTGACCCTTTCTAGAGGACAAACCATGCATTTCTTAAATTCGCCACCCCATATATTTTGTGCGTATATGTTTTTCATATACCTACCCCAAATTTGTTTTTAAATTTTCTATCTGATGTAAAAAATGGCCATGTTTTTCGTAGACCTACCCTCATTTGCACGGGTTTTTGCGAGATTCGAACATTCAACCTTCAGTAGCTCAAAAACTTTTAGCGACACGTACCTTGAAACCTATCATATTTTATTAGGCCATCAACATGGAACAGAATGAAAAAAAACGCATTTGAATCGGACCTCAAATAACTGAGTTATTAGCCATTAATAAATTTCGTGCAAAACGCCCCCTAGCTGGAAAAGTAAGACATAAATGAAAATTTTCTCAACGTTAGGATCATCTTCAAATACGTGGTAATAACTGATTAAAATTTCATACATGTGACTTTTCTGATCATGGAGGTATGCCGTTCACAAAAAAGGGTTAGAAAAATAATAACTAGAACCGCAAAGCGGCATCTTGGTTTTCGCTTTTAACTTGACTAATAAGAGTACTGGTTTCAACAATAATCGGTATTATGACCTTGACCTTTGCATATTTTCATCGTTATTTACTATGATTTATTTGTATTATTTAAATGCATAAACAGTGAAAACATGATGAAGATTGAACAAAAATTAAAGTCAGGAGCAGCAAATAGAGGAAACATACGGATTTACAATTGTTTGATAAAAGGATCAAACTTTAGACTGAGGTAATTTGATCAAATGAAGTCCAATCTTCAAAAACTAAACACCAATGGAAAGATCTCTCCACAAACTAAAACTGTTGTTCATATACTTTCTATAAAATATTTTTAGATTTGAAGCTATTTTGTGCCGATAAAAATAACAATAATCGGTATTATGACCTTGACCTTTGCATATTTTCAACGTTATTTACTATGGGTTTGTTTGTATTATTTAAATGCATAAACAGTGAAAAAATGATGAAGATAGAACAAAAACTAAAGTCAGGAGCTGCAAAAAAGAGGAAACCTACGGATTTACAATTGTTTGATAAAAGGATCAAACTTTGGACTGTGGTAATTTGATCAAATGAAGTCCGATCTTCAAAAACTAAACACCAATGGAAAGATCTCTTCACAAACTAAAACTTTTGTTCATATACTTTCTATAAAATATTTTTAGATTGAAATTTTTAAAAATAACAATAATTGGTATATGACCTTGACCTCTGCATATCTTTGCTGTTTTATATCTATGATTTTATTTGTTTAATAAAAATGCATAAACAGTGAAATAATGATGAAGATTGAACAAAAAATAAAGACAGGAGCTGCAAATAACCTTAAAAGTCATGCTTTTAAAATGTTGATTTTTCGAAAATATTGGTTAAGTTTGACCGCGTACTGTGGACAAACCATGCAATTCCCGAATTTGCCACCCCATATATTTTGTGCGTATATGTCTTGCGAATCATATGCAACAAACAAAATTCTTCTATCTCATCTCTGAATAAAATGGGTAGGTTTTTGGTAGACCTACCCTTATTTCACAGTTTTTTCGAGATTCGAACTTTCAACCTCCTGTAGCACGAAAGTTTTATATACGCAATTTTTTGGAACCTATCATATTTTATTGGGCTATTTACAAGGAACATTATGCAAAAAAACGCATTTGAATCGGACCTCAAATAATTGAGATATTGCTTATTAAACATGTTCATTTAAAACGCCCCCTGGCGGGAAAATCAAAACAATAATGAAAATTATCTCGACGTTAGGATCATCTTCAATTACGTGGGTATTACTGATAAAAGTTTCATAGATGTGGCTTTTCTCACATCGGAGCTATGCCGTTCACAAAAAGGGTTAGAAAAATAAAAAGAAACAGAACAAGAACAAAGGGTTTTTGCACTGCGATGCGAAAACCAATAAAAAAAAAATAAAACGAAGAAGAACAATAGGTTTTCGATGCGAAAACCTAAAAAACGGTACAAACCCAAAAGGACTTTCGTAGGCAGAAAGTCCTAATAATAACTAGATTTCATTCGTTGATACAATGGACTTTCTGCTAAATTTGTCAAACGTAAGAGCATTTTGCATGGCAAAATTAACTAAACATCAATTCTTATTTTGACATCACTTTCTTACAAGTTGACTTATTTCAGTAATCTAGTTACCAAAAGAAATGTCTTAAAAATCCATTCAATTTGATTGCAATATATTTGGGTCTATCATTAAATAGCATAAACAAATTTTGTTATTTGCATTACTCCATGATTTTTGGGTCAATCGTTAAACTTAAAGCATCAAAAGAACGACCCAACATTGCTCTACAAATATTATTCATATTTTCGAAAATCAAAATTTTTGAGATATAAACTGTTAAACGCATTGAGGATAACTGAATTTTCATATTTCAGCCATAATTCAACTGATTCAACTCCGATCATTAAAAGCTGAAAGGTCTTTCAAAGCACTTCAAATTATATGCATAGTGTCTATATAGAATATTTATTGTTTTAGAGATATTTAAGGCCAAAGAAAAATATCGATAATTGAAATATGACCTTGACCGTTGCTTTCTTTGGAAACGGAAGTAGCATTATGCAAAAGCATCTAATGCTGCACCTTCAGTAAAAATTTCATGCAAATTAAAAAAAAAAGAAATCGGGCCTATAGGCCGTAAAAACCGTTTAATTTCAGTAAAAAAGTGTTTAGGACTTGTAACGACACATAACATCAAATGACGCTCATCTTCTTATAATGTAAAACATACGTAGAGACTTATATTCAGTCAAAATTTCAGCTTTCTAACTCATCTGGAAGTGATGCTACGCGTATTTGAAATTTAACGTCAATGGTTCGAATATTGGATTCGCCATAGAACCTTTGCCTTTATGAATATGGAAAGACGGATACCTGGTTGCATAATTATAACAAAACTTATACATTCTGTGAAAATTGAATAAAAAATGGTCCTAAAATAATGTCTGTAGACCGCGAAAACCTTTCTTAGACAACGCCATGTTTGATGTCATATGACGTTATAGGCATAAGACAATCAATGAAATGAAATATTCAGTATCTGAATTTTCGTGCACCTGGGACTTTTGCAACATATAGAAATAAACGCGTAGATATTAGAAATTCTTTTTTACCTTATGACGTCAAATGACGTTCTGCCTCACAGAATAAAAAGAAGTCATAAAGATTAATTTTCAGTTCAAATATCAGCTTTATAATACATCTGGAAGCGATGTTATGCGTATTTAAAAATTGACGTCAATGGTTCGAATCTTGGATTTGCCATATAACCTTTGACTTTCCGAATTTGGACAAACGGACACCGGAATGCACAACTAAAGCGTAACATGTACATTCTGTAAAATTTTGATGAAAATCGGTCAAAAAATAATGGCTGTAGACCGCGTAAAATCTTTTTGTACTGACGTCAAATCTGACTTTATATAACGTGATATAAAATTCAATGTATTCCAAAGCACATAGTTTGACGCATATGCAATTACCTTTCCATAGTCCTGGAAACATTACAACATATATAAATTCAAGTATAGATCTAAAAATTCTTTTTGACCTTAAGACGTCATATGACGTCAAATGATGTTCATCTTCTCAGAATGTAAAAGGCACTTGGAGACTTATAATCTGTGCAAATATCAGCTTTCTATCTCATCATAAAGCGATTTTATACTCATTTGAAATTTGACGTCAATGGTTCGAATCTTGGATTCGCTACAAAATCTTTGCCTTTCCGAATTTTGAAAAACGAACACCGGGATGCACAACTAGAGCCTAACATACACATTCTGTGAAATTTTGATGAAAATCAGTCCAGAAATAATGGCTGTAGACCGCGTACAAACTTTTTCACCTGACGTCAAATCTGACGTTATGTGACGTCATATGAATAGAAAATTCATTGCATCCGAAAGCTCATGGTTTGAAATATATGCCATGAAATTTTCATTGTTCTGAGTCAATGGCAATACCTCGAAATTAACACAAACATAAGAGGAAGAAAAAAAGAATAAGAAGAAGAAGAAGAATAAAAAACAGTACAAACCCAATAGGACTTTCTGCCTGTAGGCAGAAAGTCCTAATAAACAGTACAAAACAATAGGTCTTTCTGCTTGAGGCCGTAATAACTAAGGCAATATGCTTATCGGTCCTGGTGTACACCATTGTATCCTAAAATGCACCCCATCCTCTTAAAATACGCATTGCAATTCACCTTTTAACACGGACACTCTTTCCTGCGTAGGAACGTCCGGATCGTAGGTAACCAACCTAATATCCGCTTTCTGTTTTTACTTCAAATTGCTAGATTTCAGTATACAAACCCTAATCCGAAAAACATGAATATCTGCTATGTTTGATGACGTAATCACTTGAAATTTGCAGAACTTTTTGCACATCTTGGACTATGACATTGGTGCAAATTTTAACTTTAGACATGATGATCCTGAACAAACGTTGCTA
This sequence comes from Solen grandis, assembly GCA_021229015.1. Classification (NCBI taxonomy): domain Eukaryota; kingdom Metazoa; phylum Mollusca; class Bivalvia; order Adapedonta; family Solenidae; genus Solen; species Solen grandis. Next base: position 49,902,075 of record CM037782.1, on the reverse strand, counting down.
AAATAAAAACTTGATCCATGTAGAACTCTGGTTGCCATGGCAACGGAAAGAAAATAATTATTAAAATCATCTCCTTCAAAACTACTGGCCAGATTTCAAAATGTTTTGGTATAGATGTTCCTTGCATAACTATCTACTAAGATTGCTAAAATTATTCCGATCCGTAAGAAAACATGGCCGCTAGGGGCGGGGCTGATTTGCCTTATGTGTACATACATAGGCTAATATAGGAAAAACTTGAAAAATCTTCTCAGAAACCACACGACCTGGTGTTTAGATATTTGGTGTTTAGCATTGTCTTGTAGATCTCTACCAAATCTGTTCTAATCATGCCCCTGGGGTCAAAATTGGCCCCAACTCAGGGGTCACTTCATTTAACATAGACTAACATAGGAAAAACTTGAAAAATCTTATCAGAAACCACAAGGCCTGGAGTTTAGATATTTGGTGTGCAGCATTGTGTTGTGGATCTATACCCAATTTGTTGAAATCATGACTCTGTGGTCAAAATTGGCCCCGTCCCAGGGGTCACTTGAGTTTGTTACATGAGCTAATAGACATCTACCAAGTTTGTTCAAATCATGACCGTGGGATCAAAATTGGCTCTGCCCCAGGGGTCACTTGATTTTACATAGCCTACTGATACCAGGTGAGCGATTCAGGGCCATCATGGCCCTCTTGTTTGCATGTAAAGAGGACTAGTGATACTTCGTTCCCTTGCAGAACACTAAGCTTGAGTATTATTGTAGTTAAGATGGTTCTCGAAAAGCTAGCATTATGAAACTGTAGATGAAAACAAAGCCACCTATTCCCTTTTGAATGAACTGACTTTAAATTTTAAATTATTTCATATGAAGTCACAGATTTTTATCTGCTATTTATATAAGTATGCACTCTACAACCGTCAATTCGGGGCTTTTTTTAATTTTCTTCATTTTTTTAAGATGTTGTATGTCAGAATATTAAATGGATATGATCAGTTTTGAGGTGCAGAAAGTCCTTTCTTTTGTTCAGAACAAAAGAAGTCTAGTTACGGAATGTGTTTGTACCAACGAATGTCAGTATCACATGCACTGATATATAACCCTTATTCGAATGAATTGCGGCAAGCAGGGACACATACCAACGAATGTCAGTATGACATGCACTGATATATAACTATTGTTAAATTAAATGACTAAAAAGTAAAATTGTAAGTGGCATGTATTCTAAAGTGAACTGATGGTACAACTAGGATTTAATTTTACCAGTTTTTTTTAAATAATTTGATAAAATTTGTAGCTTAATGTGAAGGAACATCACTATAGCCATTAACCACTACAGCAAAGTTTTTACAGAAGAACTATTACGAGAGATTTGTTTTATTGTAAGATTGGGCCATTACAATCATGCGTGAAATATTCATTAATCCATAATCCATTAAGACGTTACCCTAAGATATATAATTTGAACTGCACTGGAAGTGTACATGAGCATGAAATCAAATTGTGTTGGTTATATTAACTTTACAATTCCTGAATATTTCAACCGCTTTTGGGCAGGTATTGCAGCATTGAGACACATTGAAAATTACCCTTACAAGTTTAAGTATTTATCATTCTGTAATATGAGATTTCTGTTTTGAAAGCATTTGCATAAGTTAATGCCATGTCAAGGTAATGTCTATAAATAACACTGCATGGCTTGACTTGACTAAACCCTTACAAGTATTAATCATTCAGGTAATGTGATAAGTTTGATTTGCAAACGTGCGCCAAACGCTAGGTCAAGAACTGACGATAACTAGAACTATCACTTTAGATAATTAATACCCCCAGCATCTCACCTTGTCTTTAATATATCTGACCATGAAACAAGAGAAAAGAAAACTAGCATGACGGTAGGACACATTTATGACCAAAGAATTCTGACTTTCTTGTTTGATAGAAGAAGAATTTGAAAATTTGATATTGAGAGTATATAGGGGTCTCATTTATCAAGGGATCATTTTTTAATTTACCAAGTATGGTAGAGCATTATTGTTACCAGCTATCGGGGTTCAGCTCAGTACATATTAAAATAAGTATACTTGAGTCGTTTGATGTATTTATAATATTACATAATTAAGTTCATTTCATATTATTCTGATTACTGTATAACAAATATTTCAGGATACCACAACAATGACGGTTTCCAACCGAAAGAAACAAAATACAATATCTGAGACTAATATGTGATTTCACTGCTGAACTTACATCATTCATATCATAGCAGTTTCTCTAGATCCAATTGGTGATTTATATCATATGAATACAAAGAACAATGACATGGTAACAATACATGTACAAGATATTAAAAAGCAATACAACATTACACTACACACATGTACATATTTACACAACTCACCAGTATATGGTACTAACTAAACGTCATCCCTCCGGTCATATCATGCTGTAAATTTTGTAAATCAGGCGTAAAAGATTGCCTTGTTTCTGGTAACAGGCTATGAAAAAAATGGGTCGGTCGGTCGGCTTTTCTTTTCTTGTGCTCTTTTTTTTTGAAAGCTTAGATCTAATGTGGAAAACGTAACATGCTACATGCCAATATACCTTTTACTGTATTTTGCAATTTCAGACAGCTTTACAGAAAAATAAATCTTTCTAGTTTGTACTAAACATCAGTCCATTCAGCTGATATGAGAATTTGGTTGCCGGTTCATGTACACAGTATATTACTTAGAAAGCACATGCTGGGTGCAGATAAAGTTCATTACAAATGGCGGAGGCAGGCACCTGTGTCATTCAACACACGTTCTTATGTTTCCTAATTATGAATAAATGCAAAATACTCGAATGGTATCGCTTACGATATCTGTTTACATTTTACACACTCTCTACTGACTTGCGTTTTATCTGCGGTGAAAAACTATTGTTTTCGGTGCAAAAGGGGGAGAAGATTGGGCAAGAAATGTATGATGGACTGATTAATGTCTATTATGAAATCATCTGGTAGCTTGTAAGTATATTTAAAGTGTACTGAGGATCCACCAAATTAACTGTTGTTACGACCCACTTAAAAAAAACTTGTTTGTAAAGTTTCAGACGTAGTTTATCTTTGATTACGAGTATTTACGAAAGATAGTTCGTAATGAATCCGTAACCTCAAAATGGCTGACTCCTAAGTTATCGTTAGTAACTTGTTTAAACGAAAATAAATGTGATATAGAATCTTAGAATAAAATGGATATAAGTAGTGTAAAAGTAGGATTCTCGCGGCCATTTTGTTTTAGGAGGAATATACAGTTATATAGAGGGGGCGTGTCTAGTCGCCATCTTTTTTGGAGGAATATACAGTTATATAGAGGGGGCATGTCAAGTCGCCATTTTTAGCTCACCTGAGCACAACGTGCTCATGGTGAGCTTTTGTGATCGCCTTTTGTCCGTCGTCCGTGCGTGCGTCCGTCGTCAACAATTTCTTTAAACAACATCTCCTTCTAAACTACTCACTGGATTTTTTTTTTTTTTTTTTTTTTTTTTTTTTTTTTTCTTAACATTTTATTGTCCCCGTACATAGGTAGCAGTGGGTCGGGGGACCATCCCACTGACCACCTTACAATAACGATAGACATACATTCATATTTATGAATAAGACAATAAAATGAAATTTACAATGAAATATAGAGAAAGAAAAACAAAAATATACATGCATACACAGCTAGTCTCAAAACATTTTTCTATTTTTAGCTCACCTGAGCACTTGTGCTCGGGTGAGCTTTTGTGATCGCCTTTTGTCCGTCGTGCGTCGTGCGTCGTGCGTCGTCAGTCGTCCGTCGTCCGTCGTCAACAATTGCTTGTGAACACTCTAGAGGCCACAGTTTTGGCCCAATCTTCATGAAACTTGGTCAGGATGTTTGTCTACATGATATCTCGGATGAGTTCGAAATTGGGTCATGTGGGGTCAAAAACTAGGTCACTAGGTCAAATCTTAGAAAAACCTTGTGAACACTCTAGAGGCCACAAATTTGGCCCAATCTTCATGAAACTAAATCAGGATGTTTGTCTACATGATATCTCGGATGAGTTCGAAATGGGTCATGTGGGGTCAAAAACTAGGTACAGGTCAAATCTTAGAAAAAGCTTGTGAACACTCTAGAGGCCACAGTTTTGGCCCAATCTTCATGAAACTTGGTCAGGATGTTTGTCTACATGATATCTCGGATGAGTTCGAAATCGGGTCATGTGGGGTCAAAAACTAGGTCACCAGGTCAAATCTTAGAAAAAGCTTGTGAACACTTAAGGCCACAGTTTTGCCCAATCTTCATAAAAATGGTCAGGTGTTTGTCTACATGATATCTCATGAGTTGAAATGGGTATGTGGGTCAAAAACTAGGTCACCAGGTCAAATCTTAGAAAAACCTTTTGAACACTGTACAGGCCACAGTTTTGGCCAATCTTCAAAATTTTGTCAGGATGTTTGTCTACATGATATCATGCATGAGTTTGAAATTGGGTCATGTGGGATCAAAAACTAGGTCACCAGGTCAAATCTAAGGAAAACCTTGTGAACTCTCTAGAGGCCACAGTTTTAGCCAAATCTTCAATAGATTTGGTCAGGATGTTTGTCTAATTGATATCATGCATGAGTTTGAAAATGAGTCACATGAGGTCAAAAACTAGGTCACCAGGTCAAATCTAAGAAAAACCTTGTGAACACTCTAGAGGCCTACATTTTTGTCCCAGTCTTCATTAAACTTAATATGAATGATGTCTGCATGAATTCCCAGTTGAGTGCAAATTCAGGTAGGATCAATATGTAGGTCACTTAGTCAAATGTTAGAAAAACACTTTTAGATGCCAGATTTTTTGTCATTATGCCTAACACTGCCATCTTACTCAGGTGAGCGACACAGGGCCATTGGCCCTTTTTGGAATTAATTTTCCTATTTCTGAACTTTGATATTGGTGCTTTTGTAAATTTGCCAAGCTAAATTTAAGCTACTCTTTAAACCACAAAAATTTGGTGTTATTTTTTTCCTTTGGCATATAAAAATGTATCTTTTAATATGTAAAAACAAAACATAAAATTTATCAAACTCCTTTTTGCTTTTTCCTATAAGAAATTCTTCACATGATATATGAATGTTTACTTCCTTATATTCTAAAAATATTTTTACTTCTTGTATCAACTTTTGAGTAAACCTACACTCCCAGAACAAATGTAAAATCGTCTCTTCCTCGTCTGTACAAAAGGTACACATGTTATCATTTACAATATTCATATGACATAATAAAGATTTTGTACCAATAATTCTATGAAGAATTCGTAACTGTAGCCACTGTAGATAGGAATCTCTTGTTAGTAAAAAAACTGCTTTATAAGCATATTTCCAGTTAATATCATTGAAATGATCGTTCCATTTTTCCTGGCTTGTTGGTGTATCCCCATTTGCAATAAGTACATTATATACATGCTTACTGTCTTTATTAGAGTATGCAACTTTTGAAAAATAACATGACATAATAGGTCCACAGTAGCTACAGTTACCAATTATTTTAATGTTATTTATTCTTATATAAGATTTTATTGAACTTTTAAGACCTTCATAAAAAAGAAAATTAATCTTTTTACCAATATAATTTTCTATGTATGAAATATCAACAAAATCACCTGTAACTGTCAATATATCACTTACATATCTTATTCCTCTATCATACATACATTTATCAAATACTCCCTTGTTACCAACTTTAAATGAGCTGTTAAAAAATAATGGCAACATCAGGAAATCTTCTACTGATTCTATAGACAGCTTATCCATATAACCAATAAAGCTTTTTAGAACATCACCAAATTATTTTTTCCTTTAACCTTTAATTTCCCTAACCATTTTATGAATCTATTACAGAATTTATAACAGATAACACTTTCCTTTACATTTAAAAATCTTCAACCAAATTTTATTTTATTAAATTGTGTTATATCTATCATTTTTAATCCTCCTTCCTCATAGTCTTTTACTGCAACAGAGCATTTAATCTTATTTGGGCCATTCCATATAAACTGGTATAGCAATTTATTTATTTCTTCCATTAATATAATAGGCGGTGAAGGTAACATTGTAAACAAATGTGTAAAAAGAGGCACTATTAATGTTTTCACAACAGTTATTTTACCAATAGGAGTAAGAATTCTTCTGTTCCAGAAGGATATAATTTTTTTAACCTTTTCTAACTTGCCATTAAAATTAAGTTTTATCATATTTTCTAAATCTACATCAAAAATGACACCAAGTACTTCAAAAGTTGTGGTGTTCCAATTAAGTTTGTATTTTGTTTTTATTGACCGAGTGCTGTATTTCATTGCACCAATCCATATAACATTTGTCTTTTCAAAGTTAACTTTTAACCCTGAGTAAAAAGAAAATTCATGTAATAAATCTAATGTAGCATTTAGGGATTCTTCTGAACCATCTAAAAACAAAGAAGTATCATCAGCAAACTGAGAAATTTTATATTCAAATCCATCAATAATTATACCTTTAATTTTATCACAAGATCTTATTTTAATAGCAATAATTTCAGCACATAATATAAAAATATACGGACTGATAGGATCACCTTGACGACAGCCTCGTTCTACTTTGAAAAAATCTGAGAGGAATCCATTAATTTGTATTTTTGTCATGGTATTATATAAAAACAATCTGATCCACTTCCTAAATGTGCTTCCAAAATTGAAATATTTTAGTGTTTCCTCAATGAAGTTAAAAGATAGTGTGTCAAAGGCTTTCTCATAATCAATTGTGATTAGTAACCCAGGAATTTTCTTTTCTTCTGTTATTTTTAATAAATCATACAATAACCTAGTATTTTCTCCGATATATCTACCCTTTATAAAGCCAGTTTGGTCACAACTTATTAAATTTGGAAGTACCTTCTTTAATCTATTTGCAATTGACCCTGAAGCTAACTTGTAAATAACATTCAACAATGTAAGAGGTCTTAAATTTTTTAAAAATTTTCTAGGCTTGTTCTCTTTTGGAATACATGTAATGATTCCTTGTTTTTGTGTTATAGAAAGGGAACCAATATTGAATGCATAATTAATAGATCTAACAATAAAATGACCAATTCTCCTCCAGAAAACCTTTATAAATTCAACCGTATAGCCATCTGATCCTGGAGACTTATCATTTTTCATATTTTTCAATGTTGTGAGCATTTCCTCATATGTCAACAGTCCTTCTAAACTCTCTGTTTCATCACTTGACAACTTTTCAACATTTATATCTTTTAAATCATTTTGAATATTATAATCCTTCTCAAATTTATTTTTTGAATACATATTTTTATAAAACATACATGCTTCATTTAAGATATCAGACTGATTTGACAGTACATCTCCATCATCCTTTTCTATAAACGGAATCAATTTACTAGTACAATACTGTTTCTCTAAATTACAGAAATAACTTGAAGGTTTTTCACAATCTTCAATAAACCTAGCTCTAGATCTAATTACATGTCCTCTCAATGACTCTTCTCTAAGTGCTTGCAGTTCATTTTGCAATGTCAGTAATTCTTCCTTGTTATTTTCATCTAGATTTTTTTCTATATTATCAATTTTTTCCATTAACGTAAATTCAAGCGATCTTTTTTGCTTTTTCTTAAAACTAGAATATGAAATAGTCTTCCCCCTTATTTCCATTAATAGAGTTTCTAGGAATAACTGATCATTTATGACCAACTGTATATCATTATTTTAATTTTTTTTTATAACTTCATCTTTTTTTTTTTTAACAATGAATTATTAAATTTCCATAAAGGTTTACCATGATCTGTTTTACTGAATATTCTTTCTAAACATATAATAGAATGATCAGAACGATATGAAATTCCGATAGAAGAGTCTTTTATTTTTGACAACATGTTTTCTGATGAGAGGAAGAAATCTAGTCTTCCCTGCTGCATATTATTAATCCGTCTCCAAGTGAACTGTTTTGCATCTCCATTTATGTATCTAAAGGTATCTACTAAATTTCTCTCCCTTATAATTTTACATAGGTTTTCTCTAGCTTTCTTATTATTATCGACAGATTTGTAATTCATGTAATCTTTATTCACATCTAATACAAGGTTATAATCTCCACAAACTATATAAGAATCATTTCCGATTTTATCTATCAAACAGAAAATTTTAGAATAAAAATTAGGTTTATCCTCATTAGGACCATAAATATTACATAAAGTAAATCTATCTCCATCATAACTTATATCTAATAACAAACAATTTCCAGTGGAATCCCTCTCTACTGAGTGAACAACCACTGGGATATTCTTTTTCAATAAAATACAAACTCCCCTAGAATTTGATGTTCCATGAGAAAAATAACAGTCCCCATCCCACTGGGTGTAAACATTTTTTTCTAAACTATCAGTAAAATGACAATCTTGTAAACAACAAAATTCTGCATTCTGTTTTTTCAAGAATTGAAAAATGTCTATTCTTTTCTTACTATTGTTTAAGCCCCGGCAGTTGTAAGAGACAATTTTCAGATTACTCATAATAAAAGATGATAATTACTATATTACTAATACTAACATAAAAAACAATCCACATCTCCCTTCCTTTTCGAATATCCAAATTATCAAATGATTTACAATACTTTTGTAAATTAGGACAGCTGTACATACAATATAAGAACGAAAAATAAAACAAATAAACAACAGCAAACAGTGTGGCTTCCTTTACAACCTTTCTGCACAATTACATCTGAATAACTATCTCTAAATATAAAGTGTACATTACTTCATTATACTTGTAAATATAAAATTATAAACTATAACCTAGTTACAGTTTGAACACAAAAAATATGGAGACCAGACTGACTGACGGATGTAATGATTTTTAATATGCCCTTCTTTGGGGCATAATAAAACATAACACACTTATACACAAAATTTAGACATTTATATTAGTTAGTGTTTTTTATACTTTATCCAGATATAGTGTTTACATTTTAAAATCTGTTTTCCTGCCTAATATACATGCTTTATCTAATACCAATGAATATTAAGACAGTGTTTACTAACAATACCAATGCATTTTAGAACAGTATGTGTATATAATTTGCCTTGTTACCAACTAACTTACAATACCAATAAATATTAGGATTATAGGTGTTTATGCATTTGATATTAGGTCAAAATTAAAACTATAACCTAGTTACAGTTTGTACACAAAAAATATGGAAACCAAACAGACTGACGTATGGAATGATTTTAATATCCCCTTCTTTGGGGGCATAATAAAACATAAACACACTTATACTCAAAAATTAGACATTTATATTAGTGTTTTTATACTTTACCCAGATATAATGTTTACATTTTAAAATTTTTTTTTAATTGTTTATACATTTGAACTGTTATAAACTGACTAACAATGGATATTAGGACAGTACTGTCACAAACTGACTAACAATACCCATGAATATCAAAACAGGCGAGCAAACGGAACGGACGGTCTGATTTCAATATGACCACCTTCATGGACACAAAATTAGACGTTTATAGCTGCACTGCTCAGTATCCTACCAGATATTATGAGAACAATACAAAAATCACTTCTTTCCTGCCTGATAACACATCAGGCTTACATTACATACTTTAACTCCTGGGGGCCCTGGATCCGTCTGATCTTCTTTGTCTGTTCATTTCTTTCATCTCGTGAAACTTCTGCAAAGTCTCATCAATGTTGTCATACACATCAAATTTTACACGTTCACCTGTGAAAGTTTCCCCATACACTGATCCATTAAAAAACCATGCTGCTCTCATCTTACTATGGAGTGTTAATCTGTTAATAAGTCCTGAATTCATAGTCGTCACATCGTCAGCTATTCTATGTCCGGCCTCTCTCATCTCCTTCCTCTTCTTCATCACGGCTGTCTTCACAGTGTTGTTGATGGTTTTTATTATGACAGGTCTTGTCTGTCCAGGCTTGGTTGGTAACTTTTATTTATCTTTTTTTTTGTATTTTTTTTCCTGTTCGCTTCAATGCTCATTTCATCAGTCTTCTTAAACTCTCTTCTAATTCCTTTTTTGGCTATATTCCTTATCTTTTTTGGCATGTTCTTCTTTTAATCTATCATTTTCAAATGTAAGTGAATTTATTTGATCCTGTAGATCTCTGGTCTTTTCTTCAACTTTAATTTTGACTGTCTCAATAATTCTCTCTTCCATTTTGTTCATAGTCTGGGTGATTGTGCTTTTGATTATTGTTTCTATGTCTTCTTTCCTTATCATTGTCTCTTGCATTATATCAAGCTGATTTTGTATCACTGACAGGTCCATGCTCTCAATGCTGGTATCACTCAAATCTGATATTTTTCTTCTTATTTGCTTTGTTGGTTGTTGTCCTGCTTTATTTTGTGCTGTTTTTGATTTAGGTAAAAATTTGTCAGTCCCTTTTATTTTTTCTTGACCCTGATTCTGACTTTTGGCTGGACCTGAACCTGTATCTTTGGAACTCATATTCCCTCTAGTCTTTTCAGTGCTTTTGATTTTCTCTACACACAACAAATACAACAAGCCCTGTCTCTCTAGCTGTAGTATCTACCTGTAGAAGTCTTTATTAGGTCACATTAACTTTTTCATGCAAATCATGTGCTGTAATTCCCACTCCCACACAATGCTCAACTTTTCATAGAGCACAAAGACAGGTATTGGTTTAGTGTTTTTATAGCCTTGTCACATTGCTACCCTCAGGCAAGTTAATAGTTTTGTAATCAGAAAGTTATGTAATCCAGGCCTCAATCCAGGTATCAGTGAACAAAGAAAAGATAGATAAAAGTTCTTATTCTCACCAATATCCCTAAAGATACTTTTCACTATTTCAGTCTAAAACTTCCATTATGTAGTCCATTTCACAAGCTTTATCTTCATCTGTGTTTCATATTTTTCCTCCTATGTTATCCATATGTAATTGGCAAAAATGTTCAGAAAACTTAAACACACATCTTAACACATTTCCCCCTGCACAAGATCTCCATCTCACTGGATTTTGATAAAACTTCATAGGAATGTTCATTATGGGACCCTTTACCAAAGTTGTTAAAATTATTTTGATTGGTCAAAAATCTAGGTCACAGGAGCTAAAATAGATTTTAAAAATGAAAATTTTAAAAATCTTCTTCTCCGAAACCACAAGGCCTAGCCTTTTGGTTTTTGGTATGTAGCATGATCTTATGACTCTTCTTCTCAGGAACCACAAGGCATAGAGTTAAGATATTTGGTGTGTAGCATTGTCTAGTGGATCTCTACCAAGTTTGTTTAAATAAATGTTTGGCCCCTCCCCAGGGGTCACTTGATTTAACATAGGCTAATATAGAAAAAAACTTGAAAAATCTTCTTCTCAGAAACCACAAGGACTGATAATTAATCCCCCCGCCGCGAAGCGGGAGGGGGGTTATAGGAATGCCCTTCGTCCGTCCGCCCGTCCGTCAGTCCGTCAGTGTGTCCAAAACATTTTCGTGTCCGCTCCATATTTAATGAACGCTTGGACACATTTTCTTCAAACTCGACTAAAGTGTTAACCTCATTGAGCTGATGTGCAGAAGGCATGAGGCGGTCACGCTGGCTCAAGGTCAAGGTCATACTTGAAGGTCAAATTTTATTTTGTATCCGCTCCATATCTCATGAACGCTTGGACACATTTTCTTCATACTCGGCTAAAATGTTAACCTCATTGAGCTGATGTGCAGAAGACATGAGGCGGTCACGCTGGCTCAAGGTCAAGGTCATACTTGAAGGTCAAATGTTATTTTCGTGTCTGCTCCATATCTCATGAACGCTTGGACACATTTTCTTCAAACTCGGCTAAAATGTTAACCTCATTGAGCTGATGTGCAGAAGGCATGAGGCTGTCACGCTGGCTCAAGGTCAAGGTCATACTTGAAGGTCAAATGTTATTTTCGTGTCCGCTCCATATCTCATGAACGCTTGGATACATTTTCTTCAAACTCGGCTAAAGTGTTAACCTCATTGAGCTGATGTGCAGAAGACATGAGGCGGTCACGCTGGCTCAAGGTCAAGGTCATACTTGAAGGTCAAATGTTTAAGCCTCCACTTTTTCATGTCATCTCGATATCTCGTGATTTATTGTACTCGGTAAATAATAGTATGTCATGTTCACAATCATACAAATTATGTCATGATATGTAAAGTTTTTAATTGAGTTACACATGTATTTTGTGGTTACCTAACACATCCTATACTTCATTGATGTTCACTTTTTGTACTGTTTCCCATGTAAAACTTGTCAGTAAACTTTTAATATATGTGCCTCCGAAATCTGAGATTCATACATAACTCCGGAAAGTTAAATTGTCTTAAACTGATCTTCTATGTCTGCTACAACCATGCCAGGTTAAGGTGAACATAATCCTATGACCAAACAAATTCGAATATTTGGCCAGCGGCGGGGGATATAGCTGTCCTTTGGACTGCCTTGTTAGATATTTGGTATGTAGCATGATCAAACCAAACATCATTTTTGGCCTTTTTTTGGGGAAAATTGGCCCCCCGGGGCCACTTGATTTAAAAGGAAAAAAAACTTGAAAAATCTTCTCAGAAACCACAAGGCATAGAGTTAAGATATTTGGTGTGTAGCATTGTCTAGTGGATCTCTACTAAGTTTGTTCAAATCATGACCCTGGGGTCAAAATTGGCCCCGCCCCAGTGGTCACTTGATTTAACATAGGCTTATATAGGAAAAACTTGAAAAATCTTCTTCTCAGAAACCACAACGCCTGGGGTTTAGATATTTTGTGTGCAGCATTGTCTAGTAGATCACAACCAAGTTTGTTCAAATCATGGCCCTGGGGTCAAATTTGGCCCCGCCTAGGGGTCACCTGATTTTATATAGGATAATATAGAAAAAACTTGAAAAATCTTCTTCTCAGAAACCACAATGCCTGGAAGTTAGATATTTTGTATGTAGCCTTGTCTACTGGGTCTCTACCACGTTTTTACAAATCATGACCATTGGGTCAAATTTGGCCCAACCCCAGGGGTCACTTGATTAAGCATAGACTAATATAGGAGAAACCTGAAAAAAATCTTCTTCTCAGAAATCACAAAGCCTAGAGTTTAGATATTTGGTATGTAACATGGGCTAATAGACCTCTACCAAGTTTGTTTAAATCATGAATCATGCATTGTCTAGTGGATCTATACTTAGTTTGTTCAAATCATGGCCCTTGGGTCAAATTTGGTCCCGCAATAGGGGTCACCTGATTTTACATAGGCTAATATAGAAATTACTTGAAAATGCTTCTTTTTAGAAAACAAGAAAACACATGGCCTGGGGTTTACATATTTGGTGAAAATTGGCCCCGCCCCAGTGATCACTTGATTTAACGTAGACTTATTTTGGAAGAAAAACTAGAAAAATCTTCTTCTCAAAAACCACAAGGTCTGGAGTTTAGATATTTGGTATGTAACATGGGCTAATAGACCTCTACCAAGTTTGTTCAAATCATGACCCTGTGGTCAAAATTGGCTCTGCCCCAGGGGTCACTTTATTTTACATAGCCTAATGATACCAGGTGAGCGATCCAGGGCCATCATGGCCCTCTTGTTTGGAGGTATATAGAGTTATATAGTGGGGGCATGTCTGTCCACCATATGCATGACTGCGTAAAGAGCAGTGGACATGTCAGTAATTAGGCTGTTTTTTAACAAGGTTGTCATTGAAGTCACCATGTAGTGGACATGTAGTAGGCCTGTCGGCATTCAATATTCTAATTAAAAAAGGTTTTATATGAAAGGATGAGAGCTGTGTTAGCAATAGAAGTCGCATGTCTCAGAATATAAAGAAGAAATCACGGAGTATAAGTGGTGTCAAGTTTAGTTTTCTAGCTCACATAGGACCTACAAAATACTTAAATATATTTTACGGTCCAAAGTTCGGAACTTTGTTTAACCACAGAACCTTTGTCTTTTTGGATCTGGGAAAACGTATATAATAATTCACATCTAGAACGTAATATACACATTTTGTGAAGATAACTAGTAAATCCGCCGAGAAATGAAGGCTGTAGAGTACGAAAAAAAAAATGTAGTAAATTTCAAACTGCTTGAGGCTGAAAGCCCTAATAAAAGTTTGAAGAAAGCCGTTATAACAAAGGCAATATGCTTATCGGTCCTGGTGTACACCATTGCATCCTAAAATGCACCTCATTCTCTCAAATATGCATCGCAATTCACCTTTCAACACGGGCACTCTTTCCTGCGTAGAAACGTCCGGATCGTGGGTAACCAACCCAATAACCACTTTCCTTTTTTTTTAACTTCAAATTGCTAGATTTCCATATACAAGCCCTTATCCGAAAAACATTTCTGCCATGTTTGATGACGTAATCACTTGAAACTTTCACGACTTTTTGCACATCTAAGATAACGTCATTCCTGCAAATTTGGACTTCATGCATCAACTTGCTAATTTTATATGATTTTTTTAATAATTCATGCTTTTGTGTTCATGACGTCACAATCACGTGACTAAACAAATATTCCTGGCAGTATACACCACTTCACTCTTATGTTTGTTTATCCTGAAAAAAATCATAATAATTGACTCAAAGTTCATGAAGCTACAGCGTTTCAATTTCATGAAAAGTACATTTTTCGTTTTTCTGCCTTAACTCAACCATTTGAACCCCGATCGTTTTTGAGATACCGATGGCCGAATAAAAACACCTATAACTGACATATGACCTTGACCTTTGTGATTTTCCGGAAACGGAGGTCACCATGCACGGTGGGACATGAGGTTACACATAAATTGAAAATAACATGCCAATCTGTCAAGAAATCAAGCCTGCAGGTCCTAAAAGCCGCTAATTTCGAAAGCAAAATTTCTTATCACAGTGTGACGTCAAATGCCGTTACACGAAGTCAGTTGTCAAATAATACAAAGAAGACCTCAGGACACATATGCTATCCAATTTTCACGCTTCTAACTCATCAGGAGCCTTTGTAACACGAAATTATATTTTCATCACCAAAGTTCGAATCTCGATTTTAACATAAAATCTCGAACTTTTGGAATTTTGGAAATTCAAGAATGTATGCACATCTACATCCTAACTTACACCTTCTGTGAAAATATCAAGTCAATTGGACCAATATTGATGGCTGCAGAGCGAAAACCAAATTTAGTAGCTTATTTGAACTGTGACGTCAAATGACGTCATATGAAGATGAAAATTGTTGCATTCAAAAGGGCCAAAGTCACTATGATTACTGGAAAAATATCATGCTGCTGGTTTATTGGCAACCTGTTTTTAGCTCACCTGAACACAACGTGCTCATGGTGAGCTTTTGTGATCGCCTTTTGTCCGTCGTGCGTGCGTGCGTGCGTCCGTCATCAGCAATTTCTTTAAACAACATCTCCTTCTAAACTACTCACTGGATTTTGATAAAACTTCACAGGAATGTTCATTATGGGGCCCTTTACCAAAGTTGTTTTGATTATTTTGATTGGTCAAAAATCTAGGTCACAGGAGTTAAAAATAGATTTTAAAAATGAAAATTTTAAAAATCTTCTTCTCCGAAACCACAAGGCCTAGCCTTTTGATTTTTAGGTTTGTAGCATGATCTTATGACTCTCAACCAAGATTGTTCAAATAATGACCCTGGGATCAAAATTGACCCCGCCACAGAGGTCACTTGATTTAACATAGGCTAATATAGGAAAAACTTGAAAAATCTTCTTCTCAGAAACCACAAGGCCTGGGGTTTAGATATTTGGTGTGAAGCATTGTCTAGTAGATCACAACCAAGGTTGTTCAAATAATATAGAAAAAAAACTTGAAAAATCTTCTTCTCAGAAACCACAAGGCCTGGAGTTTAGATATTTGGTATGTAGCATTGTCTACTGGGTGTCTACCACGTTTTTACAAATCATGACCATTAGGTCAACTTTGGCCCCACCAAAGGGGTCCCTGATTTTACAAAGGCTAATATAGGGAAAAACTTGAAAAATCTTCTCAGAAACCACAAGGCCTGGTGTGTAGCATTGTCTAGTGGATCTCTTCTAAGTTTGTTCAAATCATGACCCTGGGGTCAAAATTGGCCCCACCCCAGGGGTCACTTGATTTTGCATAGACTAATATAGGAGAAACCTGAAAAAAATCTTCTCAGAAATCACAAAGCCTGGAGTTTAGATATTTGGTATGTAACATGGGCTAATAGACCTCAACCAAGTTTGTTCAAATCATGACTCATGCATTGTCTAGTGGATCTATACTTAGTTTTTTTAAATCTTGGCCCTTGGGTCAAATTTGGCCCCGCCATAGGGGTCACCTGATTTTACATAGGCTAATATAGAAATAACTTGACAATTCATCCTTTTAGAAAACTAGAAAACACATGGCCTGGGGTTTAGATATTTAGTGAAAATTGGCCCCGCCCCTAGGATCACTTGATTTTACATAGACTTATTTTGGAAGAAAACTAGAAAAAACATTTCCTCAAAAACCACAAGGTCTGGAGTTTAGATATTTGGTATGAAACACGGGCTAATAGACCTCTACCAAGTTTGTGCAAATCATGACCCTGGGGTCAAGATTGGCTCTGCCCCAGGGGTCACTTTATTTTACATAGCCTAATGATACCAGGTGAGCGATCCAGGGCCATCATGGCCCTCTTGTTATTTGAACCTCAAAAGGAGGAAAAATAATAATAACTAGATTTCGTTTGTCCCGAACAAACGAAAGGGCTTTCTGCTCTTATGATCTTAGTGTCATTGTGACCTTGACCTTTGACTTCATTACCTCAAAATCATAGGTGTCATATACAGGCCGTGGGCAATGTCCCTTCCAAGTTTCACAGACAGGATTATTTCTTCTCAAGCAATTCAAAAAGGGTCTATATTACAAGTCTCTTTGATCCTTACCTTTGACCTTATGACCTCAAAATTTAGAAAACAGATCGTGAACTGGTCAAAGACAATGTACAATGTCCCTAAAAAGTTTCACAAAGGCTAATTCATTCTCAAGGAATTCAGCGGACAAAGATTTTTATATTAAATGTCAGTGTGACCTAGACTTTTGATCGAAGACCTCAAAGTAAATAGGGGTCTTCAACTGACAATGGTCAATTTCCCTACTAAGTTTCAACAAGAGGGCCATGATGGCCCTGAATCATTCACTTGAGAAATTTTGCCTTCATTGTCTTTTATAACACAGTCATACTGAAGACAATATCCATGCAAAAGTACAGCAAAATTATCGTAATTCTATACAAAAACTGTACCTGTGGTCCAAATTTTGATGGTTATAGCTATAAAATCAAGTAACCCCTAGAGTGGGACCAATTTTGACCAAAGAACCATGATTTGAAAACTTGATTCTGGTCCACAAGGCCATGTTACATACCAGATATTTAAACCCATGATCTTGTGGTTTCTGACAAGAAGATCTTTAAAATACTCCCCTATTTAAGTCTATGTAAAATCAAGTGACTCCTGGGGCAGGGCAGGGCCAATATTGACCCAAGAGCCATGATTTGAACAAGTCATAAAATCTCAAACTTTTGGAATTTTGAACAAACTTGGTAAATGTCTATAAGGCCATGTAACACACCAAATATCTAAACTCCCGGCCTTGTGGTTTCTGACAAGAAGATTTGTCGAGATTTTCCTATATAAGCCTATGTAAAATCAAGTATTCCCATGGGCGGGGCCAGTTTTGACCCCAGGGCCATTATTTGAACAAACTTGGTAGAGATTCACTAGACTATGCAACACACCAAATACCTAAACTCCAGGCCTTGTGGTTTCTGAGAAGAAGATTTTTCTAATTTTTTTCCTATATAAGCCTATGTAAAATCAAGTGACCCCTGGGGAATGGGCCAATTTTGACCCCAGGGTCATGATTTGAACAAACTTGGTAGAGGTTCACTAGACAATGCTACACACCAAATATCTAAGCTCTAGGCCTTGTAGTTTTCAGAAGATTTTCAAAGTTTACATTCTTAAAATCAATTTTTAGCTCCTGTGACCTACTTTTTCAATCAATCAAAATAATTTGAACAACTTTGATAGAGGATATCATAAGGATGATTCATGTGGTCAAAATCCATTCAGCGGTTAAGGAGGAGAAGTTGTTTAAAGGAAATTGTTGACGCCGGACGGACGCACGGACGGACGCACGCACGGAGGACGGATGCCGGACACAATGCGATCACAATAGCACAGGATTGTTCTTCAAATTATATTCATACCCTAATTTATAAAAATCAATGTTTATTTAGATATAAGCAGTTAAATGCCCTTGGGGTAACGCTATTTTCGTTTTTCTGCCAAAACTCAACTGATCCAACCCCGATCATCAAAAACTAAATATCATCTGGGAGGTCTTTCAAAGCTCTACAAACTATACCCATAGTGTCTCGATAGAATATTTATCGGTTTTGAGATATTTAAGGCCGAAGAAAAAACCGATAACTTTAAATATGACCTTGACCTTTGTGATTTTCCAGAAACGGATGTCAACATGTTTGACGGGACACAAAGTTGCACATTAAATGAAAGTTACATGTAAATCGGTCAAAAAATAAAGCCTTCAGGGCCTACAAACCGCTTATTTCAAATGCAAAATTGCTTATTACGTTCTGACGTTAAATGACGTCATACGACGTCAGTTGTCATGGAAGACAAAGAAGATCTCAAGACACATATGCTGTCCAATTGTCATACTTCTAGCTCATCAGGAGCCTTTGTAATACGAAATTATGTTTTTATGACCAAAGTTCGAATCTCGATTTTGACATAAAATCTCGGACTTTTGGAATTTTGAAAATTTAAGTAAGTATGCACATCTACATCCTAATTTACACTTTCTGTATAAATATTAGGCCGCCCGAACTAAAAATGACAGCTGCAGAGCGCGAACCAAATTTGGTAGCATTTTTCAACTGTGACGTCATATGAAGATGAAAAGTATTGCATTCAAAAGGGCCAAAGTCACTGTGATCACTGTTAAAATTTCATTCTGCTGGCTTATTGGCAACCTGTTTTAATTTGAACCTCAAAAGTAGGCTTTCTGCTCTTATGATCTTAGTGTCATTGTGACCTTGACCTTTGACTTCATTACCTCAAAATCATTGGTGTCATATACAGGCCGTGTGCAATGTCCCATCAAGTTTCACAGACATAGGCTTATTTCTCCTCAAGTAATAAATATAAAAAAGATTTTATATTAAGTTTCACTTTGATCCAGATCTTTGACCTAATGACCTCAGAATTTAAAAAGGGTCGTGAACTTGCCATAGATAATGTCCATAACTCCGGACTTCCGGACTCAAAATTCATGAAGCTACAGCGTTTTAATTTCGTTAAAAGTCCACTTTTCGTTTTTCTGCCATAACTCAACCGTTTGAACCCCGATCTTCAAAAACTAAATATCACCTTAAAGGACTTTCAAAGCACTACAATTTTTACTCATAGTGTCTAGGTAGAATATATTTCGTTTTTGAGATACCGATGGCCGATTAAAAACACCTAAAACTGACATATGACCTTGACCTATGCGATTTTCCGGAACGGAGGTCACCATGGTGGGACAAAAGGTTGCACATTAATTAAAAGCAACATGCCAATCTGTCAAAAATCAAGCCTGCGGGTCCTAAAAGCCGCTAATTTCGAAAGCAAAATTTCTTATCACATTGTGACGTCAAATGCCGTCACACGACGTCAGTTGTCAAATGATACAAAGAAGACCTTAGGACACATATGCTATCCAATTTTCACGCTTCTAACTCATCAGGAGCTTTTGTAACACAAAATTATATTTTTATGACCAAAGTTCGAATCTCGATTTTGACAAAATCTCGAACATTTGGAATTTTGAAAATTCAAGAATGTATGCACATCTACATCCCAACTTACACATTCTGTTAAAATATCAAGTCAATCGGACCAATATTGACAGCTGCAGAGCGCGAACCAAATTTGGTAGCTTATTTGAACTGTGACGTCAGATGACGTCATATGAAGATGAAAATTGTTGCATTCAAAAGGGCCAAAGTCACTCTGATTACTGTTAAAATTTCATGTTGCTGGTTTATTGGCAACCTGTTTTAATTTGAATCTCAAAAGGAGGAAAAATAATAATAATAAGAACTAGAAGTCATTTGTTTAAGATACAAACGAAGCGGCTTTCCGTTTGCTTATTTCAAAGGTATTGAATATATAAGTTAATACAAAGAAATGGAATAATGATGCATAATGATGTAAGATTTAATACGTAAATCATCATTATCATAAATATAAAATGTTCAAAAATAAGCTTTAAATCTTTTTTTTATTTTCATCTTCTTAAAAAGATATCGATAAAGCATATATATGGATCTTATGTGATTACGCAACCGTTTACTTTCATGCAGAAAAAAAAAGAAGAAAAATTATAAGATAATACTATCCCCAAGAATTGTTTTCTTACGTTATTCAATTGATTATATTTTTTATTCTTTATTTAATATCTTTTTCTTCGTAAGCACATGACTAACCAAATATTCATTGCAATTTGATCCACAATTGAAATTTTAAAAAAGAAAAAAAAATATTTTGAAATCCATGACCTTCAACCTTTAAATTGATTGAGTTTTACGTTTGCAAAAATAGATGGAAACAAAGGAACAGGTGTAAGCAAAATCATGAAAATAATTTCTTATTTCTATGTAATTAACGTTTTAAACGTCTTGAAACTTTCAACAATTCATTTGCTTTATATATTTGCTTATTTTTACAGATTAAGAAAAGGAAACTGTTCAGAAAACATAAAAAATCAATAGGTAAATATACATGTATTTGTCATTTACTTAATGTTTGCAGAAAGCTGTGAAAGCAAATACAATATGTTATCCGTATAGGTTTTCTGGCTCTAGTATAATTTTACCAATTCATCGTAAATGCGACTCTTTTAGTAAAAAATGTACCACAATTCACTATTCAACATAGGCACTCTTTCCTGCAAAAGAACAATCGGATCTTGCTCAACCAACCCAATGACCGTTTTCATTTCTTTCTTCAAATTAATATATTTTCATGAATTATCCCTATAAAGAAAAACATAGATAGGTCATGTTTGATAACGTAATCACTTGTACTTTTCTGCGCATGTCAAGGCACAGCAATATTACTTATTTAAAGTAAATATGTCCAATCTTATGATGTTTTTAGCTCACCTGAGCACAACGTGCTCAAGGTGAGCTTTTGTGATCACCCTTCGTCCGTCGTCGTGTGCGTCGTCAACAATTTGCTTTAAATGACATCTCCTCTGAAACCTCTGGACAGAATTTGATTAAACTTGGCAGGAATGATCCTTGGGTCAACCTTCACAAAAGTTGCTAAAATAAACGTGATCCATGCAGAACTCTGGTTGCCATGGCAACCGAAAGAAAAAAATATGAAAACTTTAAAATCATCTCCTTCAAAACTACTGGCCAGAATTTAAAATAATTTTGTACAGATGTTCCTTTGGTCAACCTCTACCAAAGTTGCTAAAATTATCTGGATCCGTAAAAAAACATGGCCGCCAGGGGCGGGGCTTATTTGCCTTATATGTATATAGAGAAACCTTTAAACAACATCTCCTCTGAAACCAATGGACAGAATTTGATTAAACTTGGCAGGGATGATCCTTGGGTCAACCTTCACAAAAGTTGCTAAAATAAACTTGATCCATGTAGAACTCTGGTTGCCATGGCAACAAAAATAAATGAAAACTTTAAAAATCATCTTCTTCAAAACTACTGGCCAGATTTTAAAATAAATTGGTACAGATGTTCCTTGGGTCAACCTCTACCAAAGTTGCTAAAATTATTCCGATCCGTAAAAAAACATGGCCGCCAGGGGCAGGGCTAATTTGCCTTATATGTATATAGAGAAACCTTTAAACAACATCTTCTCTGAAACCACTGGACAGAATTTGATTAAACTTGGCAGGGATGATCCTTGGGTCAACCTTTACAAAAGTTGCTAAAATAAACTTGATCCATGTAGAACTCTGGTTGCCATGGCAACAAAAAGAAAAAAATATGAAAACTTTAAAAATCATCTTCTTCAAAACTACTGGCCAGACTTTAAAATAAATTGGTACAGATGTTCCTTGGGTCAACCTTTTTATCTCAGGTGAGCGATTTAGGGCCATCATGGGCCTCTTGTTAATGTATTTTGCTTACAAATACAATGTTGTCATAAACACAACATAAATTCCTTAAGGTATGCTTTAGATTGCCACAATACTCATGACGCTGAAGCGCGAATACAAATTGAAATGAATGATTTTAATATTTCAACAACAGCAAAATCAAGTGACTTAAGAAAAATATCTGTTTTGGAAGGACATGACTAGCTAACGTTCTATTAATCCAGAAAAAATATCTTCGAGAATGTGAACAGGTTTGTTTTCACATTTTCAAGTAAGCGTTCCATCAAATATGAATATCTGCCATGTTTGAAGATGTAATAACCTAAAATTTTCAAACCCTTATGTACGAACTAATTTTCGACATTCTTGAAATTTTAAGTTCATTGATCTAATTGGTGATTTTATATGATTTTTTAAAAATAATTCTTGCTTTAGTATTCGTGACGTCATAATCATGTGACAAATCAAACATTTCTTGCAGTATGCATCACTTCAATTCTGAAGATTTCAATTAGGATTGATTCAAAATTCATGATACCAGAGCAAGAGAAATGTTAAAAAAATGCTTTTTTGTCTTTTTAATGTCGTCATAACCACGTGACTTAAAAGAAAATCATTCAGAAAAAAGAATGTAAACCTCTATGCCGATATGCTGTCCAGTTTTCATGCTTCTTACGCAACAGGGGGCTTTGTAACATTAAAATGTAATTTAAGGACCTAAGTTCGAATCTCGGTTTTGCCATGATATCTTTATATTTTCAAATTTGGAAATTTGAATGCCAAGGTGCAATTCTACATCCTAAAATACATCTTCTGTGAAAATATCAAGATGATCGGACCAAAATTGAAGGCTCTAGAGCGCGAACAAAATTTGAAGCTGATGTCAAATCTGACGTCATTTGACGTCATTGAAAATTAAAAATAAATTGATTTATAAATTTAAACTTTTTAATAGCTGCAATATTATTTTCAAAAAGATTGAGTCAAAAGTCAGGATACCAGAGCGAAAGAAATTTTTCAAAAATTTGGTTTTTGTTGATTTTATGACGTCATAACCACGTGACTTAAGCAAAAATTCTTTAAGAAATAGAAAGAAGACCCCTAGGCCGATATGTTGTCCAATGTACAAGCTCCTAACGCATCAGGGGGCTTTGTAACATTAAAATGTAATTTTAGGACCTTAATTCGAATCTTGGTTTTGCCATGGTATCTTTATATTTTCGAATTTAGAAATTAAATGCCAAGGTGCACATCTACATCCTAAAATACATTTTATGTGAAAATATCAAGATAATCGGACCAGAATTGAAGCCTTTAGAGCGCGAACAAACTTTTAAAGCTGACGTCAAATCTGACATCATTTGACGTCATTGAAAATTAAAAATAAATTGATTAATAAATTTAAACATTTTAATCGCTGCGATACAATTTTCAAAAAGATTGAGTCAAAAGTCATGATACCAGAGCGAAAATAAATTTTCGTCAATGAAAATTGAAAACACTTGATTTTAAAAATTAATACTTTTTTGTCGAAGCATTTTAATTTTCATGTTGCTTGGCCATTGGCAACATATATAAATTAACTCTTGAATTAGGTTGGAAGAAGAATAATAATAATAATAACTAGATTTCATTCGTTGATACGAATGATAGGACTTTTTGCTACATTTGACAAACACTGAAAGCGAAAAAAGTATAAAGATATCAAATTCCTTCCTTTAAATTGTTTTTGTAGGGCCATAACATTCATAAACTTTGAAAAATAAACCGATTAACTTCGAGGACATCTCAAAAGTAAATGAAAATCATTTTTTTTATTAATTTCATTTAACTTGGCCTATTCCTATAAACTATGTAACAAAACAAATTTAATGAAAATGCTTACAATTCGATTGTCACATAATTTGGTCCAGCTTTAGAGGTTTTCAAGATATAAGCAATAATTGACCTTAAAATGGAAGTGATATTGTTCCATAGGATCAAATGCTGCACCTTCAGTAAGAATTAATGCAAATCAAACAAAAACTAAGGCATACAGGTCTAAAAAACCGTTTTATTTCAACAAAAAATATACTTTGGCCTTATAAGGTCACATGACGTCATATGACGTTCATCTTCTCAGAATGTAAAGAAGACTTGAAGACATACTGAAATTTGACATCAATGCTTCTTATCTTGGATTAGCCATAAAACCTTTGCCTTTTCGAATTTGGAAAAACGAACACCGATTGGCACTACTAGAGCGTAACATACACATTCTGTAAAATTTTGATGAAAATCCGTCCAGAAATAATGGCTGTAGATCGCGTAAAACTAGTGCAGAAAACGTCAAGTTTGGTGTCAAATGACGTCATAGACATAAGAATGTCAATGAAATGAAATAATCATTATCTTAAATATATGCAGTAAATTTGTCATGCCCCTGGGAACTTTGCAATATATAGAAATTAACGCGTAGATATCAGAAATTCTTTTTGATCTTATGACGTCATATGACGTCAAATGAGGTTCGTCCTCACAGAATAGAAAGAAGACTTAGAGATTAATATTCATTCCAAATATCAGCATTTTAAGTCATCTTGAAGTGATTTTATACGCATTTGAAATTTGACGTCAGTGGTTCAAATCTTGGATTCGCCATAGAACTATTGCCTTTGGGAATTTGCCAAACCGGACACCGGAATACACAACAAGAGCAGTACATATGCATTCTGTGAAATTTTGATGTAAGTCGGTCCAGAAATAATGGCTGTATACCGCGCAAAGCCTTTTTGTCCTGACGTCAAATCTGACGTTATTTGACGTCACGTTAATATGAAAGACCTTGCATTCAAAAGCTCATTTATTTATGTATATGCCATTAAATTTTAATTGTCCTGGGAACTTAACAACATATTTAAATTCACGCGTATATATGAGAAATTCTTTTTAAGGTAGCGACATTGGGTAATAACGGTAAAATGCATCAAAATGGGTTTTTAACGGAATAAAATACTTCACACCTTCTTCTAATGATCTGTGAAAACAAAAATCCAATATCTCACTTTAAAATATGCGATTTATGGCCCTGAATAACCAGACCCCATATAGCCGAAAAAGCAGTCCGCTATTTCGATCACGTGACGTCAAGTAGGCGGGGCTTTCAGAGGCGCCGTGTAGGGAAATCAGTTTATACGCTAGGAAGATATTAGTTTGTCGTTTGTCAAATAACTATCTGTTACTATAGCAGCAGGTTAATGTTTATTATCACCTGAAGTAAATATGGGAAATAAAAGAAATCTTTTCAATAGTATTTAATATACTCAACATCTTAAAGTATTTGTCCTTTTATTTGAATATCGAAATGAACTTCATTTTTTTTTTCATTACACTTTATCAGTACAATTGTTTCACGCGGTCTCTTAGAGACCCAAATAGTAACAAATTAGAGGCCCGTTAGTTGTCAACATGTAGCCAGTTACTCTGGGGACAGGAAGTCTATTACGTAATATACTAGGTGACAGCTTGGGCCCCGAGTCCAGTAAACTGTGTGATATATGACCAAACGGCGCACGGTAATAAAAGCACACGTGCAGTACACACAGGAAACCAGTTTTCAGGGGACACTGATTAACCCGACCCAGACATATCAAGTCATAATCTATATAGACAATATTTTTAAACACAAAGTTTTTGTATTGTATTGTTGCAAAAGTAGTAAACAAAACTTTATATATGCCAATACGTTTCAATAAGGTTATTTTCAGCTAAAAGTATTCCCTCGCAATGGCTTTATTTTATAAGCTTTTATTTGCAATTATATTTACACATACAATTAAAAAAAAAAACCATTATTATTACTAATTTTAAGAAATCAATCTATTGTTATAGACGTTTACAGTTTTGGTATATTGGGGTTCGTGTATTGCATGTTAGCAGGATAAGAAACCGTTTATATGTAAGAAATGATGAGACAGTGTTGATAAATAAGCAAACCAATCAAAAGTCCGATAAAACCCATACTTTTTTGTCGTGAAGATTTCAGTTAAGAATAAATAAAACGACAAAAGAGAAAATTTGC
Organism: Solen grandis; assembly: GCA_021229015.1. Taxonomy (NCBI): domain Eukaryota; kingdom Metazoa; phylum Mollusca; class Bivalvia; order Adapedonta; family Solenidae; genus Solen; species Solen grandis. The sequence goes on along the minus strand of CM037782.1, from coordinate 49,875,817 downwards.
TTATTATTCAAAGACAGGCGTGACGTCGATTTTATGACGTGCGCTATATACGACGTCTGTGCATGGAGCATAAATAATGGTTATTTTATTATAATCGATTATTTCTATTAATTTTGGAAATCTGTACCAGAATGAAGATACAGACTGATGAAACAAAATGTGTCCTTTAATTTTATTTTCATAGACATTTTGATGCATTTTACCGTTATTACCAAATGTCGCTACCTTAACCAAAACCCTAATTATGTATCATATTGAAACAGGCATAATATCAAATAATAAAATACGGTATATGTAATTAATAAATGCAAAAAACTCATTTCAATCATACCCTGCCCCTACGACTGCTCGGCTTAGTGCGGCTTCGGTATCCATTATTTCCCTGTGTGGGGCCCCTTATCTCGACGCTTGAAGATAGTCACGTGACTTTTTATGTGTTATATGCTGTGTGCACTATGACACTAGATGACTTTATGGGATGTAAACCAAAAGTTTAGGTACTTATATGTTCGGAAAGTGTGAATAGTGGACGATGTATCAAACAGCTAAACTACTGAGCAAAAAGAATTTAATTAAGGCTGAACAGTTATGCGATAATCCCATTTAATTAGCACATTTTGATCGTTTTATCTTTCAAGCTAATATTCCACACACTGGAATTAGCTTGTAGTGGGGGTGTTTGGACAGTGATTACAAAGTTGATTGTTGTCCGATTTCAAAGCGGTTTTCGTCTGTCGGAAGGTCTTTGATCCGTCTAGTGATCCGTGTCTCAGTTTTTCGATATTTGTTTTAGTTTTGTTACAATGACTAATTAATTGACGAGCGGCGTGTTTCGAAGCGAAAATAAAAAGTTAAGTTAAATAACTTTTGAACAGAAAATTTTAAAAGAAATTTGAGACACGGATCACTAGTTCATTTGTATAGATACAGTTTAATACAGAAACGAAGTTATTTAGTGAAAAAATGACTTAGATATCGCTGTCCGAAATTTTCGAAAAATGTGTGCAATATGGGGAATAACAAAGGTACTAATTATATTTTGGCGACTCTGAGAACAGATATCTTGACATAAGATAGGGGTATAACTTTTGTACTAACTATGTTTATACTCAGGTTATTCAAAACCAGTAAATTTGATAGTTGTCCATTACCCAGTGTCGCTACCTTAACTTATGACGTCAAAAGACGTTCATCTTCGCAGAATTTAGAGCCCACTTAGAGACTTATATACTATCCAAATATCAGCTTTTTAACTCATCTGGAAGCGATTTTATACGTATTTTAATTTTGATGTCAATGGTTCGAATCTTGGATTGGCCATAAACCTTTGCATTTTCGAATTTGGAAAAACGGACACCAGGATGCACAACTAGAGTGTAACATACACATTCTGTGAAATTTTGATGAAAATCGGCCCAGAAATAATGGCTGTAGACAGCGTACAAACATTTTTAGACAACGTCAAGTTTAACGTCAAAACAAGTCATAGTCAAATAAATATCATTGAAATGCAATATGTTTTATCTGATGCATAGGCTATTAAATTTTCATGATGCTCGGACGTTTTTAACGTATAAAAATTAACATGTAAATTTTAAAAATTACTTTTCACCTCATCTTCTGAGAATGTAAAGAAATTATAGGAACTTATATTCTGACTAAATATCATCTTTCTAACTTATCTGGAAGCGATTTTATACGCATGAGAAATTTGATGTCAATGGTTCGAATCTTGGATTCGCCATAGAACCATTACCTTTTCGAAATTTGGAAAACGGACACCGGAAGGCACAACTAGAGCCTAACATACATATTCTTTGAAATTTTTATGAAAATCAGCCCAGAAATAATGGCTGTAGACCGCGTACAAACTTTTGTAGACAACGTCAAGTTTGACGTCATATGACGTCGTAGGCATATGAAAATTATTGAATTCAAAATTTCAGCATCTGAAGTATATGCCATTAAATTTTTATCGCCCTTGGACCATTGCATCATATAGAAATTAAAGCGTGGAAAAGAAGAAAAAAAGAATAATAATAACTAGATTTCATTCGTTGATACGAATGATAGGACTTTCTGCTAACATTGAAAAATATAAAGATTAATACCGTTAGAAAGAATATATATTAAATTCCCTACCTTTGACTTTTTTTTCGGATGGACTTCTCATGCATGAACTTTGTGAAATAAGCCATATGGCAAAAATAAATAAATCTTTATTTTGATATCGCCTTCTTATAACTTGACCAATTTTAGTATTCTAGGTTTTAAAATAAATGGCCAGAAAATCCCGACAATTCCATTGTAACATATTTGGGTCTAGTTTTATAGGTATTCAAAATATAAGCAATTAAACTTAAACCTCTTATTTCTGCATATCAATTTTTTTTTCGTGTACAGTCGCAGGAATAAAATAGTAAATGCTACCATGCAATAGAATCGTCGACGCGTGTAGCCTCGTGAGTTAAATTGCAATAACGCTTGTACATACATACGATCGAGACGACTGTATTACACAAAGTTACTCCATTTTGCTCTTTACAGACAAATTAGCTTGCAGCGTCTTGAACGGATGACATATGTTGATCATTTTGTTTCAAACGTTTACACTTATACACGCTCATGGTATCTCAAGCTGGCAATAAAATTACATTGTACATATATTTTCACATAGGTTATCATTTATCATTAATTTGGAATATAGCTTGTACAACATTTATCGATTGATGCAACAATAAAGTCGGGAAATTGCAATGTTTCAACAACGGTCTAAATGACATGTGTCAAAACGCTCAAAGGATTATGGGAACGCAATACTGCAACTGATATGTATAAGTTACGTAAATAAAATGATTTGACAAAATATTAAATCATTGTCAACACTTGTTTAGTATTTCAGTCATTTGGAGACGATGTCTACTTAATGCAGTAATAGTGCTGCCACACTGCAGTAACACGCTGTAGACATGTGGCATGATACCACACCCAGTCACATTATCCTGATACCGAGCCAACCAGTCCTGCAACTACCCTTATATGCTGAGCGTCAAGCAAGGGAGCTATAACAGTACCATTTTTTTACGACATTGGTATCGAACCCACGACTTCCCGCTCCCGAGGCGGACGCTCTAACCACTCGGACACAGGGAACGGTACACTTGTTAAGCTATTAATATCAATATGATATTAGTAAAAAGTTGGGGTTTTTTTTGCAATTTATATGACTAATACATATCTGTAAACTTACATTTTCCGAAAATGCTTCAATTAAGGTGAAAGCGAAAGTAGGATATTTTATGAAAATTCTTACAATTGGGTTTAAATTCGTATTTTTGATGTAACTTCCTTATTCTTTGGTCAATTTCAAAACTTTAGGTACCAAAATAATCGTCTTAAAATTCTCTACATCTTACTTAATGTGTTGACTTATTTCATATGAGTTTTAAGATATAAGCCGTGAAACTCTTACTTAACGGCAAAATCGCTGAAATTCTACATGTTTAAATTCTTATTTTTGATGTAACTTCCTCATAATTTGATCAATTTCAAAACTTTAGGTACCAAAATAATCGTCTTAAAATTCTCTACATTTCACACTCTTTATCTATAGGAATATTTTTAATATGTTTTGAGATACAAGCTCTTAAACCTCCTGAAAAATGAAAAAATCACCAAAGCTATATGCACGAATTTCGTTTTTTCCCCATTACTCCATGAATCTTAGGTCAATCATTAAACTTTAAGCATCAGAAGAACGGCCAAACATTGCTCTACAAATAGTATTCACCATCATATTTTCAAAAATCAAAGGTTTTCGAGATATAAACTGTTAAACACACTGAGGGTTAACTCAATCGATTCAACCCCGATCATCAAAAACTTAATATCATCTGAAAGGACTTTCTAAGCACTACAAATTATACGCATAGTGTCTCGATAGAATATTTACCGTTTTTTTGAGATATTTAAGGCCGAAGAAAAACCCGATAATTGATATATGACCTTGACCTTTGGGATTTTCCGGAAACGGACGTGACATGGCTCCATAGAATCAAATACTGCATCTTCAGACAAAATTTCAAGCAAATCATACAAAAAATAAAGCCTACAGGGCTTAAAAACCGTTAAGTTTTAATACGAAAGTTTTATTAGCATTATGACGTCATGTGACGTCATATGGCGTTTATCTTTTTATAATTTAAAGAAGACCTAGAGGCAAATATTCAGTTCAAATATCAGCTTTCTAGCTCTTCTGGAAGCGATTTTATACGCATTTGAAATTTGACGTCATTAATTCGAATCTAAGATTCGCCATAAAACATTTGCCTTTTCGAATTTGGAAATACCGACACCGAAAGGCACAACTAGAGGAGCCTAACATACACATTCTGTGAAATAATGGCTGTAGACAGCGTACAAACTTTTTCACCTGACGTCAAATCTGACGTTACATGACGTCATATGAATATAAAATTCATTGCATCCGAAAGATCATGGTTTGAAATATATACCATAAAATTTTCATTGTTCTGAGTCATTGGCAACACCTCGAAATTAACACAAATATAAGAGGAAGAAAAAAAGAATAATAAGAAGAAGAATAAAAAAACAGTACAAACCCAATATGACATTCTGCCTATAGGCAGAAAGTCCTAATAAGAAGAATAATAAAAAAAAACAGTACAAACCCAATATGACTTTCTGCCTGTAGGCAGAAAGTCAAAAAAAAAAAACAGTACAAACCCAATAGGACTTTCTGCCGAAAGGGCAGAAAGTCCTAATAATAATAAGAAAAATAAACATAACAAACCAAATACGTTTTCTGCAGGTTTGCGGAAAGCCGTAAAAAACATAACAAACCCAATAGGAACTTTCTACTTGAGGCAGAAAGCCCTAATAAGAAAAAACATAACAAACCCAATAGGTCTTTCTGCTTGAGGCAGAAAGCCCTAATAATATACATTTACAGTGTTAACCCTATAAGATTTTTTGTTATGTAGTTGTATGTGTTAACTTATTTATGTGTTTTAGTTGTGTGAATTTGTGCAAGACTTTGGATTATGTCTAAAATAACAAAGAATAAACTTTTTAAAAAGCCATCATTATAACAGAGGATTATATTTTTGGAAACCTTTGTTTTCATAGAGTGTAGATTTTACATAGGCCAATATAATTTCATGACCTTTCACAACACAAAGTAGTCTGGATCAGTAAACAAATAACTTTTGAGGGGTAAAATTGCAAGTTGTAAGAGCTTTTTCCCCATTAGATGCAATAAAAATAAGTTAAAATCTTTGCCAACAATATCAGCTTCTCATATTTTTAAATACTAAAAACTAATTTAAGATATGAATTCCTTATCATTTGATCAGAGTATTTTCATTTTCTTGTTTTTGTTTTTTAGAACCTTCTGACTGTTATGGAGAGATGGGACATCAAGTGGTGAACAACAGTAAGTGGTTTAACACTTTAAAGTGATACATGCATGTGTATACCTTAACCCTCTACTGCATATAGACTCATTTTGACTCATGGGCAAACATGGCAGATCCAGATCAGACAGTGCTGTTGGAGCTGACTGATCAGTGTTTCCTCTGTTTGCTCATACAATGCTGTAGCTCAGTTTCTACAGAGTCATCTGTGGCAATGAAAAATTCATTATTTCAAAAACCATATAAAGATCAATCCATTAATTTTCATCATATCATAATTTTTAATATGAATATTCATGAGGTTATGGGTTAATGCACAAGTCCTTAATATGTTTAACCCACAGATGGGGAACCCCAATGTTTAAGTGGTTATAATCACAGATTTACTGTCATTTAGCCGCTTATTGCTGAGGATTTGAATTCTGGCAGAGTCAGGATTTTTCATGTGAGGAAGGCTTCAAGCTGGCAAGTAGATGGTTGATTCTACTCTAATGTCACTATACTCAGGGTCTTCACCCACTTGTAATTAGCTTGACTTCACTGCATGACTTAAATACCATCTAAGTGGTCTATAAAATTCCAACACAACAACAACAACAAACTGCCTGACTATATTTCGCTAAACTTACTTTATAGCTCTTATACCTCTGGGAGGAGTAATATACATGTAAATACTTGGCCTGCCTTTGTGAATAAATTTGTCACATTCATATAAGTTTAATTACCTCATATTTTTATTGGTCAGTCATTTAAGATTTAATCAAATTTGAGCATGCAGTGCAAATTAATGTTGGCAGTTTCATTTAGTTGATAGGTCTGTTTTTGGACCGTCTGTAGACATAATTTGTCCTTTCTATCTCTCGGCTACCATTGGTGATTTTTTCTTGATTTTAAATGGGTTATGTCCGTTTGTTATATTTGTTGAATATACTTTGTTCATGCTATTTTCAGAAACTATTCTCAGCATTTTTAAGTGCAATGCCTAGTTGCATATATTATTGGCACGTCATGAGTGGGGGTGATTTTAAATGAGTTATGGCCCTTTGTCCACTTTATATTTGAGCTACCATTGCTGATATTGGGTATCTTTAAGTCATTTTAGACGTTGGCTTTTGTGAAAAACAAATTGAGTTTACCTTGGCTTATTTACTATAAAATTATTAGGTTAATTTGAAAAAGTTTTAGCTCGACTGTAAGAAGAATAATGAGAGCTATTCTACTCACTCTGGTGTCCCCGTCCTTGTTGGCATCAGCATTGGTTTTTGTGGTCAATCAATGTGTCTGTCAGGATGTCCGTCCATCCACATTCTCTTGTTTAAACTCTAGCATCTTCATTTCATATTCAATCTTCTTCAAACTTAATGACTTCGTTTTTAGCCATAATCTCTCAGCCAAGTTCGATTATGGCTGATATATGCTGATATGGTTATGAGCCCTTTAATGATGAAAAAGTGTCAGAATTCAATGGGTTTGCACTTAGGTAGGCCATTAAATTTTTTTTTCCCTAACAGGGTTTGATCCAATGACAATAGGATCTGCAGTCATGCATCTAGAGCAACCAGGGATTTATCTAGGGTTGGTCTGACATTGTATGTGAATAGACTTCTTTCTTGCTCAGCAAGCGGGTTCTCACTAGGTTCACGGGTTTCCGCACACATTGAAGACCATGATGAGAAAATTTTTATTTGCAATATAGCCTTCCGTCTAACATTGTAATCAGTAGAATAAATAGTCTTAACTTTAAAAAAAAATACAACAAAATAATTCTGTATTTGCAGGTTGCCTTATGGTGAACAGAGCTTGTACCAGCTGTCAAGAACTCTTCCGGCTGACTGGAAAGTTTCACATTGGGAATCAAACAGCAAAGACCCGTTTGACTTGTATGCTTTTTCAGTTTAAGATAAACTTTAATGCTTTAGTTATCATGATCATACACTTTTATGTACAAATAGGTGTCAGAGAAAGTTATACAGCTTTACATCAATCTCTTTTCTTTGACTCATGATATCCCATTCTTTCTGATAACATCCTCTGTCCAAATTATTCTAATTAATTTAATCCTTTATTCCATTAGAGCTTTTAGGAAAACCAATATGACCATTATAATGCCAGGTCTGAGAGCTTGCCAGAGGATTGCAGGTTTGATAAATTCTTGTTGTAGTCCATGAGATCATGGTGTAAGGCTAAAATGGTTTTCTGTCTGATCAAACTTTCTTATAGAACAATTTTTATCATGATAGGTACCTTGGCTCATGGGCACATACGTAGCTACAGATCCAAAGGTCGTGGGTTCAAACCCTGCTGTGGACAAGAATCTTTTATGGCTTTCTGCAAAGTACTGGTCCAACCCAGGAATCGTTAAGAGGGATATATAATATAGTTGTAAGAAATATTTCAACAGTCTACATAAAATGAAATAAGTTTAGACTATTTTTACGATGATGAAAAAATATCTGTCATATATGTGAATGGTAAAGACTTGTCTTTCCAGGCTGCCTGAAAATGAAGGTCTGCCAAGAAATGGACTGGTGCAATGGAGGCGAAATGATTTGTGAGACAGCTCATGGTAACCCTTTTTGTAACAAGTGTCCACGGGGATACACTGGAGATCGCTGTCTGGAGATCCTGCCTCCAGCTAAGGTATATACCTCCATTTTTCTGTTAGTTAGATTTACATACAAGAACTGTGATTGTTCAAAGTCATGTTTCACTAAATATATTTGTATCAAATGTTCCAAGGGTGTGGGTTCAATCTCCACTTGCAAGATAGCAAAGAAACTAAAAATGGTGCCCATTCACTGACACACATATCTCACAGCTTGAGTCTGTCCAGCGTATAGTCGCCAGGTGGGTCAAAAATGACTATGGAAAAACATCAAGCGTCACAAATATGTTGCAGTTACTACAGTGGCGTAGGCTAGATCAACGAAGTATTGATAACAGGCTCTTTCATATGTTTAATATCACTCACAACCTCATAGCTATTCCAAAAACTTACTTCCTCATCCAACTGACAAGAAAATCTAGACATTACCACTCTGCCTCCTATAGACTCATACCTGCTTCCACAGACTACTACAATTTTTTTTTCTGCGAGCTGTCCTTCACTGGAACAGTCTACCACCATCAGCTGTTGCTTGTCTGACTCAAAAACAGTTCATCAGGCAGTCTGCATGGTTTCCATAAACTCCTGTGACAAGGTTTTGTTTATTGATAATTTGTTGATAATACTGGTGTCACTGACCTTCATGCATTCGTATATTTACGCAGATGTCATTTTATAGCTCTAATATTTCAAAAAGTGAAGATTTTTTATATCCAGGTTTTAGTTGATAATTGAAAACTTGTAAACTTTAAAATGAACTTTATGTTTATGTATGTATTCATTGTTTAGGTGAAATGTACCTGGATAAATAGAGAATCTACATACATTCCATCGGAAACACCGGACTGTCTTGAATCCTGGTTGCATAACTCCCATGAGGAGTGTGTCCTACAGGGAGAGAGTAACAGTTCCTATGTGTGCAAAACAAATCAGGGTATGTATGAATATTTCATCTGCTTTACTTAAAATAGTTCAGAATAACAATTCATTCCCTGAAAGTGATATGGGTTACTACATATCACTGGTCAAGCTGAAGGACAACTTTTTTGACGTCAAGTCAGTAACACTAACGTAAGGACCAAACTTGGCACAGAGGTAATTTACATGGAAAGGAAAGTTGTTTTAGCTTTTTCATGGGGACATTAAAGAAAAGATAAATATTTTCTGAAAGTTGATAATTTATTTCTGCTCAATGTCTTTCGTAAGCATAAAGTTATTAAGACTATATTTGGTACAAAAATAGGTTGTGTGAAGAAAGATGTAAATTAATTTTGAAATCAGTTGAATCAAAGTCGAGTTCACTGTTATAAAAATAGAAAAAACAGTTTCAGCTTAATAACTTTTGTTAAGAATGTGAATTTGAATTGGTTTGATATATGTTGAATTAGGATGAAGGACACTTATTAAAATGAAAATAAAATGGTATTCTTGCCAAAAACCCCTTTTGAGGTACTGTAGTATGATAACATTTGGAATATAAATGTAGCTTGCAAGAAAACAAAAATTGGGTTAATTTGGTCAAGGTTACATATAGTAGAAAAACGTTTCCTGCCTTTTGCTTAATTTTGGAATAAGGTTATGAGATTAAATCTGGTATAAAGATATCTTGCATAAATCAAAAGGTTTTTTAGAGGAGGATCACTGTAACAACACAGAAAAAGTCTGCTTATTTAGTGATTTATCATATGAAATCATGCTCAAACGGCGGTTTCTGGTTTCGTATATACATGTACATATTTTCTTGTATCGTATAGCGGGTTATTTCTGAGGGTGTAATAGTCTGATTTTTGCCATAAAAATGTTTAAATAGTTTGAGTTTTTTCTACGGATTATTTTTCAGCAATTTCTGACCCAGGAAGAATTTATTACAGTGCTTGCTTACCTTGCTATTTAAAGCAAACAAATTAAAATCTCTAATTCTAAGTATTACACCTGATGAATATCACTCTATATTACATTTCACACACTCTTCTGTCAACTATACCGTCAACTATACCGTACACAATGTAACAGCTGCTTTAGTATAAGTAAATCACAGACATGAGTTAATCCATTACTTGACTTTTTAATTTTATGTTTATAGATTTTCAAATGCAATTTTAAACTAGATTCTTCAACTGTAAATAAATTTTGAGGGCAATTCAAACAGAAAGCAAACCATTGGTATACATGTAAATATGCACAGTTTGCATTGTTTGGCATGTGACTAAGGTCCCGAAGCGGAGAAAATTGCTCTGTCCCCAAGTGAACCTGGAAGGTGAGATGTTGTGGGCCAATGATATTAGGAATGATAACAATAAATTGTGGTCAAACTGTCTCATTTTTCATCTTTGTTCTTTTCATCAATTTTCTGTAATTACAAACCATTTAAGAAAACTACATTGACTGCTAATGTTTTGTTTTAATGCTAGCGGTAACAGACTGTTGATGATAGAAATATTGTGACAGCGTATTTCATGTATATCAGCATCTTATAACCTGAAGGGATCTAAAGAGTATTATCCTGGAATGTTTTTCTACTGTAAGTTAATTTCCACGGATTTTATTTCTAAGGCTTTGTCTTCATTTGCAAAATAGCAGAAATAAATTACCTGCAGAATTAACCCGCTATTCGGTATTTAACATGTTACATATAACTTTTAGGCCCAATTTCATTACTCCGTGTCATGCGCATGTTTTCTATATATATGTATAGTGTGTTGAACTTGAACTGAGCTGGATTTAATGTTATGATGCAACTAACTTTGATAAAAAATGCATTGTTCATAATGTATGGGAAATACACATATTAAATCGGTATTTTCAGGTATTATTTGAAACTTTTTTCTTTGTGTTAGATTACAAATGGTAATTTGTTCACAGTCCATTCATTCATGTTTTTGTTTATTTGTTGTCATAATCACGATTTACTGTCAGTAAAGGTCATATGGAAAAAAAGAATCAGACATGAATTGTCATTTCATATCAAATTTTACTAAACTCGTTCATGAAAAGAAAATGATATTAAGCTCGCAAGAGGCTCACTTAATAACATTTTCATGAACTCATTTTGAAAAATTTAATATGAAATAACAATTTATGTCAGATCCTGTATACAGTCTTCATGGAATTGCCACATCTCTTTGTTATATTATCAGGGTATACTTGAAGCTAGTGAAAATGTTGAAGTAATGTTCGTACTGACAATTATAGATTAGTTATCTTAGAAGTTTATATAATACAATAACAACAAAGGCCAGTTATTCGTGACTTAAATGCGTAAAGGAAATCTAGAACAGCAGTCACCTGTCTATAATTGTTGCATGCCTTTGTTCTCTTCTTGAGTAAATAATCAATTATGGTGTTAAAAATAATATCTCATAACACTAAATAGAGTGATTTGTTTTGTTTCTTGTTGTTGATATTGTTTGTTTGTTGTAGTTTTTAGCTCACCTGAGCATTTGTGCTCAGGGTGAGCTTTTGTGACATCCTTTTGTCCATCGTGCGTCCTCCGTTGTCAACAATTGCTTGTGAACACTCTAGAGGCCACAGTTTTGGTCCCTTCTTCATGAAACTTGGTCAGGATATTGTCTACATGATATCTCGGATGAGTTCGATATTGGGTTATGTGGGGTCAAAAACTAGGTCATCAGGTCAAATCTTAGAAAAACCTTGTGAACTCTCTAGAGGCCACAGTTTTGGCCAAATCTTCATTAAAGTTGGTCAAGATGTTTGTTTACATGATATCTTGGATGAGTTCGAAATTTGGTCACGTGGAGTCAAAAACTAGGTCACCGGTCAAATCTTAGAAACCTTAATCACGTGGGATCAAAAACTAGGTCACCTGGTATTAAAAAAAAACATTGTGAGCATGCATAAGGCCATATTTTTGGCCCGATCTTCATGAAACCTGGTCAGGATGTTTGTCAACATGATATCTTGGATGCGTTTGAAATCGGGTCATGTGGGGTCAAAAACTAGGTCACCAGGTCAAATCTTAGAAAAAACTTGTGAACACTCTAGAGGCCTACAATTTTGTTCCAGACTTCATCAAACTTGATAAGAATGATGACTGCAAGAATTCTCAGTTGAGTGCAAATTCATGTAGGATCAAAATCTAGGTCACTTAGTAAAATGTTAGATTACACTTTAGATGCAACATTTTTTGTCATCATTCCTAACGCAGCAATCTTACTCAGGTGAGTGACATAGGGCCATCTTGGCCCTCTTGTTTTTTTTTTGTTTTTGTTTTTCAGATAAAGGAATACATAATACATAATTTACATGTGCAGTAAAATTCTTCTTTTTTTCTTTTGTAGTTACTGAAGAGGAAATCCCTTACTGTGAACTTAAGTAGGTAAATAATGTACAAAAAAGCCACACAAACATCTTGCTGTACTTCTGCATAGATTATGTATTCAGTATGTGACTATGTTTCTAAGGTGAGAGATTCAGGGCCATCTTGGCCCTCTTGTTTTCATGTTTTGGATGTTTCAACTTTTGATATTTTTTTCATATATATATATATATATATATATATATATGACTGTGTATATATATTTTTTTTCTTTAATTTAAAAATGTAGGAAATATATTGTACTTGGTATTTTTCATTTATTCATTTTTCTCCCGAATTACATTCAGCACTTTATAAACTGGGAACAATTTTGAGCATAAAGAAGACCATAAAACATTTAATTCATTATAAATATCAATTCCAAACATTATAGAAAGCAATGTTAGTAACATTTTAAACATCCTTTCAATGAATAAGATTAAGTTAAAATAAGTTTTTAGTGAACAAACCTTAATTGCTACATGTATTAGGATGGTTATTGTTTAGAAAAGTGTGAAATACTTTATTACGGTATGTAAGCTGAGTTTTATTTCCAAGAGGAACGAAAAAATGACATAGTTGTCCGACACATTGTTATACGAGAAACATTCCATTTATAGAATTGCATAAGGTGCAAAGTTTTATCTCAGCGTACATTGACTAAGCAATGCTGTAAAGGATATCCAGTGGGTAGTAATTTTGTTATTAAATCCCTTCCATTTGATTTCTCTAGATCTTTAGTAGATTTTTAACAGAAAAAAAAATTGAGAAATTATATAGTTTTATACAAAGATATACTATGACAATCAAATTCTTATTTATATGGAAAAAGTTCAATTATTTTTAACAATTTTAAGATTTTTATGTTTGATAATTATATGTTTGATAATTAACATTTAAAATTTTACTTATATAGTCAAAAAGTTTTATCAACTATAAAAAGCTAAAAGTAAGCATTAATCTACAATTTCCTACAGTATTTTATCACTTTTTAGTACCCTGCATTTGTTTAAGGTTACACTTAAGTCAAACTGTCTCTATTTCATGTCTTTTAGTACCTATTATTTTTCTTAGGATTCTGAATATTCTTTGCATATTATAGATCTGTAAATTCAGATATAACCTGTCCTTGTGTTTCTGTTGTTATTAGGACTTTCTGCCTAAAGCAGAAAGTCCTATTGGGTTTGTTATGTTTTTTTATTCTTCTTATTCTTTTTTTCTTCCAAACTGAGCGTTAATTTAAGCATGTTGCAATGGTCCCAGGGCCATGAAATTTTAATGGCATATACTTGATGCGATGAAATTTTGATTTCTATGATTTTCATATGCCTATGACGTCATATGACGTCACATTTGAAATATGCTCCAAAAGTTTGTACGCGGTCTATAGCCATTGTTTGTGAACCGATTTTCATCAAATTTTCACAGATTGTGTATATTATGTTCTAGTTGTGCATCCCGGTGTTTGTTTTTCAAAATTCGAAAAGTCCATGGTTCTATAGCGAATCCAAGATTCGAACCAAGGTCGTAAATTTTTTAAATGCTTATAAAATCTGTCCTATTTAAGATAGAAAGTTGATATTTAGTCAGTATATAGGTCTCTAGAAGTTTTAAACATTTTGTGAAAATAAATGTCATATGACGTCACGTGACGTCATTATAAGATATTGTATTTCTAATATTAACAAGAGTATTTCTATATGTTGAAATTGTTGAAGGGCAATGGAAATTTAATGACACATGCTTCAATTGCTAAAAGTTTGATTTCTATGATTTTCATGTGCCTATGACGTCATATGACGTCACACTTGAAATATGCAACAAAATTTTGTACGCGGTCCAGAGCCATTGTTTATGAACCGATTTTCATCAAATTTTCACAGAATGTGTATATTAAGTTCTAGTTGTGCATCCCGGTGTCCGTTTTTCAAAATTCGAAAAGTCCAAGGTTCTGTAGCGATTCCAAGATTCGAACCAAGGTCGTAAATTTTCAAATTCTTATAAAATCGGTCCTATTTGAGATAGAAAAATGATATTGGGTCAGTATATAGGTCTCTGGGAGTCTTAAACATTTTGTGAAAATAAATGTCATATGACGTCACGTGACGTCATTATATGATAATGAATTTCTAATTCTAACAAGATTATTTCTATATGTTGAAATTTTCGAAGGGCAATGAAAATTTAATACCGCATGCTTCAGATGCTGATATTTCGATTTCAATGATTTTCAGAAGCCTATGACGTCATATGACGTCACATTTGAAATTGACTACGAAAGTTTGTACACGGTCCAGAGCCATTATTAATGGGCCGATTTTCATCAAATTTTCAGAGAATGTGTATATTAAGTTCTAGTTGTGCATCCCGATGTCCGTTTTTCAAAATTTCGAAAAGTCCATGGTTCTATAGCGAATTCAAGATTCGAATTAAGGTCGTAAATTTTTAAATGCTTATAAAATCGGTCCTATTTAAGATAGAAATGAATTTTCAGAAAATATAAATTTCTATATGTTGAAATTGTCGAAGGGCAATGAAAATTTAATGACAAATGATTTAGACGCTGAAATTTCGATTTCAATGATTTTCAGAAGCCTATGACGTCACATTTGAAATTGACTACAGAAGTTTGTACACGGTCCAGAGCCATTATTAATGGGCCGATTTTCATCAAATTTTCACAGAGTGTGTATATTACGTTCTTATTGTGTATACCGGTGTCCGTTTTTCAAAATTCGAAAAGTCCAAGCATATATGGCGGATCCAAGATTCGAACCAATGACGTCAATATTTAAATGCTTATAAAAACTGTCCTATTTGAGATAGAAAGTTGAAATTTTGTCAGTTAGTAGGTCTCTGGGTGTCTTAACAATTATGTGAAAATAAACGTCATATGACGTCACGTGACGTCATTTGTTTATTATTATTATTCTTTTCTTCTTCCTAACTAAACGCTTATTTTAATATGTTGCAATAGTCCTAGGACGATGAAGTTTTTATGGGTTATTAGGCACGTGAGGAAATTTTGATTTCACCCCTACTGCATATATGTAGCCATATCTCAATAAATATCGATTTTTGTAAAATTATGTATGAATAAAAATTATAGCTGAATAATTGACATTTCCAAAGATATTTAGTTTATTAAAATTGGTTTACGCAATACAAAGTTATAAGCAAAAAAACTAAATGAAATGAAGCTAATTTTGCTGATAATATGCTGTTTTCTTGAGGTTTAACAGTCAATATCTCAGAAACGACTGAAGATAAGTTTATACATTATGCGTATAAAATGTAGCATGTTTTAAGAACTTTCTAACGGTACCAAATTTATTGAAATTGGACTTCATATAAGAAAGTTACATGGAAAATAAAATATTTCATAATCATGCATCATAAAAATATGGAAAAGGTCACGCGCAGGGGTCACCAAGCTTAAATACTTGCGCAACGACTTAAAAAAAAAAAAAAAAAAAAAAATATCAAATTGCAATTGATGGGCTATATCTTGATTTTTTTTTTGTCGAATGTTGACTGTTTCCAAAATAAGCATTGAAGTTAATACATGTACAACGGCACAAGACAAAAATCCGTATTTGCAACACTATGTAGCTAGCGAGCAGTTTGCAAGCCTTGAAAAATTCACACGCAGCCCAACATTTTAGACCATCTAAAAACTGCATTGTTATGCTAACGATATTCATATTGCATCAGTTTGTAGGCTGGGATGTTACCTTTCAAAATATCACCATAGTTCGAAATTCCAGGAATTTATGGCAAAACTACGGAAGCCCAAACACGCCAAAATCGCTAAATACGTTTAACTACGTTACAGGTGTCGAAAGGATATAGCACTATACAAATATTCAATACTTCTTCCTACTGAGGCTAAAATTAAACAAGGTTACAACTGAGCTGGAGTGATGAAATTCTATGTGTGATGAAAGTTAGAAACTTACATTTGAACACTGTTTCATTTTTCTTTCATGTCATATGACATAGTATAAATTTTGTATGTAAACTACATGTGCAAGATATGGGCGGACTTTTATTAAAATTCACAGAATGTGTTCTATTTGTGCTATTTTATATAGAAATAGAGGAGATAGAAAGTTGCAATTTGGACAGATTATCTATTATGTCATCTTCTATATATATACTATATAAAGCAGATGTTGCAGAAAGTCCTATCATTCGTTTAAACGAATGACATCTAGTTGTTGTTATTGTTTTGTGAATAGAGATATATGTTGCTCTTTGTTGTATTTTGTTCTGCTAGTCATTAAGATGTTCCATTATTATTATTCACATATCATATAATTCAATGTTACATAATTTATCTCCAGTTATTTTTCATTTTTACAAATCTTTGATCATGATGATGATGTTGCTGATAGATGAAACTGCTGCAAATAACTGTCAGTAAACTTATCCAGCAAGCACTTCCTACTGAGTGGCATTTATTTATTTATTTTGTATAGGAATTAAACTGAAACTGTTTGATGAGACCTTTTTCCACAAATTTTTTAATGTTTAATCTTCTTTAACATGCACTTAAAACCATTTTGTCTTCCAGATTTATTCATTTTTTATTACTCGTGGAATGAAATGAATTTGATTGATTAAGGGCCATGCTAAAAAGAGTGGATAATTCCCAAAATAAGTCAAAACATTTTCATATTTTAAAATGTGTAACAAATGTAAATTTAAGACAGCTTTGTTTTTTTAAAAAAAGT
>CM037782.1:49808626-49858626 GCA_021229015.1 Solen grandis | reverse complement strand
ACTAATTAGGAAGGATCGTCGCTGCTGGATATAAGGCTTGTCGGCAAGATTAAAGCGTGTCGCAAATAGGCTAGCAGAAGTGAAGGCTCGTCGCATGCGACTAGCGATATGGGCCTGGGGAAAGCCCAAAAAAATTTACTTCAAGTCTTTATTATGTCATGTGTACCAACCTTTTCAATAGGTGATTACTTCATTACGTTATGTACACATGTGTACTAATAACTATATTATATGTATTTGACCTTTCATTATGTGCGCACTTCATTGTCATTTTGGGGTGTACATTCTCCGCTTCGCAATGTGCATACTTCATTATGTTATGTGTACCGATCATTATGTTATGTGTAAACTATATTTCGTTATTTGCATCGTCATTATGCCAAACATTGTCATTATGACGGGATACTTTATTCGAGTAATTTCTATTTATGACACCGAGAGTCAATTCAAGCAAAGTGTAAATAGCGGCCCCGGCGGCCGTAGTATAAAGGGTCATGGTGTATGCGACTTGGGGCTTTAACAATTTTGTATTCCATTTCTTTAGTAGTTCAATATTCCATATTTATATTTCATGTTAGAAGTACGAGTTTCCAGATAATAAAAAAAACGTATGATATTGTATATGCGGTTATCATTATACAACATTATGGAACCGCGGCCCCAAGTTTGAAACCCAGGTCCCAAAACTGTACATGTAATTTTGAACCATAATCACTAGAAATGTGAAGAATGCTTTTATTTCAAAATATCTGATTTATTTTCAAAGTGTTTAGTAGGTATTTATTGTAAGTCTGATGTATGGCATTTAAGAACCGTGACCCCTAGTATTGTTGTATATACCTATAATTCTTAACAGAAATAACGAATTAATACCTTATGAAAAAGTGAAATAATAAAGTGAATAACATGGAACAGTGTTCGAATATCATAAATTATGTGAAAACATTTTCTCTGAAAATTGGCTTTGAGAAATTGCACTTGGTGATGAGACGCGGGTAGATTGAACATTTATACTGTTAATATCAATGGATTTTACATCAATTTAATGCATATATTGTAACATAGTCTGAAAAATGAATTCAAGATATTTCTAATGTATATGTACAATGTTGAAGCCGCGTTTCTCAAATCTCCTTATATAATATAAATAACCGTATATAGCTTACAATGCAATAAGATTTTTAAATCTGAATTTTTCAATTTCTTATATGGATCATAAAAAAACTACTTTAGCAAGAAATGTTACATTAAATTGATATAGGACCGTTCCTATACACCATGACCCTTTATACTGATGCCGCCGGGGCTGCCATTTACACTTTGCCTGAATTTGCCGTCATTTTGTCGGTGTCGTAAATAAAATTTACTCGAACAAAGTATCCCGTCATAATAACAATGTTCGGCATAATGACGGTGCACGCAACGTAATGAAGTATGCACATAACAACGATATGTACACATACCATTATGAAGTATACACAAAACGAAATGCGGAATGCACACAACAAACTGATCAGTACACATAACTTAATGAAGTCTAGGGAATGAACACAGCAAAATGATCTGTACGCAAAACATAAGGAATTGATAACATAAAAAAAATTAGTATACACACAACAGAATTATCACCACACATCACATAATGAAGTGTGCATATAACGAAATAGCAAATGCACCTAACATACTGATCAGCTCACATATTACTATGATGTATGCACATGACGGTAAAAAGACCAATATAATGAGAGGCTATTCGTTGCCAAAATCCAGTTTTGTTGATCTGAGTTGAACAGTTTATTTTCCGACAAAATACACAATTCATTTGAATTTCTTAGTATTTAAACTCCAGAGATACATTCTTGGACTGAATTTGCCGATGCAACATTGTAAATACGGATTTCAACAAAATGCATTTTGATAAACTACAAAACGCCTTCTTACTTTAACGCTCGCAATTTTACATTGTCCGACCATCATGATTCGGCTCAGCTTAATCCAGGTTTACACGTTTGCAATGTTGATAAATAAGCTCCGTCCATTTCCCCGCCCACTGCGTCATCGTAAATAAACGTAATTGTCCGCTCACTTTCGGTATTTTCCGACAACGACTGGCAAATCTCCACGCAGTTATCTCCCATGTACGAATAAGGGAAGTGTTGCAGCGTGTAAGTCTACACATTCAAGGTAAGTGCATTATGAGAATTAAACAGTATCACAATTATTTACTAAGCATCATGTGTTTCAGTTGCATGAGTGCCATTGTATGCAGGTATTGAATCAACATCAGAAGATATAAAACAGATTAGTTTTTGAAACGTACCCCACCTACATTGTAAAGCCAGCAATATAAGCGCAGCATGGCGTAAATTTATATTTAGATTTTTATATCCCTGGCCAGGATTTTAACTTTGATGTTTTTTTAGTCGAGCCACCAATGCCACATGATATGAAAACCCACTTCACCACAATTGAGCTTTTTTCAAATTTAATATCTAGCCACTGCCACTACTGGTGTTGTGAATTCGCGCTCAGTGCCACTTTCATACAAAAAGTCGATTTTTTTTATTCACAATTTTCAGAAAAACAATGCATAATTTTCACAAACAGAGCTGAGGTGTACCGGACTTAATTTGTTGAATAACAATTCAAGAACACATCCAAAATTAAGATGCCTTAAGTAGTCAATATTGACTATTGGCAGTATAAAATTCAAGTTGAAGTATTCATTATGTCTTTAATCAGGTGATGTTCTAGAAAGATATAAGACATCTCCTGCTTTAATAAAGATTGATCCTTTGCTTGTCACCTAGTATATTAATGTTTTAAATGCAAAAAAAGTGTCTGACTTCCAATATTATTTTGAATCTCTGTGTTTGTTCATATACATACCTGCAGATTGATTAATTTCTTTAAGAAAATACACAAAAGTTACATGCCATCAACTGTCTGTGTCTTAATCCAACTCTTAATGGGTTTTTTTCCAAACAGTAAAAATTATTGACTATAAATCAAGATTTTTTATGCAAAACAAATCTATTTATAGAAGGAATAAATCAAATTGATATTTAAGGTTCAGTTAAGTTGCTGCTTTACTATTGTCCAGTTTTCAAATCAAAACAGATGGAAGATTTGCTACAGATAGATCTATACAATAATTTTTACAGGCCAAATTCTGGCTGCTGCCTTTCCTAGTAATATTAAGTAACATTTAATTACTATATCACAAATATAACCTTAATACTAGGGTATGACTGGATCAGAAAAAAAGAGAAAAAAAATCTATGCAGTTTCTAATGTAAAGCTTTCATTTCTTAATATTCACTTATAACGTTAGTAAAATTAAAACCAAAATTATGAAGCTTAAATATCTGTACATAGCAACTTCCCTTTCATAGATCTACATAACAGTTTTTCAACCATATTTTTTTTTTCGTTTTCATTTTACCATGTATATATTAAAAGAGTCCAAAGGTAAGTATAATGATTAACAATTGATGTATATAAAATTATTGTATCTACAAAGTATCATTTTCAGACTCCATTCTCGAACGTCGTGATGTACGGCGTAAAACGTGTCGTGTATGTCGTTGTACATTTCGTAAATTTAAGTTTGAAAAATTATAAATATTATTTGCATTTTATCTTAGCTGCATGTTACCAAATCACATTCTAGAAGTAAAAACGTTACTAGTTAAATCGAGATAATCAAAACGCACGATACGAGCACAATATGTACCTCTCGGATAAACGTTTATACTTTTACAAATCTGTTTAGTTGAACCGAAGTATAAATTGTCATGATTACAAGGCTGGATTTTTGGCAACGAATAGCCTCCATACAGCAATTGCGTTCCTTATAAGAGTGTGATTTTAATTTGGGCCGTATGAAATTGTTGTTGTTGTTGTTGTTGTATTGGAGTTTACCGTCGCAGCGATAGTATTTCAATCATATAGCGACGTCCAGCTAATTACAGGTGGAGGAAGACCCCGAGTACACAGAGGTACCCGTGTAGAACCACCGACCTACCGCAACGTATGAAATTGATTTATCTATGTTGAGAAAGAAGGGGTTGTTGAGAATTACAGGCAAGCAGGAGTGGGAGAAACTCACCGTCTCTGGATAGTGGAAAACTGAAGACACAAACATGTAATCACTATAGCAACCAGGATGATACGGTATTTGTTACAACAACAGCCTTGTGTTTGTTTGCTGCCTGACCAGTAGTTACAATTTACCATGGTTTATCTGTGGAAGTAATAATGACATCATCATCGGTGTGGTTTCAATAGAGCTCATTCAGAACTGCTATGCTATTACATTTTAACATCTTTTAAAATATCTTCCTTTAGTACTTTCGATTATGATGGGTATCGAAGTATCGGTTACGGGAAGTACTTTTCGCTAGAAAAGGTTGAATATTCGAACATTGAAGATTTGACTTGACTATTTGAGTTTACTGTCGCTTCGACAGTATTTCAGTCATTTAGCGACGTCCAGTTAATTACAGGTGGAGGAAGACCCCGAATGCATGGAGGCACCCGGGTAGAACCGACCTACCGCATGCCAGCTGGAAGGCTTCTTCACATGAAAATCCGAATGACTCTGTCGGGATTCGAACCCACGCGGTGAGGGGCTCAGAGAGTGTTAAAGTCAACGACTTTACCCCCTTGGCCACAGAAGCCCCACTCGAACATTGAAGAAAACTGTGCAAATGAGGTATGTCAACGAAAAACATGCACATTTTTGTTTGAGATCAGATAGAAGCATATGATTTGCAAGACATATACGCGCAAAATGTATGGGGTGGCGAATTTAGGGAATGCATGGTTTGACTTCTAGAAGCGGTCAAACTTCACTAAAATACTGGAAACATCAAAACGGTCAAACTGCACTAAAATATTTGAAGAAGAGCTGTCAGAGGACAGCACGCTTGACTATTCGAAATGCATGTTGGTAAATCAAATGAATTTTCTTTCAATCCTTGCCCTTCAAATACCCTGTATATATTTAATATTGTAATAATTGTTTTTTTTCCAAATCTTACTTGCCTATTCCTATTTTCCTTAAATGTGATTAATTTACTGGCACTAAGACATGATTTAGATCCTTGTTCTGGTAAAAATCACAGAACAACAAATCCTCATTCAGTATTCTTGCCAGTGTTTCTCTATCCTTAAAGTTATTCTTCAATTTTCCTGAGTTTTCCTGTTTAGTGTTTATGTCACTAATTTTTGTGACCTAGCATCTATCCATCCTATTTGTTATTTATGCTATCCTAGTCAATATTTCCTAGTTAGTTTGATCTAGTCCATGTTAAATCTTAGTTTTGCACAGTATTTGTAAATGTTCACTTGTTATAATTTCATTTTTGAGACTTATTCCAAGTCCATTTCTGGTTGTGTAACAAATACCACACAGTGATCTCCCTTGCACACTCACTTGGCAGAAAGAATCACTGCCGTCACAAATGTCACGTGATGATGGTTGGCTTACAAAATGGCGAAGGTTTATTTTTTATAGATCTTCATGCATAGAAAAAAGTTATTTTCTAAAAAGATTATTTTTTACCACAAGGCGATAATTGATGTTTATTTACGAAAATATACTTAGGAAAATGCCACTCGCTGTAAAATAAAAAGAATTTGAAAAATAAAAACTAACTTTTTCAATTTTTTTAAATATTTTTATTTGTTATCATTGTTTATTTATTTCATCATAATCAATTTCATATGAATGAAAGAAAAAAAATAGATGATACATAGAAACAGTTTTTAAACAATTATATATATAAAATGTTAATGTTATAATGTAATAATATAATCCGTATATATCAGAAATCCTGATAATGCCTCCTCCACGGGGGTGGGGGTCACGTGACTTTGTTTAGTAATCAAAACGAGCAATGGCGACTGCTGAGCCTCGGTAAGTTCATTATTTTGTTAAATTCTGGTGACAAACGTTTCCAGAATCCAAACTAGACCTAGCCTATCATAAGCGCGATGACTTTCTTCAACTATCGGTACTAAGTGCGTTCTCATACGTTTTATGGTTTCCGAGAACATTGTTTGAATTGTGTCAAATTGCAGATTCAGCTTTAGTAAACCACACGCGACAATATAAATTGGTACCAAAAATGAACGAAATTATGCTTTTTTTTCTTCACAAAAAATACAAAACCAGGCATATTTTTGCGAAATGTGCTCGTAGAAGTCCATCTATAATCTTGTTGAAAGATCTGTAGTATACAAATGTTCATAGAAGAGATATAGAAAGTAAAACAAACATTTTTTAAACAGTAAACCACACGCGAACAAAAATAGTAAGTCTTACGCATGGTTTCGAATAGCTTTGAAATACCTGAATGTGGCGACATTTAACAAGTTTGTCCCGTCTACGGTGTGAAAAAAACACAACAAATACCAATAATATACTCAGTAGTGTATAACTAAATTATATATATATATATATATATATATATATGAGACATTGATCTTGATTCTTTAATGAACACACAAACCATGTATGCTCCAAATGGCCCTCTTATCTCGTCAGGCCCGACTGAAATAGCTCAACATAACTGACCACTGTGATTGAAATATTGTTAAAACGGTGAATATAATGATCAAAAACACACAAACACTCGCGCACACTCACAGCACGTGTCGTGTAATCAGGGGGGAAAGGTCAAATACACTATTACATGAACATACATGAACACGATTGCATAATGACACCAGTGACACCAAGTATAAGCTGTCTACCAGTACAAATACCAGACACGAATGACAGGTTATGATGCAAGAGAGAAGGGAGTGAGAGTATATAAGCTAAGCAGAACAGAGAGAGAGAAGGCTAGTCTGGGCTAGATAGCCATGGGTTTTCAGTTTTAGTCAAGTTCACCCTTATCTTATTTCTTTTTGGTTCACGGTGTTTTCTTTCCCTTTTCAGGGCTATTGTTGTATATACCTTTCCCTTCCATTTTTGTTCTTACGCCAATATGTATTCTTAATTTTTCTTTATCTCTCATCCAATTTAAGTTATCCTTAACTTTCGTACCTTGTTGTCAGTCCTTATGCAATCGCACAAACATGTAATACGAGTCCTTATTTTCATTTCTTTTTCTTCTCCCGAAATTCATTTGACTCACGTCAGTCAAACACTTTTTCACCCGTTTTTCTATCCGCCACACCACACATGCCCACTTTTTTTTTCATCATTTTTTTTTACATAAGCATGCGAGGTGTGTCGTGTAATCAGGGGGGAAAGGTCAAATACACTATTACATGAACATACATGAACACGATTGCATAATGACACCAGTGACACCAAGTATAAGCTGTCTACCAGTACAAATACCAGACACGAATGACAGGTTATGATGCAAGAGAGAAGGGAGTGAGAGTATATAAGCTAAGCAGAACAGAGAGAGAGAAGGCTAGTCTGGGCTAGATAGCCATGTACGCCATTTGTAAAGACTGGGTTAACTATTAACCTGTCGATGGTATATATAATAAAGTTACTAGTTGGCTAAACCTATCTTCGTTATACTTAAGTCCCAGGGCTCACAGTGTTACACTACACACGCACACTTTTGTCATCGGCAATGGGGTCCGCATCCGTAGTTGACGTTTTTTTCTTACATTCTGTCCGTGAGCAGGGTTTCATAATACTATAGAGAGACCCTGCTGTGAGAGATCGTTTTTAATTTATTCAAGTAATTTATTTATAATTCTGTAGCTATAGTTTACAATTGATCACAATGCTACTTTATTAAATTGCATTGAAGAATTTGCAGTCACAACAATTCTTCATTTTAAAAGACTTGACTATTTGAGTTCAGCGTCGCTTCGACAGTATTTCAGTCATATAGCGACATCCAGCTAATTACAGGTGGACCCTATATGCACGGAGGCATCCGGGTAGAACCACCGACCTACCACAAAAAAAGTTTAAAGAACACAATGAAGTAATAATTCAGGAAAAATTAATAACTTCAAATCAAAAGACTGTCATAACTATTTAAGATATTGTTTTTTTCGTGTAAAGAAGAAAAATCCGTTTACTTATAAATATTACTAATTTACATCAATCAAAGCGCTGATAGCGCTGAGAGAACAGGGTTTTTAATATTCTGATGTCTCTTTTCTTTTGTTTACCAAAATAAATTTGATATGCGAGGATCAAATTTTCAAGCGATGCCAATGGACCCAATGTTATAAACCCGCTTTAACATTGCTTGAACACGGTCTTTTAAAAAAGATAAACACATCTTTTGTCTCAATGGAATGCTAACAATTAACATATCGCCACTTTTACTCTCACCTTTTCTCTTACTTACAGTTTCTAAGATGACATGAATATGTGGAAGCAAATCTAAAGCAACAAATTCTCTTTGTGTATTTCTCATATATACACATGTACTTAATATAGTTAAATCAATGAATTCCTATATAACGTATATATATGTCCTATATCGCAAAAAGTAGTTAACAAATGTAAAAAATACCGCTTGACAAGGAACAGACTGACTACTTTACGAACTGCACTATTAGGCCAACTGTAGCATGCAGAGCAAATTTTGTCTTTATATTGTTGGGTATCGCTGGAAATTCCAGCCAATCATGGTTAAAAATATCTCCGAGTGTTTTGCAATTGTGTCTCCTGTGTACTTTCGTCAGCGTTTATTAAACACGTTATCGACAGCATCGATTTTCAACACATTTTAATTCAATTTCGATTTCCATAACGCTATCGTACTGATATAAATATGAAATTAATCACCATTAAGTGATGATACGGACAACCACAGAAGCGGCAAATTTAAATTCACTGTCGTCAAACTTAAACTTCTAGCACTGTCCACAGTGAGAGATGTGAGCACACAGATCACACGGCGGACCTGTGAACCCCACAGTTGTGTGCTATGAGCACATGGAGAGTATATATACTGTGTTAACAGTCAGTTCAAGGACTCCACCATTTGTGAACCTTATTCAAAGACTGCATTTTCTTTAAGCCATTTTTGTGTTAGGTATGCATAATTTGCAACATGATAGTTTTTTTTAGGATGATAAGTTATTTAACACTTAACACTTTTAAATGATATAAAAATCTACTGATTTAAACAGGATTTTTCCTAAATATAATTATTCATTTTAGCAGTGTTTTTCATGATACAGCTTTTTGCAAGGCATTAGTTGACAGTTCCTCTGTACTGGTTTATGTTTTCTCACAGCGTTTGCTGTTATTCGTGATATCGCAGTATCGGTTCTTTGGTAATTAAACTCTGATTTGCAGTACCACAGTACTACCAATCTTGTTAGTTTTAAGAGTTGTGGGTGATAGATTTGCTCAGGTTCTAGTGACAGGAATTATTTCATAGCAGTATAGATATAAATTCTCACAATTAAATTAAATTGTAATAATTGTATCAAATGTTCTATTTTTATATATATCTTATATTTTGGAGTCCAACCTTAACACTACCCATCACGCACACATACATAAAGACCAAAAGACCAAGCCCGCCAGAAGCAAGACCAGAGCATACCAAGGGCGGAGAGTAACAATATATATTTAATAGTAAAAATATGATATTCTTTGATAGTCTGATACACCTGAACATGTTTATGAAGTCTAAAATCAGTCCCATGCCTAGTTACTGAGACACTGTGCATGCAAAACTTTTACCAACTATCCAAGTTAGAAAAGGGCCATAATGTGTATTATTTTCAGTCAAGTTATCCTCCTTGGTTTTCTGATGCCAGTAGTAAGTCTGACGCATTACGTGCAAACAAACGGGCGCCATTTTGTTGACCTAGTTTCGATTTATAGTAATAAATGAGGTAATGTGTGTTACTATATATAGGAACTCATTTGCATGTATGACATAATCGTGGCAGTCATGTTGTTGTTAGAGTAGAAAGCGGTCATGTAGGTTATTATGGAACTTATTTGTAGAATGCGTGAGTAGAGGTGGTCAGTTTAGTGTAGATGTGTGGAGGCCATATTGAGATTGTATATGGCGAGAGGTATTGATAGTCCCAATAATATACAGAGCTGACTTGTATATTTAGTCATAGGGCTTAATCACGGACATTGAGGGTCAGGGTCTCAGCCTTAGACGGGGACTTTACAAAACCAATATAGTCTTAAATGATATCAAAAGAAACAACATATGATCATCATACAATAAAACATACAATAACTAAATACAATTAAACTATATCAAACAATATTTGGAAAACATAGAAAAAATTAACGGCATTACTTAATTACTTACGATGTGAACAGCTCCACGTTCTGCTATAAAATGACCTCAACTCTCATGTTTCACGTGTGATCTGCCGTTTATGGTCATAGTAATTTTAGAAATGTATTCAAACTTAGCACTGTACACCTAGAATAAACCAGAATTAACTAGTTATCTAAAATTAACTATGACTTTGATAAACAACCAATCAGAATAGAGAGCGATGACGTTATGTTTAAAAATAAAGACCAATGGAATTGACAACGAGGCTCTCTTAAGCGTATAAAAGGCGTGTTTGGTCTACTTTCGTCATTCTGACTGCAGAACCCGAGAACATGGAACATACCTTCGAAATTATGGTGAATTCTTTCACCGATGTTGACGAACTGTTGAAATTTGCTGTCACGTGGGATATTCAAGAATCTCCTTCCGTCAGATTTCGTTTGTTTCAGTCAATGAATCGACAATACGATGACGCTTTCATCACTGAACAATTTGACAATATATTAGAAAACTTAGGAGGACCTTTGGAGAATGATACTTATAAAGAAAACATAACAACTGAATTGGAATATATCAAAGAACAGGAGGAGATAGAGGAGTGTGTCAGAGCTTATCTATTTGACGAAGAAATGAATAATCTGACACATGCGTGTGAGGAAGATGGAGATTGGAACCCCAAGTCACGCCTACAGACCAGAAGTAGAGAGGAGCCCCAGCCAGGTCCATCTCATGAATTAGAATATACCATAAGAAAATAAAATCAGAAAAAAACGTCCAAGAAAACAGCGGCCGTGGACAGGACATATCAAATTAAGGTGGATGAAAAGTACCACGGCCAAAATTTAATGGATTTAAATGGTGGTCTTCATCACATGTTCCAGGAAGTGCTGGAGGAGGCCCGGGGTGATTTGGAGGGGAACGATTTGGGAAGAGTGGTCATCCATCACGAAGGTTTACATGACCCAATTATTGCAATTAAACGCAGAGAAAGTGATAGAGAACATCGAAACAGTACTTAATAGTAATCAACATCTTTCCATCAGAGACAGTTTCAACATTTCCATCGGTACCATTGACTTACCCAAAGGTGTAGCTATACGTCGAATAACTAGCATTAAAGGAAAGAAAAACTCAATTCAGTTGAAAAAATCTGTTGTCACCATAGAAAATAATGACAAATTATGTATGGCGAGGGCAATAGGGGTTGGTTGGGCAAAGTTTAAACGATGTACCCCTGAAGAATGGAAAGAAGTAACGAAGACAAGGTGAAAGAAATCTAATCTCCAACTCGTCTTGGAACATCAAAAAGTTTCGAAAAGTTTTTTATGAAAAAATCTTTGTAGAAAAAAATCGTAAGGGACAAGGACAATTAGCGGTCGCCCTGTGTCAATTGGCTGGCGTACTTTTGGATCGACCTGCCAGTTTGAATGACGTAGAGGCCTTTGAAGAACTCCTGGGGTTGCGCATGATGATGGTCACCGCTAGACTGGGTAACAAATTTATCAACAGTCCCATTAGCGATGAACGTCCGTGTATCTACATTTACCATGTTGACGATGACCAATTTTATGCCATCACCAGTATCACGGTTTTTTATGCTCACCGAAGGTGACGCATATAGTCGCCACTTCGTCCGTCCGTCCGTCCGTCCGTTCGTCCGTCTCACTTTCCTTGTCCGGACTATTTCTCAGGAACTAATGGCTTGAATTCAACAAAACTTTATGGGAAGCTTTATTACCAAGAGGAGATGCGCATATCGTCAGCATGACCCGATTCCTAAATTTTTCAAGGAGTTAAGGCCCCTTGACTTTTCGGCCTATAGTACATATTGCATGATTCTTGTCCGGGCTATTTCTCAGGAACTAATGGCTTGAATTCAACGAAACTTTATGGGAAGCTTTATCACCAAGAGTAAATACGCATATCGTCGGCGTGACCTGGTTCCTAAATTTTTCAAAGAGTTAATGCCCCTTGACTTTTCGGCCTATAGTACATATTGCATGATTCTTGTACGGGGTATTTCTCAGGAACTAATGGCTTGAATTCAACGAAACTTTAAGGGAAGCTTTATTACCAAGAGGAGATGCGCATATCGTCAGCATGACGCGATTCCTAAATTTTTGAAGGAGTTAAGCCCCTTGACTTTTCGGCCTATAGTACATATTGCATGATTCTTGTCCAGGCTATTTCTCAGGAACTAATGGCTTGAATTCAACAAAACTTTATGGGAAGCTTTATCACCATGAGTAGATACGCATATCGTCGGCGTGACCTGGTTCCTAAATTTTTCACAGAGTTATGGCCCCTTGACTTTTTGGCCTATAGTTCATGTTGCATGATTCTTGTCCGGGCTATTTCTCAGGAACTAATGGCTTGAATTCAATGAAACTTTATGGGAAGCTTTATTACCAAGAGTAGATACGCATATCATTGACGTGACCTGGTTCCTCAATTTTTAAGAGAGTTATGGCCCCTACTACCATGTTGTTGACTGATATTCATGTCATTTGCCTAATTTAATAACGGTTATCAATATGTGATAACCGGCAGTTATTGGAGTTCGGTGTAATTTCTCTCTCTTGTGCATTATGTAAGTTGTGATCTAGTGCATGACGATGTTGTGATTAATACGGGAGTGTTAATTTAATGCACATTGCTTTGTTGCCTCCTTTTCGGTCAAGCGGGGAATTGAGTAGGCAGCGGGAGAATGAGCTCTGATAAATAAGTGGAAAGTTGCAAGTTTTTTTTCATCATTACATGATCGTTGTAGATTTAAACAAAAGCATTATCGTTAATGTCAAGATTTGTTTTATTGATTTCTTTGGCTGCATTAAATTTTGGTATATTTCTTCGGATTTGTTTGCTTGCGGTGTTTAAATAATCGGTTTTCGTGTTTTGGAAACCACGTGGCTTCATAAAATGATTGATAGTCTTAATTGATGTTAATTATACTTAAATATTATATTGATCATTTTGTTGTTTCCTAGGCTAGTACTTTGTTTCAGTTCCCCTGCATTGTAATATTAAACGATGTTAATGTGTCATTTAATTTGAGTTATTATTACTGATATAATTTTTGATACAGTTGATTAAGCAGGTGTGTTCTGGGAACCAATATCGTTAATAGGGTTTAGGTTCTTTGATTGTATGTTGTATTGTGTATAACATATTTTTACCAATTCTTTTTATATTTTGTCTCTTACATGTAAAAATGCCAAAATCTCAGAGGGTTAAACGCCCATCAGTCAGGGCTAGAGAGGCAGCTGTTGCTGACAAATCAGTCAGGAGGTCACGTCCTGGTCACCCAGCAGCTTCTGCTGGATCCGTGCAAAATCCAGGAGTGAGCACAGCACCTGTAGACGATCAGCCGGTTGCAGCTCAACCAGCGAGCCATGGGGTGGCGGAGCCAGTACCAGTTGCAGACCCAGTACCAGTTGCAGACCCAGTACCAGTTGCAGACCCAGTTGTCCCGCTCGCAGGCCCCGAATTGTCGGCTCCTTTATTGCCCGCTCCTGTAGCAGGACCAGCTCATTCTGTAGCTGGCAGACTAGGTAATTCTTTGCTAATATATGATGTCCCTAATGATGTTGATACCTTGCCTTGTGCCATTTCTAGTGTTAATTCGGTAATTGGTTTTCATGTGTCACAAACTGTGAAAAACAAGATTGTGTCTGGCCAGTATGTAGATTTGGGTCTATTATTAGAACAACACCCAGAGCCTCAGGAAGGTAGGAGATTAGAGTTGGGTAGTTCTGGGGAGCTCTTGGTAAAACCAGCTCAGTCCGTTAGGGCCATAAATACCATTGAGGCATGGACAGATGCATTTTTAATTTATATTTCTATTTTTTTGTCTGTGCACCCCAGCAGGGCACACGAGTTGCTGAAATACATGCATACTATAAGAACAGCAGCTGGGCGTCACCAGGGATTAGGTTGGAAGCATTATGATCAGCAGTTTAGACTTCGTTTAGCTGCTGACCCTGTTGGTACATCTTTTGCTAATATTGATTTGGAGCTTTGGTTTTTGTACGTAGGAGCTCAATCAAGTCAGGTGGAGATGAAATCTAGTGTGAAAAAATGTTTTGATTTTAATTATCGATCTTGTACTAGGGCCAATTGTCCGTACAAGCATGTATGTATAAATTGTAATTCTTCCCATCCTTCTAGGTGGTGTTTCTCCGGTAGGTCGTCTGGCATGCCTCCCAGGGGATCTTGGGCAGTGCGGGCCTCTGCAGCCCAGGGTCAGCGCTGGGGGGGATCCTCTGGGGGTGGTTTCAGGCAAAGGGCCCCACGTGTCTCAGGACCTAGGTTCTGAGCTATCACTAGGAAATTCGCCCATTAACATTGAGGCTTTATGTTTTTATCTAGATAGGTATCCAGATAGAGAGGCTGCTTTGATTTTAAAGGATGGTTTTTTAAATGGTTTTCGTTTAGGGTTTTCAGGTAATGACATTGCGATTTCAGCAAAAAATCTTAAATCTGCACGGCTTCACCCACACATTTTAAAGGAAAAGGTTAATAAAGAAGTGGAGTTGGGTAGATTTGCAGGCCCGTTCAAAACAGCCCCTTTGAAAAATTTCAGAATTTCGCCTATGGGTCTGGTTCCAAAAGCTGATGGAGGTTATAGGCTTATTACACATTTATCGCATCCAGAGGGGAATAGTGTAAATGATGGGATTAGCGACGAATTGAGTTCAGTTAGTTATACTTCATTTGACAAGGTTGTTGACATGATATGTAGATGTGGAGTAGGTGCCGAGATGGCTAAAAGAGACATTAAATCAGCATTTCGCCTTTTGCCAGTTGCCCCATCTGAATTTAATTTGCTAGGGCTTAGAGATGAAGAAGATAATATATATATTGATAAGTTTTTACCTATGGGTTGTAAATTGTCATGCTCACTGTTTGAAAAGTTTTCTACTTTCCTGCATTGGCTAGTGAAATCATTGTCTGGGAAAGATAGTCTCGATCATTATCTTGATGATTTCATATTTGGAGGGCCTAAAGA
This sequence comes from Solen grandis, assembly GCA_021229015.1. Taxonomy (NCBI): domain Eukaryota; kingdom Metazoa; phylum Mollusca; class Bivalvia; order Adapedonta; family Solenidae; genus Solen; species Solen grandis. The sequence continues at coordinate 49,843,362 of CM037782.1, read as the reverse complement.
CACTGGTGATTGTCTTGCCTTAGTGAATACCTTTGATCAGGTTTGTAGCATGTTGCAAGTTCCGGTAGCCTGCGAGAAGTCCATTGGTCCATGTACCAGACTGGTATTTTTAGGTCTTGAGGTGGATTCGGTTCAGATGGAGGTAAGAATCCCTTTGCATAGACTGGAGGAGTTGTTGAAGGCAATTACAAGTGCTCATGCTCGCAGAAAAATGACTCTGAGAGAGTTCCAGTCACTTATCGGCAAACTTTCCTTTTTTAGTAGAGCTGTGCGTCCAGGGAGAGCATTTTTAAGGCGCTTCTATGATGCTATGGCTCCTATTAAAAGGTCATATCATCGACTTCGTATCACTAATGTTTTAAGACAGGATTTGGGTATGTGGCTGTTATTTATTGAGAGTTATAATGGGGTGGCTCACATTCCGTCAGATAGATGGTTTGATAGTAACATTTTGCAGCTTTTTACTGACAGTGCCGGGGCAGCTGGTTTGGGCTGTGGCTGTTACTTTCAGAACCACTGGTCTTACTTTGAGTGGCCAGAACATTGGTGCATTGGAGAAGTTTTGAAGGATATAACTTTTTTAGAGATGGTGCCTGTGCTTCTTGCAGTTATTTTGTGGGGGGATCAGTTGAAACATAAAAAAATTATCTTGTTTATTGACAACGAGGCTTTGGTAGCAGTAATTAATAAGCAAACCACGAAATCTAAGCGTCTAATGCATCTTGTTAGGCATTTTGTATTGCTTGCCATGGAATTTGAGATCATATTCAAGGCCATGCATATCACTTCTAAACGCAATTCTATTGCTGATTCCATTTCTCGGAAACAGTGGGACCGCTTCAGGGCAGAGGCTCCGGCTGCAGACAAAGACCCCAAGGAAATCCCGGAGAAATTTCGCTCAATCATTTGCAGGCTGAGTCTGACAGACTACTGAATTTTTCTCTCTCAGAGAATACCAAGATTGCATATGCCAATGGTTTGGACAGTTTCGAAAGGTTTCGGGGTGCATATAATTTTCCCAAGGTCTGGCCTCCTACCATTGGGAATATTTCTCTATTTATAGCTTGGTTATCATTACAGGGGTACGCTTATAATACAGCTAGGCTGTACGTAAACGCGATTGGTTTTCATTGCAAGGTCAGGAATGTAGCAGATGTTTCCAACAATTATGTTGTCCAGAAATCTTTAGAGGGCCTCCAGAGGTCTGACAGGCGTTGTCCAGCACGACTGCCAATAACAGTAGAGCTCCTAGAGTCTGTTTTGTCGATGTTGCCTAATGTTTGTAGCAATGCTTATGAGACACGTTTATTTACAGCAGCATTTTGCCTCGCATTTTTTGCTTTTCTTCGTATAAGTGAATTGGCAGTTGTAAGAAAAGGCAATGTGTCTAATGTCCTATTTTTGTCAGATGTTTCATTTGAGGTGGACGGTGGGGCCATTGCAATCTTGATTAGACATTCAAAAACAGATCAGTGTGGCTTTGGTTCACAATTGAAACTTATTCGTACCAATAAGAGCATATGCCCAGTGATTTCAATGCAGAGGTTTCTTGAACAGCGTCCTGCTGGTGATGGGCCACTGTTTTGTCATTTAGATAAAACCCCACTTACGCGGTATCAATTTACTGCCTTGTTAAAGCGTTCTTTAGGTAGGCTGCATTTAGACTACAGTAAATATTCGTCACATTCCTTTCGGATGGGGGCAGCAACAGCTGCTGCTATGAAAGGATGTTCTGTAGAGGTAATTAAACGTGCAGGCAGATGGCGATCAGACGCTTACAAGTTATATGTCAAGCCAAATTCAGTATACACTCTCCCTACGATAATATAATTTGTTTGCATTTATTGCTATCATTATCTTAAAAACAACTGGCTTTGTAGTAATTTCAGCAAAGATATTGTAGGTGCGGTAAAGGTCTGGCTGCTGGGATCCTCAATTGTGAAGCACGCCTTTGTTGTTGCCCGGCAGCGTTCAGGTGGCCTGAACCTTGGGCTGGATTCGGTGGATATTTGGTGGCAGGGGTACAGTGGAATGTCTCTAGTGGAAGCCATCCATAAGCTCAGGTCCTTAAAAGGTGTTGGTGATGATCCAGATGTTATTATGTTGCATTGTGGGGGTAATGATCTGGGGCGGATTCCAATTAAACGTTTGCGTGTTTATTTAGACAGTTTAGTTAAATTTATTACAGAGCATTTTAATGCTAGGATAATTTGGTCTGAAGTTCTCCCTAGAAGGAAGTGGCGGTATTCCACCAATAAAGTTGCCATGGAGACCGCCCGCAAGCGTTTGAATAGTTACGCAGCGGCAACTATTTTAAGGAATAATGGGTTTTATTTAAGGCATACAGATTTAATGGAATTATCAGATAGCCTCTATGCACATGATGGTGTGCATTTGACATTTTTGGGAAATTGTATATTCATAAATCAGATATCATTGGGGTTGGAGGCATTTTGTTCAGGTCTTACTACTTGTTATAAGTAGACTGTTTCAGGGCATGGTGGTTCCCATTCCCATCCAGCAATCCGCTCCATTTTTATCTCAATATTTTGCTGTGCCAAAATGGGATTCCGGGCCCGTTTTGGCGGTGGCACCAGCTTTGGTCGATCGTCATCGACCAGGGTTGGTGCCAGTTGGCAGACAGCAAAATATTAACATGGTTCTCACGATTGTCATTTTGAATGCATTGGAATTTGTTCATATAGTAATATTTTTGTAATTAATGTTACAGACCTATTTGAAGCCTTTTGTGGCAGTTATTGAAGCCTTTTGTGGCATGTTTTCAATTATTGTAATTTGATGCATTTTAGGGTATTTTTATGTTGGAGCCCTTTGGGGCATATTGTAATTTAAAGCCTTTTGGGGCATTTTTATGTTGAAGCCTTTTGGGGCATTTTTATGTTGAAGCCTTTTGGGGCGTATTTCTTGTTGAAGCCTTTTGGGGCTTATGCGGATTGCTGTAGAGGTCGCCCTATACGACAATTTGTCCGGTGTCCGGTTGGTCAAGTGGACTAACATGTTGGGTATGGGAACCAAGCCCGATCAGTGCCAAACCGGGGGGAAAGAGTGAGGAATTTGTATTTTGTTGTACTATTCTTTAATAAATGTGATAATGTGAAAAGATTGTTGTTTTATTTAGGTCAGTCGGATGTGGGGTGGTTGAGCTCGGTGCAAAGGTCCATATATATTTATGCTAAATTTTTCTGCTAAATTTGTATAAAATTGTTTCTCTAATTTTGTTTGGAAAGCTTAAATTGTAGTTACGGTTGGAAGCTTTGCACGTGGCGTGACCCTTAGCAACTGATTGTCCTTTAACGAATCTCCCAATAACAGGAGATATCATTTAAACAAAACCCCACAAAATTCAATATGCTAGTAATGTCAATCATAATCATGTCAGCTAATTGTTGTTTAGGCCATTAAACACTATTTCAAATATCCAGTCATATGTCAAGAGTGTTGGTTAACCTCTTTGATATGAGCACACATTGAAATGTATGACTTAATTTTCAGTAGTATAAAAACTTAAAAAAAATCAATGAAAGATCTGATGAGTAACACGTATTATCATATTAAATAGTAAACTGTTACTAAGTCTCCAAATTAGAGTTGGTAAAACATCTCATCTGATGAGGAGAATAGATATGATTTAGGAATGGGGATTTCAACAGCTTTGAGCTGAAAGGTCCTAAGTAAAATTTTGGGGGTGGGGCCTGACCCCTGTGTGATCTTGGGGGACACCAAAGTATTTACCATTTTATCTTCTGTCTCATCAAAAGAAACAAGAATATATAATATGGTTTACTGTTTAGAGAGTTAAGAGCTTTTTTTTACCTTTTTTTATGCTCACTGAAGGTGACGCATATAGTCGCCGCTTTGTCCGTTCGTTCGTCCGTCACACTTTCCTTGTCCGGACTATTTCTCAGGAACTAACGGCTTGATTTCAACAAAACTTTTTATGTGAAGCTTTATTACCAAGAGGAGATGTGCATTACCTGGATTCTATACATGATAAGCATGTGTTGATCCCTTTCCGGTCCTTAACATATCCCCCCACCCATTGACCAAGGCCTTATTTGTAACAATGACGTTCTTCGGGGAGCATATGTCAGTTCTACTGACTTTCTTGTTTTTTTTCAGTGAAGGATACTTTTGTGAAAATGCCTCAAACATTATAACAAAACACAAGATCATGTGTGCGAAATCACCTGCCGTGTCTGTAAAACGTCTCCCCGTGTTGAAACAGACTCCCCCATCAACTGTATCATGGACTGTCGATCCAAGGAATGTTTTGATCAACATAAAACAGTCCCGGTCTACAAAAAGGGTAAGAAAAAAGGTCAACCCATTTGTCCTTCCGAATGTGATAAATGGTGGCGGTGCCCGGAATGTTACATAGTGTTGAGAAAGGACCAGCGGAATACAGAGGATCACCGATGTGGAGAATATTTGTGTACATCGTGTGAAAAATATGTCAAGGATGATCATTTATGTTATTTGAGAGCCACCCCCGCGAAAGAACATTTTATTCCAAAATTTATATTTTTTTTACTTTGAGTGAAGCCAAGATAAAATCAATACCTGTGAAGAAACCCCTTTGTAAAGATTGTGAATCACATAAGGTATGTACCTCTTGCTCCAAGCGTCAAAATTGTAAATCGTCATGGTGGGGAAAGCCATCCACCGTCCAAATTTTGTCGTGGCGCGTACTGTTTGCCCAAAATGTATAAATAAGGAATTGACACCCGAGTCCAAATGTAAAGCATGCGGTACCCGGTGCGACAAATGTGACAAAACCGACCTCAATGAAAACGAAGATGAGGGACCTTGTCCCGATACATGCGGGTTTCAGTAAGTCACATTTGAAGGACCGGAAACCGCTGAGAAATTTGGAAAGTGGTTGTTCTCTGATCAACACGCATATTTTAAAGTCATTGCGCAAAACATGAAGGGCTACGATGTTTTTTTTAATACCTCATTGGTCATTCTCTACGACCCGATAAAATTATTTACTGTGGGTCAAAAATTATGTACATGACAATGGAGCGAGATTTACATATCAATGTGATTGACAGTCTAAACTTTTTACCCATGAAATTGTCACAATTACCAAAAGCGCTTGGATTGAAAGAATTGAAGAAAGGATGGTTCCCACATTTTTTAATACGAACGTAAATCAAACTTATGTAGGACCCTACCCTGAAGCGAAATGTTTATGAGTGAGACAGAAAGAAATGAGCTTCGTGCGTGGTTGAGTGAAAGAGTGAACGAGACCTTTGATTTTAGAAAGGAAATGTTACCTGTTGATGCGTGCGACGGGTTAAGAAGTGGAGAAAATGAATGATAAAGGGAAAATAGAAAAGAAATGGGTGGGCGCCGTGGATCCCTTCAATTCCGTCACCATAGCGTCTGTATGTATGAACATTTTCAGAACTAAAATTTTAGATGAAAAATGGAAAGATCAATTGGACAGTGACGAAACTGAATGGATCCCTGCCAAACGTGTGGATGTTTAACTGTATGTGTTGAGAATGAGTGAATGGGTGGAAGAGGAGAAGTTGACCATTACGAAAAAAGATTTTGTACGGTCACCCATTGCGAAGATTCCTCCCAGTGGCTACAAGGATCGATTTAGTAAAGTGTCCATTTAATGGCTAGAGTGGAGGGCGCGTCTTGACAATGTTCGCATTCAGCATGCGTTGAATGATGGCGAGAAAAAGATCCCTGGTACCCGATATAAATTAGACGGGTACTGTGAAGAAACAAATGCGCCTTATGAATATCACGGCTGTGTGTTTCATGGTTGCCCTGTTTGTTTCTCAGAGGATCGTGAAGAGACATACCATCCACTCACACACCAATCATTGAACGAATTGAATGCGTTAACTTTGAAAAAGAAAGCTCATATTGAGAGTTTAGGAATGAAGTATGTTTGTATTTGGGAAGATGAGTTTTTAAAAGAAAAGAATCAAAACAATGAACTTAAATCATTCATGCAACAGTTGGACATGACATGTACAGGCATGTTCAAAAATTGTATTCCACACACGTCTGGATTCTGAGGAATTGATCTTTATTTCCGTTTTGTGTTGAATTAACGTGTACAGGCATGTTCAAAAATTGTGTTTCACACACGTCTGAATTCTGAGGAAATTGTTAAAGATGTTTCAAATCAACCACATGCCTGGGTACTGAAATATAAGCATGAAATCCCTTGCATACAAAACTTTAACCAACATTTCTAAGTTAAAAAGAGGTCGCTATTTGTATTAATTTCAGACAAGATTTATCTACCTTTTTCAGACAAGATTTATCTACCTTGGTTGCCTGATGCTCCTAAATATATTCATAAACTTCATAAACTTTTAAATCAATACCATGAATAGTTATTGAGATATAAGCTGGATCGTAGCTTGAATGCAAAAGAACATATTTAAGATGTTTCAAATGAACCACATGTCTGAGTACTGAATATAAGCATGAAAAACTTTAACCAATATTTCTTAGTACATCTTTTGTCGCTTCTGGCTTTACTTTTTGTTTAATATTCATCAAATTTTAACAGGTCATGTAGTTTTATATTCAAAGGGCCTCACAATGTAAAATTTTAAAAAGAAAAGCAAAGCTCAAGGGTATATTACGATTTTTTTCTTTGGCTTCAATAGCTCCAAAACTAAAAATATTTTATCGAGAGAATATGGACAAATGTGTAAGTGGTGCTTGATTTTGTCATTTTAAGGCAGTTCAAAATTTGATCCGTTTTATTGTTAATCAGTGTTTATGCTTCAAACTGGATATTTTACGTTCGAACCATGCGACTTGTATGTTAAACGGAGCTGTTTAAATGCATTACTAGCTACCAAAGACTGTCGTATTCGCGAAAACCGGTACCGTCGCGTTAGCGAATCTAGTTATATTTTGTCTTCTACCCGTATTTCTGTACGCGATTTCCCCCAGATGACGAATGCTACAGTTATGAAATTTTAGACATGTAATCACATGTTTCAAAACATGTACCTAATAGTATAGTTTTCTTTTGTTTCTCATCTTGCTGCTAGGGGACGCTTTTGCTTAGAACTTAAAAAATTGAAGTCTGATTCAAATGCGGTTTTCAGCATTCTGTTCCTTGTTGACATCCCAACAGAATAAAATATAGATATCTTTGTATCTAGTACCAGAAAATACATGCGCTAGAAGAGGTTGATTGTTCGAATATAATTTTTTTATCCATATGCATTTGCAATTTTTCTTGATACTTCTCACTACTATTGCTCTTTTTAAACTTCGATGTCGATTCGATATTAGGTATCTCTCTCTCTCTCTCTCTCTCTCTCTCTCTCTATTTTAGCACCTTTTAAAGGAATGATTAGGAATTTTATCCCATATTAGTGTAATATAAATCTTAATCAAAATGCACACACAATCTCTCTCTCTCTCTCTCTCTCTCTCTCTCTCTCTTCTGTCTCTCTTGTAATTTTTATGGCGTCCCACAATGGGTACACTTTCTGTGGAATCAAACAGCAACCGTGTTAATTTTATAATGACACAATGACTGGCTAAAATAGACAAGAGTGTGACAAGCTCCCTGCTTGAAGAAGTCATCTTTACTCAGTTGTGTATCGTTTATTATGATTCGGGAAAATATCTTTCATAAACAAACTAAATGGCCGCCGATATTTTTCAATGTCGACGTTGATGGACTCGCTAAGGTGTCGTTAAGTAGTAGAATGTGATACGCTGGCACTCCTACTGGTTATATTTTATTGGGCTGTCCACAAGGAGCAGAATGCTAAAACACATTTAGATCAAACTTTAACTACTTTTAAATTATAAGCAAAACGGTGAATTCATGCAAAGCGCCCTCAAGCGGGAAAATGAGAAAAAAAAAGAACTGTCACAGTCAGTGACATATGTTCACAAAGAGTTTCTTTGACATAGAACTGTATTGTCGTTTTAACAGATTTTAGCAAATACTTGGTGTAACTGGACTTGTGTGTGTTCCTTGGAAAACAGTTAAAACATGTGTCTCCTACCCAATAGCTCTATCAACAAAGGGGAGTAACTCAAAATACATTAAAGTTGAGTTATGGGTCTTGTAATATGCACTTTCTTTCATATGTTCTGTCTGTATATGAAGTTACATGCCAGTGGGTGCAAATATCAATCTATCCAGGGGGAGTTAATGACCGGAAACTGAACCATACCTCATTTTATGACCTTTGATCTGTGATTGTGACCTTGGCCTTTGAGTTACAAACCTGGATCTTACGCGATCTTCTTGAGGACATCATTGATATTAAGTTTTATAAATATCTATGAAGGACAGAGTTAATGTCGGGAAACTGAAAAATACTGCATTTTTAACTTTTGTTCTGTGATTGTGACCTTGACCTTTGAGTTACAAACCTGAATCTTCTGCGCGACACTCCGTCTTCTTGAGAAGATCAATGATACCAAATTATATCAAAATGCATGCATGCAAGACAAAGTTAGTGTCTGGAAACGAAAATGCTCGGACGGACGGACACACACACACACACACACAATTGGATGGTCCGATTTTATTACGGCTTTCCGCAAACCTGCGGAAAACGTATAGGGTTTGTTATGTTTCTTCTTCTTCTTTTTATTATTTTTCTCATTTTCCAACCAAATCCAAGAGTTAATTTCAGTATGTTGCCAGTGTCTGAGCAACATGAAAATTAAATTGCCTCGACAAAAAGGTTCAAATTTTTAAATTCTCTCATGTCGGAAATTTCATTACTGTTGCTTTCCTTATCTAGTCGTTATCGCGCGTAAAAAAGGAGATATACTATAGGTTTTCGCTCTTAGAGCAACGAAAACCTAAAAAAAAAAAAAAAAAAAAAATGGCAAAATGTTTTCGCCCTGCGTAGAGGAGAATACCTACAACAAAATAAAATCAACAGAGAAAAACGTAGATTTTGGCTCTTATCGCAGCAGCAAAAAAAATCAAGATTCAATTCAAAGATTTGTTGTCTAATGTTCCAATATTAGTCTTCATCCATCATTTTAGGGCCATATTTTGTTTCACTTCTACAACTTAAATAGTGTCTTACCACAGAAAATATTACGCACTGAGAAAAGAGTAAAGGAGTATGATGTGTTTTCAATAATATTAAACCCTTTTTCTCAGGTAAATATGCAGTTTATTTCATAGTTCTATAAAAACAGTAATGAATTTTAAAAAACAACAACAAAAAACAGAAAGTTTCCCATACAAACAAAAGGATTTTAAATAAAAGACAATAAAGCATTTGTTCCAGAGACGATGTAGTTTTAGATGAAATCAAAATTTACAAATAATTATGAAGCCTTAGGAGTCAATGAGTGATGAGAAGGAACGTAGTCAATCTAAATCACAGAGGGGAGACACTTTATGTTGACTCCTCACACAAATTTCTCACACTTAGTTGTATCACAGCACTGCAATTGTGTTTAAATAAGCAATACATTGCACTTACCTTCTGGTTTAGTCCCATCAACACACCGTTCAATCGGAAAGTGACACATCAATTGAAGTCGACGACACCAGTCGTATTATATACAGGTAGCTCGAGACGCGGAGGATATACACACAATTTGGTTCGACTGTTGTCGCCTGAATTGCTATTGACTGTTATTATCATTTCTAATACCAACTTTAACATCTTATCTCTGTTGGGAAGCCGTGGTTTTGATGAATTTTGATGCGAGCGCTCATTCGCGTTGCCAATAATCAATATTGGTGAAAAGGGGTCAAGAAAAGATGTAAATATACACTTAAAGAAACTTTTAAGTACTTCGATTTCATTCTTACAACTTGCAGGATTTTTTCCTAAAATATATGCCTAATCAATATGGAATGCTAATTTGCTCAATTTGTTGTCTTCTTAAATAATTATGATGCATTTTCAACCATGCAAAACCAATTTGCACGGACAGCTATTGAAAACCGAAAAATATTTTTTTAAAGGCGTTTCAGGGGATTTTATTTTTCTAGCAAAAATATGGGTTCACGTTGCTCGTCTTAGAGATTAAACTTATGATAGAAAATCACCCTTTACTTATTTTAAACGTAATCAACCACATTACTGAGCAGAATCTGCCGAAAACTGAGTCCTCCCTTCTTCTTCTTCTTTTCTGGAAACAGGTTTCCGTGGGAGACGGCGTGGTCGGGCATCCGGTAAGACTGACTTTTTTCAATTTCCTTCATTGAATTGCTTCAATATTTGGACAGTGGGTGGACCTTAACATTATGCAGTTGACCTTGTGACCATGACCAGTGACCTATTTTTCATGAAAAAGCCCGAAAAAAGTCCATTATACCATATGGTCTAATTTGTTAATTGACATAATATAGCATTTTGGGGGCATTGAATTTCATGCCCCAGTTTGTTGCCTATATTTCTAGGCTGTTTAGATCCTGATGTATTTTCAGATAATCCTTTTCTGATTTTATTGTTCCATAAAGTAGACACTCATCTGCAAAAGGTCTGACAGAGAATGTGACTCGACTAGAAGGTCCTTTATGTGGCACAAGAATAGCATTGGCCCTAGTACTGCCTGGGGGTACTCCTGAGTTGTTTCGTTTGATTTTTCTCCTTCTACTTTTGTTCTCATGGTTCTTTTTGTTAGGAACTTTGTCAACTAAGTTTGTAGACTTCCCTTAATTCTATAAACATCAAGTTTATGGAGAAGTTTGTACAAAGTCAAAAGCTTTTGAAAAGTCAATATGACAGTATCTTTTTTTTGCAGGAATTCATATAAGGTCATGAAAGGCTGTGTTTTACACGAGTACCCAGACATTAACCCGTGATTTAAATTGGTTAGTATTTTGTTTTCTTCCATGTGATTTAATAAGTGTCTACATATCATATGTTCAAAGACATATTAAACAACGATAGTAAACTCCTGTAGAAGCCAGTGGAAAATGTTGTTTAGAGGCACAACTGATCATTGAATATTGCAAACTTTCAAAAACAAAGTGTGGATAATCACAGAGGAAAATTATAAATTAATCATTTCTCTGCTGCAAGGAATTATTTTAAGAATCCCTTTAAATTATGATTAAAATTCAATTAGTGAAGCAGAAAAACAACACATTACATACTTATCATCATGCAGGTACTTGTACTTTTCTATTTTACATACAATATTTTTTTTTCTTGGTATTGTAATTTTCTATGGTAGGATACAATTTACTTTCACATTTATATTACTAAAAGGACGAGCTGATTTTTGTGTCGGGTTTGGCGCCATTACGAAACAACACTAGGTATAAAGAGTAGAAAACTATCACGGTTATTCAGTAAACATTCAGTAGTTGTGTTATTTGTGTTTGAAAATAAATAAATTTGTGAGAATTCATGGTGAATCCAACGAAATTGGATAAATCTAAAAATAGTAACATTTCTGGGGAACACCGTTAGTGGGTGTAGTGGGTATATTGCCCAATGCTTATATACGGTCAACGGATTGATTATACAACCCTAGTTTTACCTGTGCATTTTGCTAGCACAATATCATACGTTTTGTTGTTGTTGTTGTTGTTTTTTTGTTGTTGTTTTTTTTTCAATTCGTTTGTCTTTTCTGTAGAATTCATTTAACTATGCTATGCAGATCGAAATAAAACTATTATTGTTTACAGCAATTGAAAGTTTTCATTAATTACCGGTAGTCAATTCTGCACTACATTCCAATGCTGCAACTATTATCCGCCCCTGTGAAATTTAGATATTAAAAACACATACCTATAAACATGTGAAGCAATGAGCTCTTTTTAATTTAATTATTTGAGGTACTTAATGCCATTATGCCATTTCACCTAACGACGTACTGAAATTTTTTCACGCATCCCTGTAGTTAAGTAAGTAAGACGATGGAATACGAATTACCATCAGAAAGAAATTGCAAGTCATTCAACACAGAGATCGTGCCCGATCCCAGTGCATGGAGATCGAACCCACAGTCCTTAGCTTCACAGCCAAGAACCACCAAATGTGAAACCATGGTCCCTATCCCTATCTTTGAGCACTGGGACAAAATGTAACTCATATCCATTCAGACGAATTCCAACAGTAAAAAAACTTCCCGCGATTTCGCGGGACTTTTTCTAGTATCTTAAATAGAAAAGGAGATATTTGAAAACGTAACTTTGCGCGAATTGAACAATATGTTACATGCTTTTGTTAGATTTAGACTTATTGTCAATATTTGTATAATAGGTCTTTGATATGTTCAATAGTTTTGCATATGACTGATGATAGAGAGAAAGGTTTGACATTTTCTTGGTGACGTTTTTCGCCTTTTTAAAAAGATGCTTGAGATGTTTGCATCTCTAGATCCATTCCTTTAGCATTCCCCTGTGTCAGCAGGATACGATAATTTCAGAATTGGTGCTACTTTCCTTACACATTATTTCAGTAGTTAGTTTATAGGTATGTTGTCTGGGTCAGACGCTTTGAATGGATTCATTTTTGATAGCAGTTTTTCAAGTCCCTTCTGGTCAACCTTTATTGATGTTTTAAATTGCTTGTTTTCTCGATGCTGGTAATTCTTTGTTTGAAGATTATGTGAAAACAAATTTATATTGTTGTGTATTAATCTTCAGCCTTTTCTTTGCTTTCTTTTTATAAGGACGTTTCCTCTTGAGTGGAGCTATTCTAGTTGATTTTTGATTTGACATATTTCCATAATTTATGTTTTTGTCTTTTAAAGGAGCAGTAAGATTAATAGGGAAAGATTATACAATTAGAACAACAGGAATGATATTAAAAATGAAACAAGAACTTGAACTAGAATCATTACAAGAAATTAAGCCTTACATTAGATTCCAGGCGTAGAGAATTAAATTTACCAGAGCAAAAAGAATAACAATCAGTCGTTGTATGAAACCAAATATATTATAAAAAACGCTTTTGCGATAATTTTATAGGTTTGTAAATTCTATCATCAAACTCTAAATAAACAATATGAAAATTCATTCTACGTGGGAACGGTGATCCATTGGAATCACTTCTCTGAAAATGTTATGCATGCTGGCTCAGTAGAGGCTTGAAAAGACTCCGCCAATAACAGAGTGGAGCTCTCTATTCCGTTGTGTAAAAAAGCCAGTATTGGGGACCTTCAACATACCATATTCAGATTCAGATAAAAATAATCTTTGTCAAGCATTCAACTGCATAAAATATGTTGTTCTCAAACTACTTATAGTAACAATTCTTTGATGCGATTTTGAAACTTATTTCAACATACAATCTGTACATTTACCTGATATTGATATTCATAAGTGACATATTGCCAGCATGTAGAAATGAAGACTGTCAAAAGTCAATAGCAAGAAAAATCCCAATTTAGATTGTTCCATATGTTACTCTGAATAAACAATAGCAATATGTCTTTAGTATAATCAAGAGACAGGTGTCTTTTCTAATGTACATTTTATAAAATTATACTGAATAAGATGTTTTCCATATTCATTTACTGCATGCAGTATGTTGCGACGGCTGCGGTTTGTGGCAAACACAGAAAATGCAAAACAGGTATGTATATTTCTTTATTTACCTTTACCATATTACATATTTGTTTAACAATATTTACTTTGTGGAATAAAGTAACTCTTAATTATTGACTTAAACTTTTACGGCATGAATCATAATTAGTAATTTAATATTTCATGATGTGAAGTCAACATCATTTCATAAGAAAAAATGGAAAGAAGATATTTTTTTTGCCTAATGGAAATGTATTATGTATATTTTTGTTTTACTTTTAGGGGCGTCTACCGGAATCACTGCCGAACAGTACCGACAGATGGTACGAGAAACGCTGACGTTGGAATGGAAGTGTTCACCCTGTATGGAACAACAGATGGACCTGGATTCAGACAGTGACCTGGCAGTGCCTACTGAGCTGAACGTCACGGCGTCCCCGATTCGGGTTCTTAACAGCATTACATCCTGAGAACAGATGTGGAAGACGAACCTACCGACAAACACATGGAGTCTGCAGACGCTGCAGCTGACGTCAACATGGAGGACAGGTCGTTCGATGTCGCCGGCAGAAACTTTAACCAACAGGCTGCGCCGCTAGACGACTCACTCCCTGGTTGTCAGCTGGATGAAGTCATTCCAAAGGAACAGCCTGTCACGTTCAAAGTAGTAGAGGGAGGCAGCAAAAGAGGTGGTCAGCGACGGCTACACATACACTGTTCGGGTATGTTGAACCTTTTTTTGTGTGTCACAATTCTTTTCAACATATGAAATGATTTTTTTGTATCACATTTATTTTGTGTAAAATGTGTGATAAATGTAATTTCAGAGAAAGAAAGAAGGTCGGGTATATTGGTCATGTAGCATCCGAGGCAAGGATTTCAAGTGCTACGCTAGTGTCAAGCAGTTCCGTGAGATGTTCACGCCGAGTGTCAACAAGCACCAGCATCCAGCCGATCCAGGTGCAATGAAGAAAGTGACCGTCTCAGCAAAGGTGCACACACACACACACACATATATATATATATATATATATATATATATATATATATATATATTTTATACGTCAATTTAATAGATCAGCGAAGAAATTAAAAAAAAAAATCATTTTTCGATACTCTAAATGTAATGTAAAAAAGAAATATAATGTGTTCTGTGTCTTACTAAATTTACACTAAACGTTTATTTAAATTGCAGGTGAAGGAAGTTGCACGGGAGAATGTGTTTCGACCAGCCGGTGATATTGTAGAGTCCGTAATGAAGGATGAGATCACTCGCGAAGCCAGACCTTCTCACTTTCCGAAGCCAGACCTTCTCACCAGAACTGCCAATAGACATCGCCAGAAACACAGACCAAAGGACCCCACCACACTTGACTTCGAAGTAAAATTTGTTTTGTTAATTTCTTGGATTTACTTGCTATAATATTGACCGCAAATTTTAAACATATATTTGTAATTTACATTAATATGCTTACATATTTTTATTCATTTTACAGATCAACCTAGACTTCATCGGCACTGACTTAGTCGTAGACGACATCCTAGTAGGGGACCAGCGTCACATCATCATGGCTACATCAGATCAACTACATCAGCTGACGAAAGCTAAGAGGTGGTTCATCGATGGTACCTTCAAGCTGGTGAGGCGCCCTCCGTTCTACCAACTGATGTCCGTGCATGCGTTTGTCCGGAAAGGAGAAGATGCAAAGCAGGTTCCCCTTGTATACATCCTGATGTCACGCAGGTCGAAGCTGGACTATGTTGCTGTAAGTATGATCTAGGCCGTCTAGCGTATGGAAGACTGATAATTTTAATTATTTTATTACTTTGACCGGAGATTCCAATACTAATATAAGCATCTAGCACCTGTAAATCTATACTTGGTGGAAATATAAACATACTCATTAATATAGTACATATGATATGCATGTGTGTCACCAATTTTGTTATTTACTTATGGATTCTCTTTTTTTTTTCTTTCATGTTTATTTCCTGGTCATTGGGTATACATATGTGTATTCGTAAATTCTGTATGAGCAGCCGAGACATGTCACTAGAAAGTCACATGCATGACTCGAATAAACCTCGCATTCATACACTAGTATAGAGTTGATCAATGCATGGTTTATTTCTTACTTTTAGAAATTAACGGCAACCAGACCCAACCTTGAACCACGGACATGGTAATCCGAATGACCATTTAGGTGAAAGATACCACAAGATAAAAACTTCAATCTATGTACATGTATGTATTTTGCTTACAACAACATTAACATGAAATTAACATATGCTGTGACATCCATGAAATATCCAAAACACGCTCACTATATAGACATATAGAACTGAGGATTCCAGGGGATGTAAATATTAATACCCTTACTCTAATAGTTCATCGTGTGGAATTTTGAGGTTATTTGAAAAAACACCACAAAACTACAAGGTATGGCTAAAACCAGATTTATTTTGAAATCATTTACAGAAATCATACACAGTAATCCAATACAGAAATCACGGACAACAAACTGACCAGTACATGCCCTTCAAATAATACATTAAACTGATATATCAACACTAGGTTTAATTGTTATTTGTTTTCGTCAACCAAAGCAAACAGCACTCCTACTAATAAACATCATTCTAACCATGGGTTTTATTTTCAATTTTTTTTTTTTTGGTATTTTTTAACACTACCATTTTCAGTCTGAAAATATTCTAAATACAGAAAATCTTGAAGCTTAATCTAAAAATGTATTTCTTAATAAAAACAACATTTGAACAAAACTCTTTTTGTCTTAAAATTGGATTTATTGTGCTTTTTATACTGTAAAATACATATTCATATGAAACAATCAAATAATGATACATTTATACATAATATAAAATAAGGGGGCCATGAAGGTCCTGGATTGCTCACTTCAGGACCATATGTTTAAGAAGCTGAATTGTAAGAACAATCTTGGTTGAATCTCAGCCAGTGAACATCTATGTCAAACAACATTTTCAAATTTGGAGAATATTTTTAAAGCTAAACTCAACCCATCCCTATTGGTTATTCTTTTTGACAGATTAGAAGAATTTGAACAATTTTGGTAGAGGGTTACCCAAGGTACATTTGTGCCAAATGATTTTAAAACCTAGCCATTGGTTAAGGAGAAGATTTATTTAAGTTTTTATCTGATTTTTCTTATCATTGTCATAGCAACTAGGTTTCTGCATGGAACAACCTTACATAGGCATCACCCAAAAACATCCCTTGTAAAGGTTTAAAATTGGCAAAGACATTTAGGAGAAATGCTGTTTAATGTTAATTGCTGAGAATGGAATGGATGACAATAGCTCACTCTGAGGATCACAATGTGCGCAGGTGAGCTAAAAAGAAGATACATGTTTGGATATATGATTTTTTTTTTCAGAAATAAGTTACAAATAATTCAGCAAATCTTACAAAGCAAGAATAAACATTTAATGCTAGTTTATCACAGATCTTTGTATAAAAAATGTTACATTTCATATAAAAACCAGTAAAAATGTAATAATTTTATGTGCATTTTTGTTAGATTAAAATTAAAAATACACCAATTAGTAGAATATATTGATTGATGTAATAATTAGATATAAATAGTTTGGTATTCTGTAGAATGATACAGATCTAAAAGATTCAAAAAATGAAGAACAAAAAAATCATAAGACAGACTTGGAGAGTGAAGCTTTGGACAAATCTCAAATGTATTAATGAAGTCTCCAAATTAAACATACACTTTAAGAGCAAATACAGTAAACCTCCATCAAATAAAAACTTATAATTTGAAATAAATAGTAATGAGGGGACCATTCTTAGACAATTGTAAACAAAACAGAAAATGGTTTCCTTATTTGATCACCAACAAATCCCGAAGGATTTAATACTACTGTAATAATGCTTTATTTTTCAGCAGATAATTAACCCTTAAATATACATTATACCTGGCATTATGGTTAGATTTTTGATGTTTATTTTGATGTTTTCTAATAAATGCACTTAGCAACATCTAAATAAAATAGCCTATTATAAATTGGGAGAACTTTAATCATTGAGAAACAAGTTTTGATTTTGATCAGTCAACAACATATTTCATCAATTCTAACTGCCATTTACCATACTTGCCTTAATATATTATGTTATGCATGTGTTTCAAAGTATAAAAATTATTTAATGGTTAAAACTACACCACATACAAAACAACAGAAACACATATTCATAAAATCATTCAACATGTAAACTCAATAACCATAATTAAAAAAAAAAAAAAAAGAATATCCATTAATAAATACGCATACTATACATAACTAAACTATTGGACAAAATTAAATATTTTTACTTATTATTTTCAAACGTGAATTACCTATCTATCACATGCTTTCCTTTTTTAAATAACACAAAATGAAATAAATTCTTTTAAAATGAAATAAAATGGCAACTGGAATTAAATCTTCACAAATATAGTACATAATATAAAAATGGTTTACCTTAAAAATCTAATAAATAACTCTAACCTAACTTGATCCACTTACATTATTAAAGATAAACACAAACAGTCAACTGCTAGTAGTATTATATGACATCCAAATATGCTTTAATCATGCAAAAATCACAACTAAATAGCAAACACAACATTTACCACAAAATCATGCTTTCCTTAATAATATTAAAAGAGAAAATTTTATTAGTAACTGTGAAAGCTGTTCAAATTTTCAAAGTGACTTTGTGAAAAGAAACGAATAACATAAGACTAATACAACAAAAAACAACAACTAAACCTATCTTTGAAAGTGATTATAACCCAACAACACTTTTAGTATTTAGGTATGATAAGGAAGTTGTAAAGCCTTGCAGTGGTAGTGCTTTTTATTACAGTGAAAATTAAGCCAAAATTCCCTAATGAAACAGGTCAACTATTGAATTCCATGAGAGAGAAAGTTGAATATTTCGATGATAATGGACTTTCTGCTAATGAATGGATTGCAAAAGATTCATTGCTCTTCCACAGTGATATTAAACTTGAAGGTATAGGATAATGCGCATGACTCTTAAAGAGATCCAACTTCAATCCTTCAAGCAGCACTATGTACATACTGTATCCTCAGAAATTAAAAAAAAAATCCTTGGACATTTTTGTAATGATGGAGCTGTGACTTAAGCCTCATATTTGTTTTCAAGAATTATTTTCTATTCATGATAAGGTTAAATGCTCACAAACAGTATTACAAACAAACCTATGTGTTTTTGTATGCACACTAGGTCAAGCACTAATCATATGATATTCCAGTGTAATCTGATAATTACAATTGCATACAAATGTAAACATTGGAAAAGTTTATCAACTAACTGACCAGACTGCTTACACAAGTATTTTCACTGTCAAGACAGGCAGAATGTGAGGACAACATTACTGCTATTGGTGTGAGACAGCAGAAGGACTGAGCATTACCAATGTACATTTGAATCTTTCTGATTCTTAATGATGCTGGATATGGTAGACAGTTCATAGGCAAGACTAAATCTGCATTTAACCTTTTAACACTCAAATATACCGTTTTCTTTCAAGTGAAACCAATGAAATATCTTTTGCAAGTAAGATTGAGAACCAACCTGTCTGTGCAGGTTATTCAGTACAACCTTCTGATCCTGAAAGTACTAGTATTGTAACAAACCCGGCCAGGCCCGGAATCGAATTCGGTCCGCCAGCATGATAACCCAATGCTCTAACCACTGAGCCAAAGAGTCGACTCCCTGACACAGTTGTCAGAGATTGAACTTATACCCGTGACGACGCATCGTCACATTACATCCCCCTCCGAGAAGTCTCCACCCAAGACTTGGCCTGGGAAACACATGGGTAAGGCAACTCCGGTATGGCAGTTGACATATCCCACCGCTGCCACCAAATGTAACAAACCCAGTCCGCCAGCGTCGACTCCCTGACGCAGTTGTCAGAGATTGAACTTATACCTGTGACGACGCATCGTCACAGTATTGATAAAAATTATCAAACCTGATCAGCCTGCAAGCTATTTGTATACTGGTCTTGTAGGGGATCTTAAGTTGTAAAGGTTTAGTTAAAATTATGAAATTCAGGATATGTAAAAAAATATATTAATACTGATGATTTTACACAGCATTTCCATATACCCACTGCAGAGGATTTTTTTTTCACTTTTAAAAATGCTGTGTACACTAAAAATTGAAGGGACTTTCACTATGCTTGGATACAAAAAAAGAAAGAAATAGCAGATAATATACCCACCCATCAATTTCAAACAACAGAGAGATCCCTGAGTTAAAGATATGTATTTAAAAGTTGCTCTCTTGACTTAAGTTCTGTGGGAAAGATAATGCTGAAAAATTTACTATTTTTGGCAAGTTAATAAGCTCTTTTATCTAAGCAAATACACATATAATTCTGGTAAAATACTAATGCCATATAAACTTATCTCAGACAAATATATTATAAACGTCCAAATATAAACATGTGTATACATGTGCGTTTGAACAAGAATACTGGTAACAAAGTATTGTTCACCTAAATTAAAATGTTTACCCTCTCTCATCTGACATAAAATGCCATAAAGGTAGATGTGTTTTTTTTTAATATAATAAATGGCTGGGAATCAGTATTACAAAAGAGTCCATTTTTTTAACATTCAATAGTGATCCAGGAAATAAACAAACAAAAATGATTTCATTAACCAAACATTTTAACATTTCTCAGAATGAATTTCAACACCATTTAAAGAATCATTTTACTCAAAGATAATACTAATATAAACCTATGTACATCTAGACTACATTTTAAGTAGATTGGTAATAATTTTTTACTGATTTGTATATTAATACAGTAAATCTGTAAAATCGGTAAATCAAAAAGATACAAGATTACAATTGAGTACCAGGAGTAGTTAAGAATAAACATTCTCTTTTTCAAGACAAGACAATAACAAAAAAAGATGAGATAAGATCTTAAATATAAACATAGCAGCTCCATTATAATGCTTCATTTGGGCTTCAAGTCTAGATACCATGTTATACTATTCAACATATAACTACAGTCGAACCCCAGTTACTCCACCACCTCTCATTCAAATACCCGGCGTCATTCGAAATACTTCGTTGGTCCCGATCACTCTCCTTCTTATTTCTATATAAAAATATCTGGGTTATTCGAATTTGTGCCATTCGAATACCTGGCCTCATCCGAAAAGATGTTTTGGCCCGTGCCAATCAGTTCGTATGATTTTCGCACCCCCTAATCCGAAGTCGTTGACGAGCATTAATTACCGGCAACATTTTGAAAACAAACAATGGAAAGGCGCGAATGTCAATTAATTACCGAAATGAGTGGGAGACGGCCGCTTACAGTTTGAAAAAAATGTTAATTGATTGTCTGTTTGTCCAGCAGATCAATCATAAAGGTAATGATTAATGATTTAGATATCTGTGCAGTATTTCGGATACACTTGAAAAAGAAGATTTACACAAGTGTAACAAGCAGACCACGATTACATCGTTTTTTAAATGAACATTTCGAGACGACGTTGATGTCACGTTTATACATGTAGTTCTGACCAGATGAATGTTTATGTATGTATTGATGTATGCATTGGTTATGTAACATTTATGCAAAAAGAGATTAATTTTGTCAATAAATACCATTTATCTATTGCTGTTTTTAAGACGACGTTGATAGTGGATACATGTAGTCGCTTGTGATTTAGTCAGACATGAAAAAAAAAGTACATCTATGTAACTTGCTTATTGACGTATGCATTGATTGTTTTTTTATCGATATCTTTTATGCATGAAAATATGGAATTTGTAAAATGAAAGTTGATTAATCTATATTCGTTTTCATTTACGCTCCTAAATCTTAATACAATATTTTAATAAGAGTACATTATATATTACGTTCACTGCATGAAAAAGTGGGTGGGATGGGTTTTTGTTCAAACGGTCGACGGGGTTTGGGTTATTCGAAACCATGTCTGACTCGAAATAAAACGCCGATCCCCGGGATTTCGAAGAACCGGGGTTCGACTGTATGTCAAATTGCTCTTTTAAGTTAACTAATTGAATTTCAAAACAACAATTTTGTGTCCAATGTTGGTCTTCATTTAACCTTTTCCAGACCATGTTTTGGTTGGTCTTCATCTAACCTTTTCCAGACCATGTTTTGGTTGGTCTTCATCTAACTTTTTCCAGACCATGTTTTGGTTGGTCTTCATCTAACCTTTTCCAGACCATGTTTTGGTTGGTCTTCATCTAACCATTTTCAGACCATGTTTTGGTTGGTCTTCATCTAACCTTTTCCAGACCATGTTTTGGTTGGTCTTCATCTAACTTTTCCAGACCTTTTTGGTTGGTCTTCATCTAACCTTTTCCAGACCATGTTTTGGTTGGTCTTCATCTTACCTTTTCCAGACCATGTTTTGGTTGGTCTTCATCTAACCTTTTCCAGACCATGTTTTGGTTGGTCTTCATCTAACCATTTTCAGACCATGTTTTGGTTGGTCTTCATCTAACCATTTTCAGACCATATTTTGGCTCAATTTCACATCTAAAATAGTATAGTGCCACAGAAAAGATTTCCACCTCAGAAAAGGGTATGACATACCATTCTCTCATTCCAGAAAAAAAATTAAGATGAAGCCTTAAAAAATAATTTATTTGAGTTCCCTTTTTATTGTTGTTATTTAGCCCATTACCTCACAAAGACATATTTTGATGCCTTGGCAAACAGAGCAGACCCAGATCAGATGGCTTCTTCCATTGAATCATATCTTAAGTTCAGTAAATAAATATTTATCGAGTGACAAATCTGTACATGAATAATCATGATGTAAAGGGATAAGACAGGATTTGTCAAGTAACATACTACTAATAAAAATTCCCCTCGCTCAGCTGTGGTACCATTCCCTCAAGGTAGAGTATGACCCCTATGTGTAATACATCACTTGGATGAGGCTTGAATCAATGTACAGATTGATACTTACATATAGTAGACAATATACAATATGAACTACTATCCATAAAATGAAGACATGTATATTGAGTTCATACTTAAAATATTCATGTTTGAATGATTAAAAATACAAGTATCCCCAAAAAAACAAAGTAAACAAAAAATATGACAAAGAATCTGTTATTGACACAAAATGGTATTAATATTAAATGAGATGACATTTCACAAATAACTATTTCATATGATAACCCAAAGCTTACCAGTCAATGAATGATGAGAAAGAATAAAATCACCATAAGCACAAGAGGGAAGACACTTTACGCTGACTTTTCACATGAATCCTAATCTATCAGTTGTATCACAGCACTGCAATGTCGACAATGTCTCCACCTCAGAGATTCCGTTCAAAAGTACTTGTTCTGTGGGGATTTCCCCGGCTGCTTGAAACAGAGATGATGTGGCTCTCTACCACATGAAAGCTATTACAAAATGACTAACATGACCATTATAAAACATGATCAACTTGTGAATACCTTGCTTCTTCTGGAGATGAGGAAGTGACAGTCTGAAACATGATGTTCTGACTGGACAAAATAACTTCTTTTAGTCTGATTGGATTTTCTCTCTTCATGGAATACCATGATGCCAGATGGCATATCTGGATAGTTTGGTGTTGGTGCTAGGTTCAATACTCCAGCCAGAAGATGCTCAGCTTGCTGGGGTTGATGTCTGCTGAGCGTGGTGTGGGCCTCAGGTTGTCTACACGCCGTATGTAATTCTCCAAATTCACCATACCTTGCCTTCCCTGAAAAAAGTCATATCCTTTATTTTATCTGTATCATATCACTGTCTGAGTGTGGCATTTACTTTAATGGCACTGTAACCAGATGGGATGCATATATATAGAGACCAACTTCAAAAGCTCCACCCATTATTTTAAAGAACAACTGCAAGTTGCAAGAATGTAATGACCTATAAAGTTCTTACAGTCAAAATGCTCTTGAAGCCATTAGGTGTAAAAAGTAAACAAAATATTTCATAATTCAGACAAGCTTCTGTCTTAAGTTTTTTCATCACCTGACTGGCTATAAAAGCCCATAAAATAGATTCTTGAAAAGCATAATATATACTATATACTATTAACATATAAATATACATTTTCATAGGCTCTCTCATATGGCAATGTTACTTCCTTAACATAATTGCATGCCTCACTACCAAGGTAAATAGGCTCTCTTATGGCAGATATGGCAAACCAAAATGGCAGTACCACTCACAATCAAGGCAATGGGACCCACTCACATGGCAATGTGGCAAACCAAAATGGTAGTACCACTCACAATCAAGGCAATGGGACCAACTCTCATGGCAATATGGCAAACCAAAGTGGCAATACCACTCACTATCAAGGTAATGGGACCCACTCACATGGCAATATGGCAAACCAAAATGGCAGTACCACTCACAATCAAGGCAATGGGACCCACTCACATGGCAATATGGCAAACCAAAGTGGCAGTACCACTCACTAACCAGGTAATGGAACTCACTCACATGACAATGTGGCAAACCAAAGTGGCAGCACAAGTCACTATCAAGGCAATGGGACCCACTCACATGGCAATATGGCAAACCAAAGTGGCAATACCACTCATTATCAAAGTAATGGGACCCACACGCATAGCAATATGGCAAACTAAAGTGGCAGTATCACTCACAATAAAGGCTATGGGACCCACTCACATGGTAATATGGCAAACCAAATGGCAGTACCACTCACAATCAAGGCCATGGGACCCACTCACATGGCAATATGACAAACCAAGGTGGCAGCAAAACTCATTATCAAGGTAATGGGACCCACTCACATGTCAATGCGGCAAACCAAAATGGCAGTACCACTCACTAACAAGATAATTTGACCAACTCATATGGCAATATGGCAAACCAAAGTGGCAGTACCACATACTATCAAGCAATGGGACCCACTCAAATGGCAATGTGGAAAACCAAAGTAGCATTACCTTATACTTACAAGACAATGGGACCCACTCACATGGCAATATGGCAAACCAAAATGGATGTACCACTCACTATCAAGGCAATGGGACCCACTCAAATGGCAATGTGACAAAACAAAGAGGCAGTACCACTCACTAACAAGGTAATTGGACCCACTCATGTGGCAATGTGGCAAACCTAAGTGGCATCCTAACTCAGTATCAAGGCAATGTAACCCACTCACATGGCAATGTGGCAAACCGAAGTTACAGTACCACTCACTAACAAGGTAATGGGACTCACTCACATGACAATGTGGCAAACCAAAGTGGCAGCACATCTCACTATCAAGGCAATGGGACCCACTCACATGGCAATATGGCAAACCAAAGAGGCAGTACCACTCACTATCAAGGTAATGGGGCCCACTCACATGGCAATGTGGCAAACCAAAGTGACAGCAAAACTCACTATCAAGGCAATGGGACCCACTCCCATGGCAATATGGCAAACCAAAGTGGCAGTACCACTCACTAACAAGGTAATGGGACCCCACTAACATGGCAATGTGGCAAACCAAAATGGCAGCACAAATCACTATCAATGGCAATGGGATCCACTCTAATGGCAATGTTGCAAACCAAAGTGGCAGTACAACTCACTATCACATGGCAGTATGTTTAACTATCAATGCAATAGGACAACAAAAATGTGACTTACTCTTGGGTTCTTGGTGATATTTCCTGTGGAAGAGGAGGACAACTGTCTAGGTGGGTGGGGTACTCCCTCGTTGTACTGGGGGGCGTGGTGTCTATAACCAATACATACAAAGAATGTATACAACTGGGAAACCATTGTTAAAAAAATCTTGCACATTTTTTGTCCAGTTTTTCCTTTGGACTTTATCCAATATATTTGAGCAATATGTTACTTTCATGAGTCTTCCTTTTCTCATTATACTGTTACAATGCCATTATGGCATAAACATTCAGAAAGTCTTAATAAATTCTATTATAGACCATTGAAAATACTCAGTTATGGTTTTCCTCAAAGTTTGTCATCTTTAATTTACTGAAAGCATTATAATGATTTGACTGTTTAACAACAGTCAATTAAACTAACAACTATTGAAAAATCAATCTTTGCTAACCTTAAGGTTATATTCTATCTTTTTTAAACATACAACCAATATTCATACAGGATATATAAAATGATGATAACTTCATGTGTATACATGTTGTAGTTAAAAATTACTTTATTTAAATCCTTGAGAACCACAAAGACCCAAGGGACTTATTCATAAAGCTCCTTAGGAAAAAAAATCCCTTAGTTTCTAAGATTTTCCTTTAAAGCACTTAGATTTCCCTTAGTTATTAAGGATTTTAGTCTTATATATAAAACACCTTAGGAGATTTATTCCACTTAAGGAATTATTTTTCTTAAAAACTAAGGAGCTTTATAAACAATGCCCCTAAACTCTGGATTCTGGGTTGCACAGTCCACATTTGGAAGTTTAGTTCAATTGCATAATTGCATACCTTCGATATTTTCATATAAATCCACACAAATTATAACATAAAGTTGCACAATGTGTTACAGTTAAAAAAAATAAAAGATACAGACACTGTAAGTATTTTTTCCAAATTATTTCTTGCATAAAATACAAAAGAAATACATAGATACAATAGCAAGGTTATATAAAGTCATTTGTAGTTTAGTAAACTGATTATATTGTCAAGATGTGGCAGAGTCAAAGGCGGCTGCTAGAAAACTACTGAGTAAAATAAAACAAATCAGTGGAGAGGAAAACAAGAATGCTTTCCTTAATCCAACAAAGCAAAGCATAGAATAATAAATAGTTATTTTTTCTATTACTTTGAACTGATTAAACAAAAAAGTTTAAAATGCTTATAACTACTCTACAGCATCTATAAGCATAATGAAATGGCAATGGATAAAGGTAAGTTAATGAAAAGTAAAAACATGACCAAATCTATGCTCCCTACCCTCCTAAGTAACATGTTCTTTAAAGCATGTATGTCACCTGCTGAAGCATGACGGAAAATGTGTGACAAACTGACAGATGGACAGACAAATGACGGGAAAGTGATCCCTATATGTCACCTTTGCTTACAGCAGGTGACACAATAACTACTGGTAAAATAAAAACAAGATGGGGACATTAATATGACACACACACACAAAAATAATTTTATCAATCTAACAAACACAACCCCAGCAAGAACCTTAACTTTCTCATGACTTTCAACACACAAAATCAAGATACAGTAAACTTTAAAATCAAAACTACACAATTAGTTATACATTCAAATTGATCTTAGGTTAGTTATGTTTACATAATTTTCTAAGGATTCTTCACTATTATCATGATCAGTAATTTCATATAACAAGTAAGACTATTGCCAAGCTACTTGAAAGGGCTGTCACACTAAATACAGTGTAGAACCAAATTTTGCATATTGACAGTAAGTTAAATGTTGTTAATAATACATGAAGGTATGTTTTATGTAACAGATTTTCATGTGGACAGAGATCAGGTCACCGTGGTGGTCAGAATAGTACTCAGGCATGTTAGCTATGCGACAATATCCAGCCTGGTAGTTAGTGAGGACAGTAGTTAGGACAAATTCAAGTTCATGGGTAGGCTTCTCAACTAACTGTATGACGCTACTGTTTGAAGCTTCCTTTTGATAGGGAAAAACAATTGCGCAAAAAAGAGGCATACATTTTTCAATACAAAGAACAGACTTATAAATGCACCCTGCTGTTTTATCTGTAAGACTTAAGTTGTATTGGTTCTGTATAATTTCAAAAGTAATTGGAAGAAAAACATTCAAGAGAAAAAAATAATTTGCTGTATTTTCTAAGTAAAAAGGGGTATATTTTGTCAGAGTTATGGGACATGACATGTAAACTGATCTTTTGAGTCTCAAAACATTTAAAATGGATATTTATAGGGCTTCAAAAGTATACCTCCATTTCTGCAATAATTTCAAGTCTATTTGTTGCCAAAGCGACCACGTTTTTCAACATAGGGACAAAATAAAATAATGTGCATAATCTCCATATTGCCATCTATTCATGTTTCAAGTTTCATGAAATATCCAGGTACTCTTTAAATTATTGCAGGATCCAGTTTTTGCAGAGATAGACAGACGCATGACAAACCTATAGTCCCTCCAAAGAACTGGTAGTGGAGTAATAAGCACCTCATCTTTAAATTTGTAACTGACTATTCATTAATCATTTGCAGATATTAAGAGCTGCCAAACTTGTTTTTCAGTGTTCTGTCACTGCAACAGTTATCAGACATTTGACAAAACCCAGATAATGACAAAAGGGGAAGACACCAAGTGCAATGAATTTCTCAAGTAGGTCCATACACGTGCAAGCCTGCTGGAAGGCTTCCACACATAAAAAGTGACCAGACTGGGACTCAAACTCACAGCAGTGAGGGACTAAATGCTAGTGTGTCAGCACTGTATAACATTATAAAGGTATCTCTTCATGTAAAGTTACCCCATAGTTCCATCATCCTGACATTTGTGGTCTTGTCTGACAGGATCTGCGGCAGTTTTTAACAAAGCAACATACATCAATGTTATAATTCAGCTACAAATCAGTTACTACTGATGAGTACTTCTGCTCCTGATAAAACTGGTCTATAATTGTATTTGTATTTGTTCCCTTTATCAGGTATGATAGATGTAAGATCTGAGAGTTAGATATTTCAGAAATGAAAGAAATTTTAGTAAGTTAAACATCTTAAAACGTATCAAGAAGGCCAACAAAACTTAACTAGTATGTATAATGCTAGGTAATCTACACCTGAACCAGTTGTCAGGAAGGGATCACACCCATGACCACCTGCCTCTACAAGTTACTACTACATCACTCATAAAGGATAGTAAACTAATTAATCAAAATTGTCTGGGATTTTTGTTTCCGTAGTTAAATAAAGAATGATGTAGATATATAGGAATGCAATTTCCTACTGCCAACGGAGAAAATGTGATTTCATAAAACAAGGAATCTTATGCTTTTGAAAACAGCATGAAGTGCATGTATTTTCAGCAAAATTCCTGTTCTGTCAGATGAAATGACTCTAGGATAAGATTAAGTTTAAATCTCCCCCTTAAAACTTTACTCTTCATGCACATTTCCAAATGGTGTACTTGCCTGGGTGTAAAGTTGCTTTGAAACGTATCAAAGAGTTAAAAGAGCTATGCTTCCAAGATCACAAGATTAATACAAATAGACAAGACTAATAGGGTGATACCATTTATATACACTTCAAAATTTTGTTTACAGGGGTAATAATGAGCAGAAATAATAAATGATGTTACTATATCAAGGCTCATGCAGTATGTAGCCAATATGTTTTTCTTTAAAAAATGTTAAACCAACCAAAGCACCGCTACCAATACTGATGAAGGTCAAATTAAACATTCCTTTATGACTAGGATTAAACCCTGATCTACAGGTGTGGCACTGTTGTCACTACAACCTAGTATCCTCTACAAGGATGTGGAAATACATACACAGTCGATACCTATATGGAACTGTGGAATATACAAAACAGTATCTTGTTACTGTTGGTGACTTGAATATACACATGTAATTAAATCGAAATCTTTATTATTTGAAGGAAATTGCTTAAGGATAAAGAACTCCTGATGATATTTCATTTTTGGTAGGACATCATTATTTTTAGGGCTTGGTATTGCAGGTAAAAATGATTTTGCAATATATTGTGATATTTGAACCAAATATTGCAATATATGGCAATATATTGCTTAAATTCAAAACATACACAAAAGATGTGGACGCGTCTATCATTTTAAGGTCTTTCCATTCTAATAGCCATATTCCATATCTTGCCACTGGATGGTTATATTTCTATGAAACTTTGTCACTTTGAAGACATTTAAAAAATAAAAATATTTCACCCAGAGTTTTTTTAAATTTTTATCAAATTTAGGGGAGATAAGCCGCATATAAGCTAACATTGAATCCTATGGAAAATATGTATTTTCTGTGAATATGAAAAACTGAATTTGATTTATGAGAAAAACTCATGGTAGAAAGACGCATTTTATGATTTTGTATCAACTTTCGTGAAAAAATCTAAACTTTACCATAGGAAAATGGAAAAAATCAGTTTGTTTTTTTTGGGGTTTTTTTAGTTTTCAGGGGAGATAACTCATGGCAAAAAAAATATAAAGGGGAGGTCATAAAAGAACTTCTGTCACTGTCATAACATGTCACTTTGCCCTAAGATTACCATTGTTTGACACTTTAAAAGCTTATATACATGTGTATTGTTAAGTTATATGCATGGCTTTAATGGAATAGATCGCTATTAGGATGAGAAGACCGTAAGTTATTTTAAGGTATTTTCATATTTTGAGCTTTTTGTGTAAGGTACCAACTCAAAATCCTTTGCCTTAACTTTTCAACTGATGTTTTGAATTCAATTTTTTATCATTCTTTTGATAACCATTACCACTTAATTGTAATAGCTTGTTTAAACTGCATAACCATTGTGCAATTGTTCTGTTTAAGTTGTGAAATTTACATAAATTAAAAGTTGTATAAACTTATTTGCAACTTGTTTCTATTTATCAAATCTACTTAATACTTGAAAATCATTCAGCTACTAAAACACAATATATTGCAATATTTGAAATCATATTGCTATGTATTGCCCATCCCTTATCATGTCTATTTGAATCTTCTATGAACAACTTAATACATCATTATAATGTCTCCAATACGGAAGCCTGTATGGGGCACCCTGAAGATGGGATGATGTCAATTCTTTTGAGTTGCGCACCACTTCCGTACTCAAGGCACACATGATAAATGTATACACGATGTGTTTAGGTTTACTGACTGCTATGTGATTATCTTTGCAACAATTTGAAAACTTGACTTTGGTAAAATATCTTTGTAATGCAGAAATTTGCTTGAATATTTAGATCATCTTTATTACTGTAATAAAAGAATCAAGTTTGTTTCTCCTTTTGATTTTTATTAAATTTGTTTCCTTCATAAAATGAAATAACAAATAACATTTTTATCAAATTTGAACATCATCCTAATTTACTTAAAATTTTCCTTAAAAATTAAATAGAAAATACAATAACGATAATATTTTTATTGAACTTATTACATTCTGATTTTTCCCTCTACTTTTTTGTTCAATAAACAATATTTCAACATAGATCTACTGGTGTACTTCAACAACATCGAGAAAAACATTGTGTTATAAAATGGACAAGACAGTCCAAAGGACAGCTATATCTCCCGCCGCTGACAGAGGAGACATGTTTTTCCTCAAATGGAAATTGCCCTGCTTCTGCCAACATTTTGACTTATGAAAAACTTTCCGTTGTTCAGAAAATATAGCATGGAAACAAAAATATCAAGGAATGAACATAAAACCATCAAATGTGACCTTGAACTTGAGCCAACATGACTGTCACCTGTGTTCTGCACATCGTCTCAATTTGGATTATAATTGAGGCAAGTTTCGTTAAAATCCTTCGAGGAGTATAGGAGTTATGGAGCGGACACAAAATTGTAAATTGAAATTTAAAGTTCAAACACTTAACCTTCTAGTGTGACCTTGACCTTGAGCCTACATGGCTGCCACCTATGTTCTGCACATCGTCTCAACTAGGTTTACATTTGAGGCAAGTTTCATTAAAATCCTTCAATGGGTATAGGAGATATGGAGCGGACATGAAATTGTAAGGAAATAGAAGGTTCAAACACATGACTCTCAAGTGTGACCTTGACCTTCAGCCAACATGACGGCAACCTATGTTCCACACATCATCTCAATTAGATATATATTTGAGGCAAGATACATGAAAAAACTAAAAGGGGTATAGGAGATATGGAGCGGACACGAAATTGAAGGTTCAAACACATAACCTTCTAGTGTGACCTTGACCTTGAGCCTACATGACTGCCACCTGTGTTCTGCACATCGTCTCAACTAGGTTTACATTTGAGGCAAGTTTCATTAAAATCCTTCAAGGGGTATAGGAGATATGGAACGGACATGAAATTGTAAGGAAATAAAAGGTTCAAACGCATGACCCTCGAGTGTGACCTTGACCTTAAGCCAACATGACTGCAACCAATGTTCTGCACATCATCTCAGTTAGATATATATTTGAGGCAAGATTCATAAATTTCTAAAAGGGGTATAGGAGATATGGAGCGGACACGAAATTGAAGGTTCAAACACATATCCTTCTGTGACCTTGACCTTGAGCCTACATGGCTGCCACCTGTGTTCTGCACATCGTCTCAACTAGGTTTACATTTGTGGCAAGTTTCACGAAAATCCTTCAAGCAGTATAGGAGATATGGGGCAACACAAAAACGTTACTGACAGACAGACAGACAGACAGATGAAGATCATTCCTATAACCCCCCTCCCGCTTCACGGCGGGGGATTAAAAATAAGCATACACATTGCTTTTGTTAATTTCTTAATTAAATTTATTTACTATGTATTTAAATGTGCCTTAGGTCTTCATTGATGCTTTTTGGACTCATCATCATCATCATCATCATCATTAAATGTAATTTATGCAAACATCTTGTCACTCCACCAAATCAACAGACTACATGATATATACAAGTGATTAGTACAACATAGGGCTGACTTTATTTATTAAAGCCGATGCCAATTTGAATTTCAAAACCAATTAAACATATGTTCGCAGACTTTTTTGCCAGCTATGTAAGCCAGCATGCACTTACAAATAAATGACAAGTAACACATTAATCTAGGGCCAGTTTCACTAATATAAACTGTTTATAATCAAATTTGATCTCAGTTGTAAGTCAGTTGTTCTAAATAGTGTCTACTACTGTCTTATTTTCACAATATAACATGAAGGAAGTTGATGCATGTCATTGCATTATACAAACACACAACACTGTAGGGAAAAAATTACAGGAAAACATTTTTTTTTTTTTAACACGTGTCACTTGCAGAAGTGTGATGGAAAAAGTGTGATAGACAGACAGACGGACGGCCAAAGAGAAGACAGAAAAGTGATCCCTATGTTAAATCTGCTTACAGCAGATGACACAAAACTATCTTGCATCTATGAATTTACGCTTATTAGGATTTCGTACAAAGTTTAGTGAAACGGACCCCTGGTTCCCATCTCAGTCATGAATCTGACAATGAGAGGATAATCAGATTAGTGCCACTGCCAGCTGCATTTGTTTAGTAAGGGTGACCAGGTTTAGGCGAACCAAAGGACTGGCCTATATCTGTATACACTGATTGTACTGATGAATTAGAACCACATACATTTGGTGAGCTTTATGAAGCTGATAGTTACTAAGCAACAAAAGAAATGGACATTACTGTGAAAGATAACAAGTACAAACAAAGTTCAATTTCAAATTTGAAAGCAAATAATATTGCAGCAACAAAGTCATGAAATATGTACATACAACATTCACTGACAAACAACATTTTGCAATATTTGAAAACAGGTCAGGTTGAATATAGACACTATATTATGGAGAATCAATTAAGAAATATTATTATAAACCTATTTTTACAGTCCCCTTTGATGTATCAGTTATAATCATGTAAGTCAACACATCAGATCCTTCCAGGATCAATAAAGCATGAGATATTTTTTATTTCAAGTTGAATGGGAAACAAGTTCTCACAACTTACTAATCCCTCTTAACAGTTCCTGGGTTGGGCCAGTACTTTGCACCAGGGAAAGTCATGAAAACCCTTGTCCCCAACGAAGCTGGAAACCACACCTTCAAATCTATTAAGTATAATCTACATTCTATAGGGTTACAAAATGCCTGATCTAATAAAATAGATGTAGTTAGGAAAGATCCACTTTAATAATATCAAGAATGAACAAAATATGGCCCTAAAAATAACTTACAGGTTTGTAAAATAGAAACAACTAGAACTATCACTGAATTTGACATAGAAGAAGGGCTATAGTTCTCACAAAATCCTTGACACAGTTACCTCTATGTGTCTTTTATTTGGTCTTATTATGAAAAATCATTATTACAAGTATGAAGGCAGTATCAACAACAGTTACCAAACATCATGTTGTGTGAATAAAAAAGTAGGACAGAATGTAACATGACTGAACGGAATGAGCATGAATCCTATATAGCCCTCACTCTGCTATGTAAATCAGGGGTATAAAATATAACACTACTATATAACTCAACCTTCCCACAGACATTAAAACCATTCAAGATAATGAACAAAGCTTTGTTGTTAATCAATACAGTCACAATGTCTTAGTTATAATAATGTAAAGAGTTAGATTGCATGACACAGTAATGAGACCTGGCTCAAATTCAACCTATTCCTCCTAATATCAATTGATATAATTTATTTTTCTTTAAGCTTATATCCATCAAATTACTACTGTAAACTAATTCATGTTCCTGGATACAAATATTTGCATTAAACAAATGCAGGTCTACATTTTTTTAGTTATAAATATTTTTTCATTGAAGTCAGGTGGATATTGTAACAAGAGGCCCATGATGGCCCTAAATCGCTCACCTGAGATAAATAGGTTGACCCAAGGAACATCTGTACCAATTTATTTTAAAATCTGGCCAGTAGTTTTGAAGAAGATGATTTTTAAAGTTTTCATATATTTTTTTTCTTTTTGTTGCCATGGCAACCACAGTTCTACATGGATCAAGTTTATTTTAGCAACTTTTGTGAAGGTTGACCCAAGGATCATCCCTGCCAAGTTTAATCAAATTCTGTCCAGTGGTTTCAGAGGAGATGTTGTTTAAAGGTTTCTCTATATACATATAAGGCAAATAAGCCCCGCCCCTGGCGGCCATGTTTTTTTACGGATCGGAATAATTTTAGCAAATTTGGTAGAGGTTGACCCAAGGAACATCTGTACCAATTTATTTTAAAATCTGGCCAGTAGTTTTGATGAAGATGATTTTTAAAGTTTTCTTTTTTTTTCTCTTTTTGTTGCCATGGCAACCACAGTTCTACATGGATCAAGTTTATTTTAGCAACTTTTGTGAAGGTTGACCCAAGGATCATCCCTGCCAAGTTTACATGTAATCAAATTCTGTCCAGTTGTTTCAGAGGAGATGTTGTTTAAAGGTTTCTCTATATACATATAAGGCAAATAAGCCCCGCCCCTGGCGGCCATGTTTTTTTACGGATC
>CM037782.1:49758526-49808526 GCA_021229015.1 Solen grandis | reverse complement strand
ACTTACTCATTTATAAACAGTTAACTCATAACAGAAATGCTGAAAAGTATGACATTTTTATCTTAAAATCCTGACTGTTAGCAACCTCTAGTGCCAAATGCTGCTGAAAGTTAGTCAGATCACACAAACAACAACCATTCACTTTCTTAGAGAATTTCCTTCTTTCCATAAGTATCAGTCATATTGAGTGTAAAACAGAACGTGTAAGTCACTTCACAAAACATCAGGAAGTTTGAAAGAAATGTGTTAAAAGCTTGATAATCCAACCCCTTTGGTGAATAGCAGATTTACTGCTATGAAGTGAAAAAGACTTATTAGGAGTACTGGTATTTATTTAATGAATCACCCTATCCTTACTTCAACAATGTAAAATACTAACAAATTTTAGTAACTGTATTGTCATGGAGCAAGCTGTAATTTGTTTAATTTGTTTATTTAATTCAGAATAAAAACCTACCATGGACTGAGTGTCAACAGAAGGTTTATATTATCTAGTACACTATAACTGCAAAAGTTTATGTTTCGTTATAAACCAGTTTTTTTCTTCTTTTTTTCTTTTCATTTTTTTTTTCTTTTAATAATAAACAGGCTTAAATAACAAGATTAAAACATACTAAATTGTAATGCCAAAGATTGCAATTGCATGCTAAGTGAAAATTTAGGCTTTAAGTAAGACAACTGAGCAGAATATCAATATATGTATTTTAAAACAGGTATGATTTTAACACTGTATAGCACTGATATGATTTTGAACCAGACTATTCATTACGGTACATATTAAGCAGTTCTTTAAGATGATAATTTCTTTTTCATACTTTCATCTTTTTTCTTTAAATTTCAAAACCCTGAAATACCACTCAACATTGTTACATTTCTTCAGATCATCTCAACCCTTGTCATTGACACATGGCTTATGTATATGCATATTTAATTGTTAACAATCAGTTTGCGATTCCGTTGTGTTGCATAAACAGTGAGTCGTTCACATACACAACTGTTAGGCTCAAGTCTAGCTAGCACATGATTGAGAGTAGCCTCCCCTTATTGTGTCTCTGCAGAGCATTCTGGGTACTTACCGCTTCAGCATTGTTGGGGTTGTTCTTGTCTATCTGTAGTGTCCACACATAATGGTTAACAACGCATACACAATTATACCAGGGGGGCATACCGGGGACATGTGGCATGAAGCCATTAATCTCTTAACTTTACTGCACATCTCATATAGACTTCAGTTCTCAAGATTATACTTACTTTCACACTTCTTTTCAAATCATTTTTTAATAGCAAACATTCTAAAAAAATTTCAATCAAACAAATTTTATAGTGCCGGTATACAATAAACCTTCACATCCGACTCCAATGACAATCCACAAACTAAATACAGTATGCTTTGTCACGCAGTGAGTCCCCATGCAATAAAAAACAGTTTTTCTAAAACTCATAGTTTCATAACAAAGGTCTGTTCAGTAAGTCAGACAAACTTAACCCTTTACCTAAAATATAAGTGTTTACTTATGCATTGGCAAATATAAAAAATATCAATCAAGTCATAAATTTGTACATGTATATTCATATAGTAAAGGGTTTTGGTAATAAACAAACACACTTGCTAATTCCTGGACAAACAAAAAGGAGAAGGTAAACAATCTAAGCAACTCTAGAAAAGGGTCAGATTCAAACAAAAAGATAAAAACAATAAAACTTATTCTATGTCTCCCTTTGCTTCAACTGCTATATCTATCACACACAAAATTTAAACAGCTTGGTCCTGATCTTCAAGGAGGGGGGAAAGGGGGATAAATAAAATATATCAACTGATATTTTTTATATAACTTAATTTTTCATTCAGGTGTTGTGAGATATGTATATTAAGACTGCTTTCAACTTACAAGTATTGAATATGATATTGTTAAAATTACTTGATTAATAAAGCAAGTGTAAACTAGAGCTATAAATGCAGGTGATTTTTTATCCCTACCAATGCACCTTGACTCAATATTGGTCCAGTTTTCTTGGGACAGACCAAAAATCATCCAATGGATTTAACAAAATGATTGCCTTACATATTTGACCACCAGCTATAGAGGCAGGGATTATAGATTTTACTGATTCAATATGCACAATTTTTTCTACAGGATATAATTATGTGACTGTATATTTGAAGTGACAAGCAATACATCCATAAAGTGTTAATTGCAAGCATCACTTTGATGTATCAAAAATGATTTTGAAATTTTCATACTAATGAAAAATCCATCAAAATACATTTTTATAACTACCTACAAAAGACTATCTAGATAATCAATAAGAGTACAACAAACAATGCTTTCCTATGCTAGTGATAAAAATCTTCTAGTGGTAAATTCTACATGTTGTTTCCTATATCTTACATCAGCTATATCCTTTGAGGTAAAAGCAACAGAATAGAACATGATTATATGTAAATCTTTGATATATTAACTTAAGTTAACTACCTGAATTTACTTATCTCTGAACTTTTATTTAACTCTAGTAAAACCTCACATTGTGACCAGCTCAATATTGCAGACAAAGGACTATTATTAACTCTTTTTTTTCTGGTCCATATTGTTTTCCTAAATATCTCAATGGTCAAGGACCTTGAAAATAAGAACTCCCTATTGCTAATTGCTACACAAAGTTTTGGACCCATTTTGTATATGACATGCATTCCTAACCTTGTTAATCAGACTATAGATCTCTCTCTCTCTCTGTTCTGAGTAATGACATCAATCTGTGCAAATTCCATACCTCAAGGTAAACAATAACAAGGACTATTTGTATGACATGTTTTTGTTACACTCTTAACATGTCATGAGCTACGTAACATGAAGTTAATTATCAATAATTTTTTCTTTTGGTGTGTGTGTTTCTTGTTTCCTTTCATGCTTGATTTTGAAATAAACTAACACTACCTGTTGAATGTTAAATTTAACTTTCATGTGCATGCTTTTTGTTTAACCACAACTTCATTATGTCCAATCCCAATACTGGTCTCATTTATGAGGTTTTACTGTACATGTTAAAGATGTAATCATTACTATTTTAAGATTTATGATAATACAAGAGGGCCAAGATGGCCCTAAATCGCTCACCTGAATTTGGTTTGTTGTAGAAAGGCTGGAACCATGAGAGGATACTACATGTATATACCAAATATCAAAGCTGTAGGTCTGTATGTTTCTAAGAGAAGGCATTTTATAGTTATGCATTCTGGTTGCCATGGCAACAAACGTTCTTCATGATCCAACCAATTGTTTCAGAAGTAAAGATTTTTTTGTTTTCCTTATAATTTAGTTCCATACAAAATCTGGATGTGGTCCTGGAAGTGACCTCATGTAAACCCTGATGCATATATTTGTTGATAGTGTTGAGGCACCAAAAGCTGATGCAATGTACCAAGTTTCAAATCTGTAGGTCTGTATGTTTCTGAGAAAACACATTTTGAAGTCATGCTTTCTGGTTGCCATGGCAACCAAAGTTTTTCATGAAAGTCAAGAAAAATTAGGAATTAGCATGAGACTTACATTAGTATCATTTTAGTTAAATATGGTGAAAATCCATGGACTAGTTTTGGAAGAGAAGATTTTTCAAGAATCCCCTATATAGTTCTATATAAAACTCCGGGTGTGGCCCATTGTGAACCCAGTGGCACGAATTTTACACTGATGTTGGGGCAACATGAGCTGATGCCATGTACCAAATATCAAGTCTGCAGGTGTATATGTTTCTGAGAAAAAGCATTTTAAATATTTTTCTTCTGGTTGCCATGGCAACCAGAGTTTTTCATGGAATTAAAAAAAAAAAAGGAATTTGCATTAGGCTATCATAAGTATCATTTTGGCAAAATTTGATGAAAATCCGCCTGGTTGTTTTAGAGGAGAAGATTGTTGAAATTGTTGACGCACGACAAACAATCAAGTGATCACAAAAACTCAACTTGAGCTTTGGTCAGGTGAGCTAAAAATGTCAAATTTACTGATAGCGAACATTACAGGTAAACAGACAGATATTCTGTAAGTGACATGTAAAAGTAAAGCTTCATGATGAATGAAAAGGTTTAGATCACAGAGAAGAAACAGCAAAATGGGAACTTTTGAAATAAATTCAATATCTTCCCAGAATTTATAAAAATAAAGGAATTCTTTGTTGAAAACATATATCAAAAAGTTTCTCTGTACACAGGAATGGGTAGAATCTGACGTACATAATTATATGTTTCATAAGAGAGGTAGGGTCGAGGGGTGAGACAGAGACGATGCTTACCACTGTTCCCTCCTTCCATATGGTGAAGGACCATCCCCCAATACACAGGATAATGTCCTTGAAGAAGGGTGACCTCTGTACCGTCAGGACTGGCCCATCATGCACCGTGTGGTAGAAGTCTGGCTTTGGAGCTGTAACACATCACATTCATACGACAAATGTCTTACACCACTAGTGTAAAAAAACATGTAATTAAGGTGCATCTGTGATATAGTTAATATGGAATATACATGTAATTAGGTTCTTTAAGTATGGCTTATTTTTAGATATGTAACTATTCAATTGTAAATGATACATGCTAAATAATGCTAGGTGTTCCTGAAAATCAAATAACAGAAGTGGCTTTCCTTCTTTTTTTTTATGAAAACTCAATAGATGATCAAGCTATCCTTCCTGGATGGTCTTATTACATATTGTTTACTGATGGATCTACATCTATGATAGAAATACTTTCCATTAGTCTTCTATCAATATCCTATCTGACATTGTCTAAAGTCCATTTTACTTCCCTTTAATAATTTTATTGCCTTGTCTTTTACTTTAACAATCATACAAAAACAAGTATTATTACAAAAAAAAGCACAAAAGAATTGGGCCAAAAGTTACCCATAGTCCCCCTTGGTACCCTTTTGATGCCAAGCAAAAAGGTAACAAGTAACTGGTGTTGTATGCAACACATAAAGTCCCCTACCGGCTCCACCTTGACTCAATATGGTAATCAATCCCATTTTTTGCCATATTTTCACTATTTCTGTTACCATAGCAACCACAATTTTAGTCGAAGAACAAAAATAAAATGACGTGCATAATCTACACATTGCCATCTAGTCATATACCAAGTTTCATCAAGTTAGCTTGCTTAGTTATCGCGGGATCCCATTTTTTGCCATATTTTCACTATTTCCGTTACCATAGCAACCACAATTTTAGTCGAAGAACAAAAATAAAATGACGTGCATAATCTACACATTGCCATCTAGTCATATAGCAAGTTTCATCAAGTTAGCTTGCTTAGTTATCGCGGGATCCCATTTTTGCCATATTTTCACTATTTCCGTCACCATAGCAACCACAATTTTAGTTGAAGAACAAAAATAAAATGACATGCATAATCTACACATTGACATCTAGTCATATAGCAAGTTTCATCAAGTTAGCTTGCTTAGTTATCGCGGGATCCCATTTTTGCCATATTTTCACTATTTCCGTTACCATAGCAACCACAATTTTAGTCGAAGAACAAAAATAAAATGACGTGCATAATCTACACATTGCCATCTAGTCATATACCAAGTTTCATCAAGTTAGCTTGCTTAGTTACAGCGGGATCCCATTTTTGCCATATTTTCACTATTTCCGTTACCATAGCAACCACAATTTTAGTCGAACAAAAATAAAATGACGTGCATAATCTACACATTGCCATCTAGTCATATACCAAGTTTCATCAAGTTAGCTTGCTTAGTTATTAAGTTATCGCGGGATCCAGATTTGAGCAGACAGACGGACGGACAGACGGACAGACGGACGGACAGACGGAGGGCAAATCTATAGTCCCCTCCGGTGTGAACACCGGTAGGGGACTAAAAACATGAGCAGCAGGCAGGAAAAAACTAGGGCCATCAGTGAAGGATGATGAATACCTCCACTGCACTGACTCACATATATATATTATATGAAGATAATTGGCTTATTAACCCTTTCCCTCATATAGACTCATTTTGACGCACTCAATAGGTACCACATAAAGCCTGATCTGCAGAAAACCACAGTTAAACCTTACCAAATTTAATTACAAAATCCTCATTTCCAGACCACTGAGGAGCAGCGAACAGCATAAAACCTGATCAGCCTGCGAGTTACTCGCAGGCTGATCTGGTTTTATGTTGTTCGCATAGGTCTTTTCATGGTTTCCTCTATGAGGGAAAGGGTTAACTTAATGTATACTGGTAGATGGTTGCAAAACAACAGGACAAGACAGGAAAGTGTAGCTTTCTTATATTCCTCCCATTAACATTGTGAAGAAGAGGTATAAAAAGATGTCCCAGTTTTATGTGAATTCCCCAAAAACAGATTGACAAACTTGCACACTTACTTTGTATTTTGCCTGTGTCCTGGTCTTTCTGAGGCATCCAATCTACATATACAATCTCTCCATCCTGGGAAACAGATCAGATGGTACAAAACATGCACATCAAACATACGATATACCCTCAAACACTGCCATGACACACGACTGTAACCCTCACTTTTCTTCAGGGACAAGTTTCTCATAACTTCATACAAAAAATTCACTGTACATGCAAATTTCATAGATGTAAAATATTATTAATCTTTATTTTTTCTCCACAAAAAGTAGCAAGTCTGAGTAATGAAATGAAATACCAACAGGTCACCTATCTTTATGATTTACTGTGCAGGTGAAACAAATCAGTAGGCACTATGCATTACATACATATGACAAAGATAAAATTTGTGTGAAGTTCTATGAAACTGGTCCCAAGTGCTTCACAAACTGCTATAAAGTGCTTATTCTAGCTGAATAACAAAATGGGCTTATACTAAAATAAAAAATATAAATGTTGCACTGATAAATTTCTATCACAGATGTTGACTTTTCACAGTGCATTCAATAACCAAAATTATGGAAATAAACCAAATACAAACAGCTAAGACATTCTTTTTAAAAACTGTGTCTTTTAAAGATTAACGTATACATTAATAAATAAAAATAGTGTAATGGTATATACTTAGTATTATTGTCACGAATAAGTATTTGGAAAAAAAACAACCTGCTTTCACTTTAATAGTAGTTTTGAATAAATTATAGACTTAGGAAAAGAACAATTAAGTGTCCAATCAATACCTCATGTTTCTCAGGGATATAATTTTATGACACAATCAAAATGCTTGAAATCAATTATTAAAGAGAACTAAAGAAATAAACAACACCACAACATGAATACTGCACAACAATGATAGCTGTAACTATATTAAACACCCTTAAATATACTGGAGAAGTCATCAAATCCAAAAGCATTTTATTTTTCATTATCTTTGGCCCTTTTACATTCTGATATATTTCTCATGACGAATTCATGCATCCTTCCAGTGTTCACAAATGTATTTCAACTGACTCACAGGCTTTTGGCTTTCCTTTACTTAAACTTGGATCATACATAGTCAAAGGTTGACCTGGCTTACACAAAGGAACAAATGGCTTTATCTGTGATACCTTTTGTGAACAGTTAACCTAGCCATGTTTAGAAAAGGCAGAGTTTAGATTTTCACTGACAAATACTGGAAAGGTGCAAAGGATACTATGAAAATATGTCAAAATAAAATCTGCATTTATATTTCTGACTGATGCTTTTAGATAAAATGACACAGAGATTTCCCAAATGGAATACATGTGTACACCATGGATAAACTCTGTGCACACTGGTCATCAACAACTCTTGAAACCCATTTTCCTCAGTCCTCCTCATCAAGCCTAAGGGGATACTATCCCAGTTACTTTTCCAACATGTACTGCTGTATGGCCGAAAACTTTTTTGTATGAAAATATTCTTTCATTTCAGTCTAAAAGTGTTGAAATTAAGTTGACAATGACAAATTAAATTTTGTAGCACTTATATTTCTTAAATAAACTTCATATCAGAAACATGCATTAAGTGTCCCCTCACAGTATTTTCAGGTATATCGATGATATATGTTTTGATTTTTAACCTTTAAACATTTGTTTAGGTTTAACATTCCATCGACAGTATTTCAGTCATTTGGGGACTTTTGTCTCCAAGAGACAAAGTGCTGCCTCACTGTCATGCCGCTGGCAAGTGACATATGCATAAATACACAACTTCTATAATATACAATCATTCACAAACTTCCCTCTGTAAGTATGAATGACAAGAAAAATTGACTGAAGATGATGTCTTAGAGTTATGATATCTTATGATATCTTAGAGTTTAAGGTAGTAAAATTAGTTTATATCATTCTAAGTACAAGACATCTGCTTTATGTAAGAATCTATGTTTACATGCCAGGTCAAAGCATATGAAGCATTTGAACAGTAAGCAGAAGGTTGCAAACAGACATTAGGAATCTGACACATAAGGAAGCAGTTTAAGTAAGTTAGGAATAAAGATTAAATGGCTTCAAACTCATTTTCCCATACCCAGGAATATTACTGGGTATTCCTCCCTAAATGTTTGTGTTTCACTCTGGGAGATAATGTATGAATATTATAGGGTTCAAATTAGTATACCAACTTTGGAAAAAAATGAAAACAATAGGTTAAACAGTTGCTTTAAAATGATACTGTTCTAAAGTCTGACATGCAAAATACTGTTTTAAGTGAATGAAACACA
Source organism: Solen grandis (assembly GCA_021229015.1). Lineage (NCBI taxonomy): Eukaryota > Metazoa > Mollusca > Bivalvia > Adapedonta > Solenidae > Solen > Solen grandis. Next base: position 49,799,871 of record CM037782.1, on the reverse strand, counting down.
TGCTTAGCATGCACAGTCTTTTTCATGTGAATCAGCTATTACTACTCCAGTTCAGTAATTATAACAAAACACAACTATTGCAACTACACTTTACAGTACATCCTTTAATTACTTAAGTGACTTTTCTTAAGGTAAATTTTTAATTTCAAAACAATTAGACAACAAAAGTTGTCAATACTACACATATGCCCCCACCCCCTCTATGCTCCCCTCACTCCCAATGAGGTCACTGCGACCTTGACCTTTGACCAAGTGACACCAAAATCAATAGGGGTCATCTATAAATTATGACCAATCACCCTATGAAGTTTGAGGAATGTGGGCCCAAGCGTTCTCCAGTTATTGATCAGAAATTATTTTCACATTCAAGGTCACTGTGACCTTGACCATTGGCCAAGTGACCCCAATATCAATAGGGGTCATCTACTAGTCATGACCAATCACGCCATGAAGTCTGAGAAATGTGGGCCCAAGCATTCTCCAGTTATTGATCGGAAACGATTTTCACATTCGAGGTCACTGTGACCTTGACCATTGACCAAATGACCCAAAAATCATTAAGGGTCATTGACTAGTCATGACCAATCATGCTATGAAGTTTGAGGAATGTGGGCCCAAACATTCTCCAGTTATTGATCAGAAACGATTTGCCCCCTCTTCTTTGAAGGGGGCCATAAAAAGCATGTGGGCATGCATAGCAGTGTTTGTGTTGTCTTTGATCTGGAAGGAAACTAGAAAACCAGAGGTAATTCCCTGATCTGAATAGGTGACCTAATACCTTACACATGCAACTTCAAACAGGCTCTAGATCAAACCCAACTAAGACCGGTGAATTAAGCACTACGCTATCCAGACACCAGATTTAATGCACCTGAATGTCCATGGTTAAATCAGCAATGTCTAACCTACATTTGTACCATATATCTATACACCCACCCGAATACTATATTTAGCTGTTCACCGTTCTAAATATATACTATTTTGAATCTTTGTCATTCTCCTGTGTACAACAAGAAATATTACATTTTCCATTATGGATTATTATCTAAAGTTATATGAAATCGCTATAAGACTCACTGAGGAGAATCAGGTCATACAAACAGAGACAGATGATGGTATAGGACTAATTACGGACAGAGACTGTTAGTTGGAGTGAAGCGCAGTTGAAGACGGACAACTGTCTCGCAGTCGGGTGGACAATAAGCTACAGCTGACGCAGGTGTAGAGGTGCAAGGTGCTACAGTTCATAAATAAACAATGCAAAGGTAAGGTACCATCAGAAGTTGCATAAGAGCAAAAAAATAAATAAATCCTAGATATGAACAGCATATCACAAGATATGATAAGGAGAAGGCTTAAGTCAAAATGCATTGCAAACTGGATTTTGTCTTTATTCATACCATTTTATTAATAATATATCAAATGATTCTCTATCTGAAACACTTAAATTAATGAAATCTTTATTATCTTTCAATGAATACTTAGTTTTGCTCTTAGCAAATTTTGCTTTTAAGCTAACATGGATTTAATAATGCTAAGGCAGAAAGAATAAACATGTTTATTGAAGCCTATCCTTCTAGGAAACAAAGTGATCATTATACTCAGTGTATCTTGCTGTACTTCTTATAGGTTTACCTTTGCATCATTCATCTATTTTGCAATGTTTCCATTAAATCAGTTTCAAATACAACTGTTGTAATATTTTGTATATAAAAATTACATAGAATACAAAATAATTCTGCTTAGCCAATTTGATCTGACACTGTTAGCATGGAAACACTGCAACTACAGTTTGTACAGTCAAAATTGCTCTCTTAAAATCCTTTGATAGCTAACTTTTCATAAGTATCAATAAAGTGTCATAACTTTTAAGCTTGTATGTAGATATGTTCTTTTTTTAGGTTGTTGGTTTGTACCAAATTGAAAAGTAAGAGTTTTTTAATGACCTCCCAAGGTGCAAAGTACTGGTCCATTCCTGTAATGATTAAGTTGTATTGGTGAGAGTTAATTTTATAACTATATACATTATGCACTTTATATGTTTTATCCTGTCTCAAAAATCAGGTAAAAATAAATACAAAGTCCAAGTACTGAGTAAAAGCAAGTTTGACTGTCATTCAAGTGATACATGAAGTGTGTAGCAGGGTGAGGGAAGAGCTAGGCAGGTGAGAAGTAAGACTGGCATTACACAGGTCCAAGTACACATCTCCCAGACATGGTCAATCATCACGGCCAGGGTTATGTCACTGTCCAACAATGCCTCGGATATACCTCTCTAATATTGGAGATGATTTTTAAAACAAACAAAACCAGTTTCAGTTCAATTTAAATAAAAAATGGTCCATGGTTTTTCATGGTATTGCTTTTAAATCATTTTTTTTTTATATAATTGTAGATATTGTTCAAAAATTAAAATAATATCTATTTTTAAAGTGATTTTATAAATTCCAATGAAATACAATAAGTAACATTTCCAGTAAATTTGAGGCATTGTCATGATCAGCAACGGAGCAAGCGGTTAGCTGGCCTTAACACCAATGTCTGTGGGTGGGGCATTATGGGATGTTTATCACCTCTGTGCCCACAAAGAAATGTGTCTTGACACTTTGCAAGGTCCTCTTCTCTTTCCCTGAGCCAGGTTTCCCAGCCTGGAAGTAACCCCCGGTAACGCTAGTCTCCTTGTCTGGAACTCCACCATCTGAAGCCTTTGACACTGTTTAGAGCATAGATAGGAAAATGTACATACAATATATCTCCAAAACAACATCCAAAAATTTATACTATATTATTATCATTTAAAAGAATAAATTATATGGTAAATTGTACTTGATCCATTCATTTCTTGTCCATACAGTATACAATATAAAGAGAATTTTAGGAATAATAACAGAATTGTAACTTCCTGAAGGACAAAGTTTCTTTTTGGCAATGTATCTAAACTTTTTGGAGAATATAAAACCAGGACCTGATCCTACAAAATTATATGATGTCAGATAATGTGGTAATATTTCATGCCCAATCTGAAATGTCACATGACCATCGTAGTAGAGTCATTTGACTAATACATACATGCGCCTCGTTCACCGTGTTTCTCAGCAATCGAGAATTTTGTAGGTGCATGGTCACCACCAGGTTCTGACTTGTGTAAATGCACCTGTAATTACAAACAAGATCATGAGATTATGTATATGAATATTATCTCAACATAAATTGTGGATCCATTATATCCCTTATTTTCTTCACTTTAAGGAAAGATCTGTGAATTTTAATAGTATTTCAGCTTTCAAATCCCTAAATTCATATAAAAATGTCTACAATGTTAAATAATTGTTCCTTACAGCAAATTTATTTGCTGTCTGGTTTGAAAATACATTAAAAAATATCCTGAGATGATATGATCCTAGACCTTAATGTTGTACTGGACACTGTTGACATCAGTGAAAATGGATATTGGAATTTATGGTATTAACGTATCAAAATGTCAGAAGTTATCAAAAGAAACAAAATATAACCAAAACTGAATTTAATCTGATTAACAACATTCAATTTCTAAGATTAACTTGCCATAACTAAAATAAAATGCTTTCTTAATACATGCAGTTTCTTGTGAAAAATTTTCACTTAATATTCATGCCTCAAAGGCCAGACTACCTACCCTCAGCATGGGTTTCCAGGTGAGATCCAAGTGTTTGAATGTATCTGGAACCCCCATGGGGTTCTTTGGTCCCGTCTTCTCCTTGCCCGTCTGCTGCTGGGGTCCCTTGGGTGGTCGTGTGTCCCACACTAGGATACAGCTGAAGTGAACACCAACATAATGCTGCTAATGGATGCTAAGGAAACTTGACAACCGTAAATAATGTGGAGATGATTGGTGTGTCACTTGGCCCATACCAGACTTTAGCTCAAATTCATTGGAGGGCATAAATATCATAATGTAAAGTAGGAGTACTTGCTAGAGTTCATGCCTTTTTTTTTTTTAATAAACACAAGTATTGGTATGTTAGTTTCAACTCATCGTCGTATACTAGTACCTCAAGTTGACCTATTCTATTTCACTACATGACATCATGCCGTGGGGAAATAGCCAAGCAAACCATTGTAATACAGTAGTTATTGATTAAATTATTGGCCAATGAAAATGAGAGTTAAAAATGCAACACTCTTCAGCATGGAGGCTTGAAGTCAAGTAAACAATTAAAATATGACTACTTCCAGTAAAATGACCTTAATGCCTTAATGATTTGTTTTAAAAATGTGATGTGACCAATTAAATGGCATAATTCAACACATCCTAAAACAACCAAATTCAGCTGTAATATCCCAGGGCCTATAGATTATCTATCAATCGACCGTTGGTATTTGACGATAGATAGACCAAGATTTTTTGTATTTCAGTCTTTAAATAACTTGCGTGTACTTTTTATAAAAAAAAAATAGAACTATCCCAGAATGTGATTAACACCATATACTGTAAAATCATAATATTTCGTGGGGGATTAATTTTCGTTGATTTCGTGGACGCCGCTATCCATGAATTTATGTCCCCACGAAAAGTTTTCATTTATCATGTCAAACAGCTCGCCGATAATGACGACCTTCTCCCATACCCCAACAGACTCGAGTAAATTGAATTCAATAATATATATAAAGTTTATGTTCTGGAATATAATGTATTAAAAAGCAAATAAACAAATCGCCAAAGAAAACTTCATAATGTTAGTTGTGTTACTTTTTGTGTTTAATGTACAAGTGCATCTAATTTTGAGTTGGTTTCCACCATAATTTACAGTACTCCACCCACTTTTGTTTATACTGCGGTCGCTGTACTAGTCGTGTTTTATGGTACATAGTTTTATAATATATACATTATATATGTACATGTATATATATTACTCGTTTTATCCTTTCATTTGTGAAGTTTTGCTTCATTACAAATTGTGTCATAATTTTTTTGAGTGCACGAGTGTCTTCAAGTTCCTGCGTAGATAAGCTGCATGGGTAGGAGAGATCCACCCTGTATTATGGCCAATATAGCAGTGATTTGTCGTTGTCATCAAGACGACTGATTTGACACCTGCTGTGCCCCCATTGTCCACTTGCCCCCAGGCACTACAGGACATCCTGTCTAGACCCAGTTGATGACGAGTGGGTCCGGGATATCATGCTGTGCCACAACTGTGGTGACCTCGGTTTTTATCCTAAGCAATACATGGCCGAAATATTACGAAAATTATATGGCCACAAGCTTAGATTTATTGACACTTACTTTGGTCTGATTAACGCTCCCTAAAAGTAAGTTCAGTAATTTCTGAAAACAGATCTTAACATATACTAAATGTCATGTCATTATCATATTATGATCAATATTAGGCTGCATTCTTTTCAACTTAAATTTTGTAAAGGTCTTCAAATCAACGTCCAGATAACAATGAAATAAATAAATAAATAAAAAAAAAAAAATTTCTAACGCACGAATCCATGAATTCTTGTCCCCACGAACATGTTTTTTTCACCGAATCCACGAAATTTCATCCCCACGAAATAAAATGATTTCACAGTATCTCACCTTGTTTTTTCATGTTTTGTGAATGTAGAATGGGACAAGATTTTCAGAGAAGGTTTAGGAATAACATAACAGCTGGTACATACTTGTCTGTAGCGCATGTGAAGATCTGGCAGCACTGGAAACTTTTATTCTCTTGTGGCACTCCCATCCTGTTAATCTGCAATACCCAGACACTTAGATTTTATTTAATCTTGTAAACAAGACATCAACTGTTATTACAAATTTACTCTTTTGTCAAATATATAATAAACAGTTATACAGCAATGTCCAGCTAATAACAGATGGAGGAAGACACAGATTGCACAGAGGCAGTCAGGTAGAATCATACCCAGCTGGAAGGCTGCCTCACATGAAAAACCGGACTAGACCTGGCAGTCAGGTAGAATCATACCCAGCTGGAAGGCTGCCTCACATGAAAAACCTGACTAGACCTGGCAGTCAGGTAGAATCATACCCAGCTGAAAGGCTGCCTCACATGAAAAAACCTGACTAGACCTGGCAGTCAGGTAGAATCATACCCAGTTAGAAGGCTGCCTCACATGAAAAACCTGATAGACAAGGACTAGACCAGGGCTCACATTCACATCTGTGAGAGGCTAAGTGAAAATCAATCTGTGACTGTACCTTGTTTGCCACACTGGCTCTCCAGAAAAATTGTGTTATTATTCATAATATTATTCAACCGTCATAAACTGTGTCGGTCAGATACACTCTAAGCAAGTCAAGGAAAAAACTATGATAAAGTACCTCAAGATGATCGGGAAGCCAAAGAAGGTCTGTGATTGGTCCATGATGGCTGTTTTCAATACTTGACACAGCACAGTACCGCACTATAGGCGTCTTCAGGGCATTGGGGTCCTCAAAACCAGGCTGTAACATATAACACAGTGTTGGAATAACCAGGTACTTGTAACCAGATACTATATTAAAACATGTCTGAAAAAATTAAAAATGCATTGCAAAATAAAAACAATGCTCTATGATTCTTTGGTGCTCCGTCTCTTTCATAAGTCCATTAGTTAAATACAGTCTGGATAAATATCCATATGACTAAAAAGGTATTAGAACACTTCTCAGCATGAAGATGTAACAATAGCATGATATAGCTCCTGTATACCAGAACGGTTGTTTTCTTGTTCCTGTTGCCTCCCCGGGGCTGCTTCAGTCGGTCTGCATGGGCGGATATGTCCCAGAGTACCAGCTGCCCATTCTGACATCCGCCAGCGATGATGTTCGGGTCCGAGGGAGAGAACATAAAACTATGGATGTCGTCTGGGGACTCCAACAGAAGCTGAAATACACAGCAAAGTCATACCAGCTACAAAAATATTCATGGGGTTTATATTTGCAAATATCACCACTAATAAAATTTACAGAATGTAAACTTGTCAAAAATTGATTTCAGTCTTTCAGCAAAGTTTTACCTGTGGATGGATAGGGTCAGTAAAGCTCCAAATAAGTATAAGGGATGGAGTCATGATCACTTTGGCTGCATGATCAATCCGCTCGTCAAATGTCAGTTTTTCCGCTACCGATACAGCAACGACGCCTTTAATTGTCGGATGCCATTGTATACAGGTGATCTTTTTCTCCTTACTGAACTGGAGATCAGTAAAGGACTGGTACTCCTGTAAACCGAGTAATACAATATTTGAAAGATGGTGACAAAATTGATCAACTTTTGAAAAAGGAAAGGGAGAACATCACTTTGACAAAAATTTCATTTCATACAATTACATTATAAAAATGAAAATCATCTAATTAAATGTCTACATAGTTCATACATACAAAATAAAACATGAAGAATTTCAACTTTTTCATTTATATATTTTACAATACTTAACTTTTTGTGAAGATAAAATACATGGTTTTGGTGTGGGTTTTTTTTTTATCATCTGTGAAATATGCATATCAAAAAAATATTTCCCATAGATTTAGTGACATCGTCCCCTCAGCATCTTGAATTAAAAAAAATCAAAGTTAAGGACCCATAAGGATACCTACAATTTTCTCTGTAATTAATGAATTAAATGTATCTATAAAAGTCCACTCAGAACCTTTCATCTACATGTCTGTAGATTTTACTGAGCACCCCCAAAGGAGAAAGAAATCCTTAAAATCTCTTGGGATACGCCTACCAACATCATTCTGATCAAATAAAAGTCTACAGTATATGGCTTACCTTGAGGTGATTGTCTGCCTTGTTGCCAAAGGTGTCATCTGCATCTCCAAGGTGTAACCAGTCAATGAAGAACACGTCCATGATCTCATTCTGTTGTAAAGCCAACTCAAACCTGCAAACACATTTATATGTTTCCTGTTATCACAATGGTGCATGTGATACAAATCTCACTTTTTCTCATGCTGTCATTCTATGTAAGGGTAATTAAAAAAAATAGTTAATAAAGAAACACGTGCATCATATGTATATTTATAAGGTTTCAACTTTATTAAGTTGAAAACTGATCATAGCAAAACTAAAAAATATTTTTTCAGTGCAGCAGAAAAAATATTTTTTTTATTGAAATTTTGAAGAAAAAAAATGAGCTGTTGTACTTGGTTGAGCACTATAATGAAAGTCAGTAAACTCTAACATAATATCTCACCTAGGACACACTCTGTCAATGAATTCGTTGATCTCCTTGGACTTCTGCAGCTCGTCCTGTTCCTGTTGTGAGAACTCTCGTGGGTAGTACTGGGTATTGGCGTTCCGTGGGTACTTCCACTCTGTCTGGGTCCCAACATCTGAGAACCAGGGAATTGCCTGCCAATATACAACACAAACATTGAAGTCACAGCACCAGTCTACCACAAACTACCTGAGATTTAAACTGGCTCTTTTTTATCTTGCAATTTTGTGAGCCTTACAGATCCTTTATTGATTGTGTAGGACTAGACCATTCACATTGTCAATTCTAACATATAGGATCCAAAGAGCTATTTAGAACTTAAGCCTTATTAAAATTCATTCCTTTTTTAATTATGAATCCTATTCTGAGTCATCTTAAAAATTAATATAAAATTTCACCAATACAAAAAATTCTTAGTTGAATAAGGGGGCATAACTTCGCCAAAATGAATTTTAGAGTTACATGCCCTATTGAAATGGGTTCCCCTTTTTCAAAGTGATTTTGAAGTGAATATGTTTGACAGTCTTTTAAAGAACTAGGCCAGAATGAAAACCTAAGCAAACTCTGACACCAGCACCAGTGCCAACAACAGGATCATGACTATAGCTCTTCTTTTTTATTTCTAAAAGTGGAGGTAAAAATAAAAAAGCAAACCATATGTAATTTTCATCTAAAATTTCTTGACACTTTTCCAGAGAAAGGAGAGTAACACAGGCTTTAAGGAAAACATGTTAATCACACAGCACATGTAATATCATTTTGTTGATGTTTCCAACATTTGATTTATTTTCATAAATCATGGATCTATTAGTTATTGGCTGTTCCTCTAATAACCAGTAGATAAATTACTGTTTAATTACCTAGTGACCATCAATAAAAACATCTGAAGTAGCTGCATAACAATACAAGGCAATATGATTTAACTCATATGGTTTCTTCTTCAATACAATGTTCATTTATTTCCATTCTCCTTGCAACAAAATGTTGTCACATATCCATCTTAATTTGAAAATTAACCCTTTCCCTCATATAGACTCATTTTGATGCACTCAATAGGTACCACATAAAGCCTGATCTGCAGAAAGCCTGATCTGCAGAAAACCACAGTTAAACCTTACCAAATTTAATTACAAAGTCCTCATTTCCAGACCACTGAGGAGCAGTGAACAGCATAAAACCTGATCAGCCTGCGATTTACTCGCAGGCTGATCTGATTTTATGCTGTTCGCATAGGTCTTTTCATGGTTTCCTCTATGAGGGAAAGAGTTAAAAAATCACATATCTTTACACAATATCAAAAGCAATTTAATACAACAGATAAAAGTTTACCTGGGTGCCTTTGTCTAACTCAATTTTCTTCAAGTCAAAAGTCTTGTCATTGTAGGAAGTACACTCAATGTAGCCATCTTTGGCATCTCCCACGTTTCTGTCCTTAAATTCACATGGGGCTCCAAATAGATGCCTTTTCCTTTTTACTGAGACTTTCAGCTGAAACCGAAAAAATAATGGTAATTTGGCTGAATGAAGTGCTGGTGTGTGTCACAATATTAATTTTGAATGCATTTTCACAACAAATGGAAATATTTATTTCATTAATATCTAACATTAATTCAAGTACAAGTACTGTATGCATGGATACATATGTATATACTGGTAGATATATAATGATATATGTGGATATTTGTGAGCATATGACAACTTAATATAGGTCTAAAGCAGAGGAACAAAACTATAAAATATTGATTGACCTGTGTAAAGTCATTTACTTACTTGCAATTATAGATGGATTTTTTTTAAAGATTTAGACATTCAAGTTACAAGGGTACCCAAACACAAAGAACCATTATATTGGAATGAACAAAAGTAAACTGACCATGTATTGTTTTTCAATTACAATACAAAATACAGGACTATAGACTATTGCCTGTTTTTACCTATGGGAATTGTCTGGAACAAATTTTTTCTTAAGTTTATTCTTTTATTATTTATTTTTTTATCTTCAGCTTATGTGACCATGTTTTACTAAGAAACTATTTGATAAGAATATGATAAATAACAAACTGGTTAAAAAGAGTTCATCTGAATAAATTCTAAAACCAAAATCGACATAGTCAACTGACCAAGGGTCTGAAAGTTGTGAATTTGATCCCTATTTGGGGAAGGGCAACTAGACTGGTTCAAGACTCACTCACAAAGCTCGGACCGAAGACTGAGGGTCTATACATCACTTAATCTATAATATATGTCTTTATCATGCATTAACTTTCTTTGAGATTCTATACAAAGCAACCATCTGTGAACATTCATCGTGTGACAGTGAAAATATCTCAAACTCTCAGTACAATATTAACATTATACCTATGGTAAGCATGACAATATATAATACATCAATTTAAAACCATGCTGTGATATTGAACAAAGAGAATATGTACATGGCATACACATAACCGCTTTTTTAGCCAATTACTTTTACTTACACACCTATGGTAATTTAATCATGTACAGGCAACAAAACCATCAATGTCAAATTTTCAAAAGAAAAAAAGGAAAAACAATTTATATATAAAAAAATACATTAAGAAATTATAAATCAAGAAATATGAAATATATTTTCCAACTACAAAATATATATAAATGCCTCAAAACTCACTTACAAAGTGGTGACATTCAAGCATTCAAGGACTAACATGCTTCAACTGAGTGAACACAGCATACTGGTACAACAACTATATATATTGAATATCTGACTCGTTTTTGTATAAGCAAACATATCCAATGTCAATATATTATAATGGTCAACAAAGTAAAACTAGCTCAAAATCAACTGACAATATTTAGAACTCTGAAAACTGGAGGAATCATATTCTACTACTCTTAATAAAACATTTATGTGTTGTATATCAGCAGCATAAAAACATTACCTTTCTAACTGTCAGATAATATTTACTGACCACTGAAACTTTCTGGTATTCTTAACAGGGAAACATGGATGATACAAGGCATTCCTAAGTATTGAAGTATTACTAGGTGCTATGAAAAATGGGTGTAATAGAGTGCTTGGGTTGTAATTTTACAATATTCAAAGCTGGATATGTTTGTGCATACAAAACAAGCCGGGTTGTTTTCAAATGCCATTTGAAACACACAGTAACACTGATACAAGGGGTCGGGGTGCTGTCAATCTACAATATACAGTCTACCTGGTATGGCGCTAGAGCCATCTGTAACACACAGACCTTTTTGTACTCCATTGTCAAACTTATTGAATGTATTGTGCTAAATCTTTCATCTATTTTTTAAACAATATTAATTTTATTTCCATAAAAAAAATACATGCACTTCTGTGCTTGCAACTTTTTTGTTATAGCTTTAATATATCTATTTATTTACCACAAATACTTATTCTATACTTTATCTTTCTCTATCTCCCTCACTCTCTCTTTTTGCCTTTATTTTGATAATAAGCACTTAAGCAACAAAAAAATAAAAAGAAAGCCTCAATGGCTTATTTTGCAATCATTTTTATGAGTACATCCCTAACTGAAATGCAATATTATACAAATACATGTACCGTACATATAAATTACCAATATTTCAAAAGTACCTCCAGGTGTATTTACAACAAGATCAAGAATTTAAAATGCTTTCAACACTAGCTGTATTTCCTGTATAACTAAAGAAACCATGTTTTTGTTTGACCGCCTAAAATCTAACAAGGTAAGAAATCAAACATTTCATGTACAGAATCATCTTACCATTTACTTTGATTTCTCTTTTACTTAGATCGCAATATAGAACACATTTTTCAAACAGAATTATTTCCACTTGTCATCTTTAACTTTAGAGGAATGCTACAGAAAGAAGATACATGCTATACAATGTAGATTTATCATAACACTCCATTATAACATGAAAGCTGATTTTCATGGTCCACTAGTGGATCTCAAATCTTTTGCAAATATGCTACATTCAATTCAGATCAATGCATTTCAATACGTTTAAAGCACTGTTCAATATAAAACTGTAAAAGATTATGTTCAAATGAAGCTGCACCATGTTATTACAGTGATGACTTACCCTGCGCCTCAGTTCCACGACAGACTCTTCTATGATCTCCTTCTCACTGCCGCGTGACACCCAATCCTTGGGTTCAGGGGGAACATACTTGTAGACTGTCGTGTCCTCTTCCTCTGCCTCCCCCTCTCCATCCTCACCACCCTCCCCACCTTTCCTTGGAGGCTACAAACACATAGTTTCATCAAAATTTTAAAGTTAAGGAGGGAGGGGGAAAGAAATTTCCTACACCATAAACCAAAGCATTGTGAGCATAACTCACTGTGTAAGACCTTTTTGACAAATTTGCTCACCATGTGGTTGGAGTACACTAGTCTTATACTTTATAAAACATAATTCAATAAATAAGCATTTATTAAAAAAATAAAAGTTTAATTTTATTATATCAACAATTTGTTTAAAACTATGATAAGTTTTTCAGATTATGATTAAGAAAATTTAAAAACAAATTTACCACTCAAATGTTAATTAAAAAAATTCAAGAATCCTGAGACTTTTGTTTTAACATTACATGATTAAAGAATACAAGAATAATGCATTAGATCAAAAACTGATGAACTATTTCAGTAGAATCTACTTTTTTTAGTCTATCTTCATGGCAAGAAGTACAAGTGTCATTATATACCTCTAGTACACTACTTTACTTATAGAGAACACTAATGTTTATCATAAAGAACATAAACATTTCATAGAAACATAAACCAAATGGTACATACATTAAGTATTTTTTCCTTTGCTTCTTCAGAAAGCGCAATGTAGAAGTTCTGCCCATACTTGAAGTCATAATCGTACACTATCAGGAACTCTGTCCCGGGGTATTCCTGCAACAGTGAAGAGGAATTTTAAGTCATTATTGTCACCAAGTATTGCTTATGTCTGTAAATGTAATATACCAAGTATATACCATATAAATATGATGCCCATGATTCTGTGTAAATTTGTTTCATATTTCAAAATGTTTGAATGAGTTAACGTAATGAAAATGCAGTTTCAAACAAAGGATCAGCATACATCTTGATAAAGGCTTTAAGACAAAAATGTGGTCAGAATTAATTCTTATTATGAATGTTACATATTTCAGCTTCAATTATTTATAACACATTATGAGAACTTTTTTCCTCACAGGATTTAATGGCAACTGTGCAGTATAATGGCAAAGAAAAATGAATATTTAATGGCCTTGTTGTATGTATTTAAGTGACAAAAATTGTTTATTTAGACAATATAAACTATTGACAAAAAAATTAATCACATACAATGATCTTCGTTTTAAGTGGATGGAAGTCACAAATGGCAGCTCTGTTGTGCAGATCTTCCAGGATTTCTTCCTTAGTAATGATTTTGAATGGGTTTTCCTGTGTGACATCCTCATCACATACACAGTGATAGATCTGTTGAGTTTTGGAGGACAGAAATATTGGCACTGTGTTCTCTGGGGGACCTGTCAATACAATAGATATCACATCCGAAAGTTAAATTTAAAATCTTGGACAACATGTTTCAGTGATAGAACATATGACTGTGGATCCAAAAGATGTGGGTTCAAACACATTTAGAATGAGAAACAGGACCCACATGTGGGAAATCCTTGACCGTAAGGTCTAAAATATGGCCACAATAATTAGGAAATGATTGCTAGCCATTACAATAAAAGCAGGAAGATTATTTCATCACTTTTAAAGGTGCAAAGTATATGTACTGGTTCAACCCAAGAACCACCAAGAGTGAGTAGTACAAGTTGTAAGAATTTTCTTTCCAGTCAGCAAAAAGAACTAAATCAACTTCTTCATATTTTTATTTTCTCATTGTTCTGTCCAGAAATTTTGTCCTATGTGTTAAGTTCACTGTACTGTATGTATTGCCATTTCTAACAATCACTATAGAAGAATCACATATTTCTCTCCCTTATAAAATAAATGTTGGTGGCTTGCACTCAATATATCCAGAAGTATATGCAGTACCATACATGAAAAAAAAAATTATACATGAAGTGCACAGCTACAAACACCAGTCAATTCTTGCAAGGGATCATGTCTATCCTTACCTGTATTTTCCTCTTCTGGTGGAGCAGGTGTCTCTTCCTTTGGTTCCTCTGCCTTCTTTTTACCTTTCAACCATAAAAAAGTAAATATGAACTTAATGCATTATGAAATTCTTTCAAGATGTCCACTCAAAACAAGCAAACATCTTATCTATGAAAAAATACTGTTTCATCACACCTGAAAGGGGCCTTAAGACCATGTTAAGATGTAGGGGGGGGGGGGGGATTTTCCATTGATTCTTTTGAACATAAAATCCTGGGGTAGTAGTGAATTTGGGAAGACTAAATTAAAAGATTATTCAGTGGGGAAGATGCCTATGAAAAGCTGTTGATAAAAAGGAAAGACTGCTCAGTGTTAGAATGACTACGGTAGTAGAAATGTTAAAAGGGTCATAGATATTATCATAGTCCAACTAAATAAAAAAAAAAATCAACTCAATAATATGCTATTTACTTTTTCCATATTCAATTAAACTGCATCTGTCCTGTCTATGCATATATTTACTATATGATACAAAATATTCCATTTACAACAGGAAGATATAAATGGCCATTACCAGTACATTTGATATAAGATAAACACCAGGTTTTAAAGATTATGAAGATGAATCAACTAAGTGAATTTTGTTTAAAATCATATAAACTGTCACAAAATTACTTAATGTATGTGCCATCAAATATGACGTACCTTTTTGTGGAGTAGCCCTGCCCGGGCCGCCAGGTTTGGAGGAGGGGCTTTTTGGTGTGCCTCGGCCACCTTTGGGACTGGCTGATTTCTTTGCACTGCTTTTTCTTGATCCTGGGGGAGTTTTGCTTGGAGACTTTGAGGTATCCTGTACACATAAATAGTATAAAATAAACTTAAGCCCTTTCATACAAAAATACTGTATTCAGAGGTTTGTTTTGCAAATAAGAGTTTAATCAAGGGAAACTTTCAATGCCCAGTGTGCCTTTTAACAGGGTTATATGATAGATATAAGACACCTTCAGAACCTTTAAGCTAATTGATTTTAAAAAAGGGCACATAGGAGCTAACAAAAATTTAAATGCATACATCAGTATTTTTTCAATAACAATTCTTGATTTTGTAATATCTCTGAAGCATGGTACAATATTCAGGAATTAGTATTAAAGAGCAGTGTTCCAACTGCACTGGACGGTCCTCAAACAAAAAAGTTGAACATTTGAGTCACTTTCCAGGTTTCCTTATCTAGGTTGGATGAGGGTTAAATACATTGATCACAGGAAAGCAAAATTGTAATAGTGAGTTGACAATTGTTGAACATTATCATATTCCTGCAGAATATTCCACTCAAATCTTGATCAATCTTAAAAACAACTCCAGCTTGCTAAAAATAAAATATCCACCAATCCATAGGTACCCAATTGTCCGTGCCTGAGGCTGAATATATTCATGTTATTCAAATCTAAATACAGCTGATTAATGAAAACTTTCCAGCAGTTTGTAGTTAGTAGAAAAAAATATACACATCACAAAACTTACTCTTTCCTTCTCCTCAGAATTGTCCTTTTCCTTCTCACTGATATCTTTATTTTCAGTTTCTGACATTTTGAATGTGATGCTGAAATGTAATTAATAAATAGCAATATCTTTCATGTTTCTTGAATATATGAACAAAACTTACATGTTCCTAGAAAGCTATCAAAAATGTATTGCTGTGTGTGATATATAATCAAATAAACCTTTCTAGGGAGATTTTAGACTACATTTGTAAGATAACTAAGTCATACTTCCGTATAAGCATGATTATCTATATTTGCTTGGTATATTTTTTTCAGATTAGTAACTCTACAAATTAATTTGGAATATTCAACTACAATAACTCTTGTGATATCTGTGGTTATAAAAATTACATGACTGTGGTCAACACTGAAAATTGGAGATATATCTATAAATGGTGAGGATTTATCCAATGTTTAAAAAAATGCATTAACTATCAGCTGAAATTATTTTGATAAAATTTATCAAAAACCCTTAAAAATACTTCATATTTCATTTAGCTAGCGAGATGTTCACAATCTCTAATTCTCTGATATTGCTGTGTCATATGTCTTCATGCACATTATGGTTTCGTGCAGAACAGAAATTTGCAGAAAGTTGACTACGATGGCTTACAATCATATCTTGGATCAAAAGATTGGGATGCATTATTGGAAAATCAAAATGTTGAGAATATGTGGGGAATTTTAATCAGCATCATTGGGACTGGAACTGAAGATTTTATACCTTGTAAAAAGTGTTACAAATCAAAGGACTCATCTCTCTGGATGAACAAAGCTGCTAGAGAGGCTGATTTACAGAAGAAAAAAGCATGAAAAAATATAAATTTTGTAGATCAATTTATGAAGCATATGAAAGAGCAAGGAACAGCTGTTCAAAGATTGTGAAAAAATGTAAGTAGGACTCTGAAAAGAAAATAGCCTATGAAGTGAAAGAGAATGCCAAATCATTTTGAAATATGTCAATTACAAGAGGAAAATCAAATCTGATATTAGTGTTCTGCGAAACCCTGATGGTGTCGAGGAGATTAATTCTGAAAATGACAAGGCAACTCTGCTAATTTCTTTCTTTAGCAACTTGTATTCACTACAGATCAGCTTCAAGAATGTGATAGGTGCATTGAGATGGGGGGGGGGGTGCAGCACTCTGTCGGCGGTTGTTTTTTTTTATGAAAGAAAAGGTTTTTAAAGTACTTAGAACCGTGAATGTTAATAAATCTCCATGGCCGGATGGGATTCACCCAAAATTTCTAGCTGGCAGAGGCCTGTCATGAACTAGCCAGACCGATGACAATTTTGTTTAATCAGACTCTGAGGGAGGGTTGTCTACCTGGGGACTGGAAAAAAGCAAATGTGGTGCCTATTTACAAAAAAGGGGACAGAAGAGAACCATCAAATTACAGACCAGTCAGCCTAACCTCAATCGTCTGTAAACTCTGTGAAGGCTCATCAGAGACATGATAGTTCATTTCCTGGAATTTTTCATCTCCAGAATGTTGCTCAGTATGGATTTAGATCAGGGAGATCATGTGTTACACAGTTATTAGAAACTTATGACTGGTGGACAGAAAGTTCGGATTCCAACTTTCCAATAGATAATATATATCTAGACTTTGCCAAGGCTTTGACAGTGTAGCACATGATGACCTACTAAACAAGGTACACTCACTTGGGATTAGGGGTAGCGTCTTCAGTTGGATTAAGGATTTTCTCAAAGACAGAAGAGAGTCAGAGTTGTTTCACATTACTCAGAATGGACAGGGGTGACTATTGGGGTCCCTCAAGGTAGTGTTCTTGGGCCATTTTTGTTTCTGTATTTTATCAATGACCTGCCAGATGTGGTTAATGGAAAAGTTAAGATTTTCAACAAAGCCCAAAAGGTACTTGGTGTCATTTACAGATCTTTCGAATATATGGAGATGGATATGTTCTTAATCCAATATAAGTCCTTAGGAATACCTATACTAGAGTGTGGTCCATCAATATGGTCAACATGCCAGCTGAAACACAACAGGCATACTGAGAATAATCAGAGAAAAGCCACATATCTGGTAAAAGACATTTCACATTTCGTTATCATACGAGGATAGCCTTCGGTCCTTTGGACTTGTCACTTTGGAATTCAGAAGAGAGCAGACATGATACAGATTTATAAATCTACTCATGGACTGGATAACTTGAAATGGGAAAATCTATTTACATTAGCACAGGATGATTTAAAGGGACACCACTTGAAATTAAAAGCAAGTCATTGTAGCAAGAATCTAAGTTATATAGTGTTAGTCCTATATAATATGCTGTCGCTTTGTGATATTTTCTTTCTGTAAGCAAAAAATATCACAAAGCAAAGAAATATTCATAGGACTTATATAGTTTTAACCAAAGGTCAATTAACCATTGGAATAACCTAACCACAGAAATTTTGACAGCAACATCAGTCAATACCTTCAAATCACTGCTTAATGAGGCAAATTGGAGTGCAAAGAAGTTTCAGCCTTCTTAAGGCGCACAGAGACCAGTGTAAAAATAACCAATAAATGCAGAAATGCAAGACTAGGAGTTCTCTATGAGAGCGTAAGCCAAACTTTAGGCCTCATTTTCAAGTAAGTAAGAATGCATGTCAGCGTAATACTTTGTATCTACACATCAATATAGCGGATTTGGATTTTTAGGGTTGAATCAAATCATATAATGGTAATAATCTCTACTGAGATCCGCTCCGGTTATATTTTTCGTTCTGGCCTCCGCTGGATCTCTACCCAACCCTTATATAAAAGCTTCGGGAAATTAACACCGATACCCCTAACTCGTTTCGGCCGTTCAAATCGATTGTTTTAGGATGCACACCTAAAAATCCACGCATGTCTAGTAAGAAGACATATTTTTCTTTCCATTTCATACAACATCATTGTCTTAGCTTGCCGATTTCATGAAATACGGTAACGGAAAACACCAAACCGCTCACCTCATAGTTTTAAACAGACATTTTGTAAATATTGATCACGTGACTAGTGGCGAAAGAGTTTAAACTACAGCTCCGTTCAGTTACGACTGTTCAACAGCAAAAGGTAAATGCTCTTTGCCAATAAGTCGGCCCTGACAAAGTCAAAGAAATTTTGCTGTATAAAACGATTTTTCAAAAGAAAGTTTATATGAAATACGTTCTATTTACTTACAGATCGAGAAAACCACACACCGCTCTATACCGCATAACCCGCGAATTGAACCTAACTGTAGTTATCCAATCACGGATTAGTCACGTGATAACCATCGCATATAAACAATATGGCCGTTTAAACGGCGAGTTTGGAGGTTTCGTGAATCTGTAGCTGTAAATCTGGTGAAATCGGTAAACTAAGGCAATGATGTTGAATGAAATGAAAAGAAAAATATGTCTTCTTACTAGACATGCGTAGACTTTTAGGTGTGCATCCGAAAACATTCGCTTTGAACCGCCGAAACGAGTTAGGGGTATCGGTGTAATTTTCCCGAAGCTTTTATATAAGGGTTGGGTAGAGATCCAGCGGAGGCCAATACGAAAAAAATAACCGGAGCGGATCTCAGTAGAGATTAATAATGGTAATTATCACTGAAATTATCAAAGTTGCACATTTTTGATTTTGCTATGTGTTTTTTTTTAGGCTTTTCGATATGGCGTCGCTTTGCAACAACCAAATAAAATATCACAAAGCGACGAAATACTCAGAGGATTAGTGGGTGGGGAATGGTAAAATTTTAACAGATTTCACCATCAACGGCTATTAAAACAAGAACAACAATATTTTCGTTAAGTAGCTTACTTCGTTTCACCAAAGAAGACAACGTGGGTTAATAAAGGGTCTTATCTGAACGTTATTTCATTAAAATCCTCTCTAAAAATAGTTTCCAATATCAAGCAGGTTCTTGTCCGCCATATTGAATGTTGAAGCGTTTCTAATAGTTACCAATCTCGATCACCGAACGCTTAGCTGTAAAAAGCGTCTGAACAACAAGGGCTTTCGATGAGTAATTGATGACAGAAATATGAAATATGTTAAACCTCAGTCACAGGAAAAGTGATAGTATCATTCAAATTGATAACATACCATGTTTAGCCGCTTTAATCTGGCATTTGTTTCATTTGACGTGAATATTTAAAAAATTATGAATAAATAATTTTCATCTTCCCCTTTTGACAAGTGGGGATATAGCTCAGTGGTAGAGCATTCGACTGCAGATCGAGAGGTCCCCGGTTCGAACCCGGGTGTCCCCTGAATTTTTTTTCTCATCAATATCTTTTCATAAAAAAACACACATACATATGGTTTAAAATATCACATACTTACAACATGTATACCTTATCCTGCTAGTTATTTCTTGAGTCCTTCGAAACTTATAGGCTCGATCTAGATCAATAGTCTCTACTTGGTATTTAGACATGTAGTCTGCACAGGATGGCTGTGCGAGTCTACTGCAGCCGGGTATAGTGAATTTATTATCTTTGTTTTTCCACTCTTTGTTAATTTGGGATAAATACATTTTTGTTAATTGTGATAAATATAATAATTATTTTGTGTTTACTATAATTATGTAACATACTCTCTCTATCACACTGTGCGCATTTATTCTTTAGGTTTTTGTGTATGTATAAACTTTGTTAGAGGGACAAAATTATCACATTATTTTGAAGAAAAAAATCCCAATGCTGTATTTAATTATACCTGAGTAAAATAATATATGTCCCGTTCATTATTTCTGATTAGAGAAATAGTATAGGATTGAAAAAAGGTTCTGAAATTAATTTATGTTCAACATGCCTCTATAAATTCAATTATTATGTATATAAAATTAAGTAACTTCAACATATAACAAACCGTACTCTTACCTTTTGGATTTATAGACTGATTACAATATTTACAAATGTGTAATTAGGCCATTTTTAATTCATGAATTGAAATTGTAACTTAACGCTTCTTATTTAATTGCAGGATTTTATAACAAAGTGGGGTAATAATTATGAAAATCTTCATGGGTGCATTCATCTGTGACCAAGACTTTGCTATCCATATGTTGGCAATGAGCCAATGTGATCTAAGCGTGACATACACACTGATTGGTTTATTGGGTGCTCCCCCACTGTGAGCTCACAGCAGGGTCACTTTCTTATCTCCTTCTTATCTTATCTTTGGGGGGGGGGAGGGGGTCAACAAAGAAGGGCATTTTGAATGCCTTTAAAGGAATTTATTGAGTCCGAGCACACAGCACAGTTCGTCAGAGCGTTCCAGTTGTTGACAACTCAATTGCTGAATCTGTTCTGACCAAGCCTGTTCTGTGGACTTACCTTCTCTAGTTTGTAGGTGTGGCCTCTTGTGGATTGATTAAAACTGAGTTTCAAATTGTCTGAGATGTTAATTTCTTCAAAGCTGTGCAATATCTTAAAGCCTTGTAGCATGCACGCTCTTTCCCGTCTGTGCACCAGTAACGGCAGGCCAAGTTTTTTCAGTCTGTCCTCGTAGCTAAAGTGCTTCATTCCTGGCACAAGCCGAGTTGCCCTACGTTGGACTTGTTCGATGGACAGAATTTCTTTTTGGTGTGTAGGGGACCAAATCACGCTTGCATATACTAGGTGAGGTCTGATGTACGATTTGAAGAGAGGAACAAAAATGTCCAGATAGGTAAAAATCCTCTTGATGGTGCCTAGTGCCTGGTTTGCTCGCTTCACTTTTGCTGCGATATGTTCACTGACTGAGAGGTCCTGGTCGAAAATGACACATTGGTCCTAATTCTCGTTGTTTACACTTTCGATATCCTTTCTGCCGCTACTATCCCTCATTTAGTAATCAAATTTGTCATTGTTTTTCCCGATATGTAGACATTTACATTTAGATGCGTTAAAGCGAAGCAACCATTCGTCTGACCACCCTGCAAGGCCATTTAAGTCACATTGAAGTAAAATGGCGTCTTATTGACTATCAATCGTTCTGTAGATTTTCGTGTCATCAGCGAATAGCTTTACTATATTATTAGTCATTTATATAAACCAGAAAGAGAACTGGTTCTAGGACACTCCCTTGAGGGATACTGCTGAGAACTGGACTCCAGTTAGAACTCGAAGAGCCGATGCGAACTTGTACTCCGTCACTTAAGAAGGCCTTTATCCATCTGTGAACTTTGCCCCTAATACCATACGCGTGCAGTTTTCCCAAGAGTCTATCGTATGGGACAGTGTCGAAGGCCTTTGCGAAATCTAAGTATATACAGTCTATATTTCCCCCTTTTTCTAAGATTTTGAACCAGTGATCTACTACTTCTAATAGCTGGGTAACACAAGAACGTTTTGACCTAAAGCCGTACTGACACTCGGCAAAAAGTTTGTTACTGTCCATGTGTTTGACAATTTCATCTCTTATGAATGTTTCTAGAACTTTACATAAACTTATGGTGAGGCTAACTGGTCTGTAGTCTGCACATACATGTTTGTTTCCTTTCTTGAAAATAAGGGTGACTTGTGCTTTTTTCCACATAGACGGTAGGGTACTGTTATTAAGTGAGTTGTTAAACATGTCTGCAACCACTTCACAAAGTTCACCGGCACACTCTTTCAGAAGCATTTGTTGTATAGGGTTAATACCTGAAGACTTCGCTGACTTCAGGCTTTTAAGTGTCTTCTCCACTTCGCTTGGAGTGACTGATATCTCTTCTAAATGTGATACAAAACATCTGTCATCAAGAACAGGAACAGAATAGCATTGCTGCTATGAAGCCGCGAATCAATTTAAGATGCCTTTACAAATGGTATAAATGGTGTAGTCTGGTCAATGTAGTAAAAAGCAAAAGGAAGCATCCCGCTTCAAAAATGAAACGGCAATACTTATACGAATGCAGTAGTGTCACATCTATTTGCTAATATAATTTTGTAGCTCGGCTGTGCCGCAAGTACTTTTACTTTCGAACTAAGATCCAGACGCGCTTCCAGCTTCCAAGGCGACGTATCTTATACCCCGGGGAGGATGATGTTGCCGATCCTCTGATTTGTCATTTCTCCTGGTACATTGATACATGTCTCTCGGATTATATACTGTGTGCTATAATAATTGGATTTCAGATATCACATCTATTTTTTTCTACTCTCAATATGTCGGACTGTTATGACAATAAGCTACATATAGATATTCATTCAGTTAAACGTAATATTACTGACTATTGTTTCATTTCATCCAAACATAAATAATTTATTAACTAGCTTTATGAGAAATTAAAAAAAAAAAAACAAAAAAAAAAAAAAAAACGATACGAATAGTTAGGAGTGGTTTCGACAAGGCGACTTTTCATTATCAATACTCGTAGATACATGAAAATGCAATTTCAAACTTTCACACCAGCAACGGTTCCAAAATAGCTGTAATATTATGGCTAACAAAAATGATGAACCGTGAAAATAGCTTCCCTCATGGTTAAAAATGTACAGAACCAATGCACCAATCATTTTGAAATCACCCAGTTGCAACCTTTCATCACAGGGCCGTACAATGATGCTGATGATGATGATGATGACAGAATATCATCAAAACTGAAAAGAAACGACATAATTATTCACAAACAATTTAAAACATAGAAAATAAGTAACTGGTGTTGCACGCAACTCATGAGTCCCCTACCGGTGAGGTGCATACTTTTTACCATAGCAACCAGAATTTTGGTCCGAGAAAAAAAAAGTGACGTGCAGAATCTCCATATTGCCATCTATTTATACACCAAGTTTCATAATATAACCTTAAACGGTTTTAAGTTATCAGGGGATCCAGATTTCCGGACATCCGGAATAAGCAACCGTACGCTTACAGTTGACGTATACCCATGTACAGCACAAGGAGCACGTGAACAGCATGCGATATGGTCCTAAGATGACTGCAAGCGACAGGTTGCATACGGTTTGTTACACTGAACGCACGCCTGCACTTGCACTATTTTGCTGTAATATTTTACGGCTTAGAATTGAAACGGGTCATGTAAACGAAAGAGTAGAGGATCGTTTGTGCACGTTTTGTAAAAATGGTGATATAGACAGAAACAGAGACTCATTTTCTACATGAATGTGATAGGTTCAGACAAATATTGTTTATATACTCCATTATTTACTCAGAAATTTGTTGCTGAGAAGATACCCTTTTTATTTAGATGAACACACAAGAAAAACTGCCGAGTTTCTGGTCTGTGCATTTGATTTTAGACGTGCTCTATTCATAACCCGACATTATTAAGTATTTTTTAATCTACCTTCTCAACGGCACTTTTCTGAACTAGGTTGCTTTGAAAAAAAACAAACAAAAAAAAACAATTTTTCATCTTATGTTTGTTTATTGGATTTAACCAAAGGGGTCTGGCACGAAAGGTGAGTCATATGTCACTATATTTCTGTTTCGTCATTTCCGCCCTGGCATTCAGCCAGTTATTTCTGAATTGAGATTCCATCAACCATACTTAGCGCTTAGTAATACTTAAATGGTCAGAGGCGAATTTCATCATTTTTGTTTCTCTAATAATAAAAGCCGAATATTTCATTTCTTAGCAAATATGGTTAATTATTAAGGTAATAATGTAAGTCAATTTAGTCATATACTTGAATAGTTCGAATTAAATATATGGGTATTTTTATCAGAGAAACAAAAGTTATGAATTCTCCCCTAGGTATTTAAGTACTTCTTAGCTCTAAGTATTGTTGGTGGAATTCGAGTCAGGCCCCGAGTTCTCGAAAAAGAAAATGATACTTGTGTATGATTTTAATACTTAAACTCAAACTATGCCCATACGTTTCAACAGGGATTTGAGTATGATACTCAAATTTGAGCCTGAGATCGTACTTAAGTATCTTCGTCGAGAACACGGGGCCAGTGGTCTAGTTACAGGTCATAACCATATTATACAAATTGATGTATATCCATCATATTTTGCATGTATTGAAATTATACCTTGGAACTTCATTACTATAATCCTAAATTAGTAAAAAGGGCATGAGCTGAGGTATTGATATCATACCTCTCTTTTGCATTATAACCATGATTATCAACGTGCATGCCTTGTATTTAATTATCACCATGATTATAAAAGTGCATGCACTGAGGTATTGGTATCATACCTTAAATCAAAGGTAACCATGGTAATCATGACATTTAAGTTCAAAGGGGTCTAGCAAACGTGCCAGACCCCTTAAATGTCATGATTAACATGATTATAAACGTGCATGTAATAAAGTATTGGTATCATACCTGGGTATTTTCATGAAGTGCGCATTAGCTAAGGTACTTGTATCATATCTTAGTATCGAATGATTATCATTATATGCATTGAAATATTGGTTTCAAACCAATGTGTTGAAATACCATCAATAATACAGACGAACGTATATCTATGAAATATTAATTCACTTATTTCATATGTATGATATTTGGGCTGGGTATTGGTATCATACCTTCGCCATCGTTTGAACTACATGTAATAACTTTCTGTCCTATTTTAATATCATTGAACATGCAAACAGTACCTAATTCACAGATCTCTAAATATTGCATATTTCGGTTTATCCGAAAATATAAGTAAGATAAATTTATATGCCGTGATTTTGAAAACAAAACTTAACCCATTCTCAGCCATTTCATCTGGTATCGATTTATCACTTTTCCAATTAAATGTACATAATATAGGATAATTATCATTGAAAAATTAAAAAAAAAAAACAACTCTGTTGATCCCGACTACGGCAAGCTTCGTTATGATCTCGACTGCCGCTTGCTGCGTCATCTCTCTCTGTGGGGCCCATTAAGGAGTTCATGTGTTGTGAATTGTACCCGTAATTTGTGATATCATTTTCTTTCAGTTTGGCGCTATTCACTACAGGGAGTAATGATGATTCTTACTCAAATAAATGTCCGTTAAATCACGGTAAATGTAGAACCTTATCTGATAATTATAGTTTTCGTTAGGAAATCATTTCTAAGAATCTACCTTTCCTTAAAAAGTTTCGTCTTCCCGGGACGAGGTGACTGACATTCGAAGTGACCAGTTTTTATGTTTAACCCCACTTTTGACCTATTTATGGATGATGACACAAGAAAGGACCAAATGAATATTTAGACGATTGTCATTGGTAGAAAATGCCTACACTGAGGGGAAAAGGTTACGCACAAAAAGTGTGTTATGATGATAACTAGCTGAATTATATGCTTTGCATTGCTTCGAAATATCAATAAAGTTCTCGGACTGAATCACTCCTTCTTTGATAAATATATAGCTGTTCTTATAAAATAACTTCTCTAAGATGTACAATAGTACCTGTTTCGAGCCGAACATTAAAATTTTATAAACATCTACAGTATACTATCTGCCAATTGCGACCGTTCTACTTTCTCCACTACGTAACTCCCATCAACGCCGAATATCTTTTTTCTTCTTTTTTTTTTTTTTTTAGATATTTTTTGTTTATGTTAATTGCAGTCATGATACCCTTGCGTTTATATTACACGTATCAATGACAGACAGACAAAGAATGTGTCGAGTAAATGAGACAAAATGATGAAAGCAAAAGGTATGAATAAAGAAATTCTTAATTATTGCATCATATATATACCTTTCAATGCCTTCATACTTTTTCACCGATGTAGCATTTCTTGAAATATCTGGCCCAGTGTTCTTGAAAATACTCAAATTCCTTTTGAAAATAAAGGCATTTTTTTATTTCGAGTATGAAAATTATACTTAAGTACCACACGGGGCCTGAGCTTGAGATTTTCCTAAACTAAAAAAATCATATTCCATAAGCCTTGGAACTGGAATATAAATTAATTTTTTATTCCCTACGTGAATGAGAAGGGGAGGTAAAACAGATCTTCAAATTCTAGAGTTGAGGGAGATGTCAAGTTAAGATGCCTCGTGAAACGCACACCATCGAAGTCCACGCAGTAGTTACCTCCACTTACAGTTTTTGCTTGCAAGGGAGATCACTCTGTGGAGTTTGGCACGCCATGTCGTGTGTAGATATGCACCTCTCAATGATATATGCAACCTTTGCCAGAGGTTGTGCAGAGGATGTTGTTGTTGTTGTATTGGGGTTTACCGTCGCTGCGATAGTATTTCAATCATATAGCGACGTCCAGCTAATTACAGGTGGAGGAAGACCCCGAGTACACAGAAGTACCCGGGTAGAACCACCGACTTACCGCAAGCCAGCTGGAAGGCTTCCTCACATGAAAAATCCGAAGTCCTTACCGGGATTCGAACCCACAGCGGTGAGGGGCTGAGAGATTTGTAGTCCACGACTGTAACCGCTCGGCCACGGCGGCCCCTTGTGCAGAGGACTTCAACAGATGGTTTCATTAGCGTGGGGATGATCACCAACAAGGAAATACATATATATATAACAGTATACCTGATCGCACTTTTTGTTAAAGATCTCTGTTTCTAGGAGATATTTAACAAAGCCACCTTAAAAATAAAGAAAAAACAAACAAACAAAAACTGCCTCCGGTTTAAACATTGTGTCTAAATCACACGGGGAATGGTGCTGATGCATTAATTTTCGCCCTTCCTTTCTGCCAAAAACTCACACAAAGAGAAAATTCAGAGAGAGATACAGAGAGGCAGACAGACAGGCCAGAAGAAAAAGAGACATTGTCAAAATATGATTCATAGGTATCAAAAGTATATGTGAAAGTTAGGAACAACAAGGTAATTATTTTCAAATTGGTTATCTATCCAATTGTCCAGCTATTTTTTAACAAGTGAATTATTACTTTAATAGATGCGTACTTATATCTGCTTCATTATTTTCTTCACATTATAATGGAACATGGTATTATTTTGCCATTCATTTTAATAAAAAATATATATATCATCGCACAACATAAATCAAAATAATAAATGCATATCTATCACATCAGTTTGCGGAGAAAAATTTACACTGACAATACTTTTTCAGTTTGAACACGTCAATACAATCGGACTGGTGCCCGTACATATTGATGCGACTGATATCTCCTACGACCTTAAAACTGTCATAAACCGTGTCGTATCGAACTGTGGCTTCAAACAGTGCGTTGCCCGGAACCGTTTCTATAACAACCTGTATGTTTTCTAAAGGCTTAGTCCGTTCACCAAACACAACAGAAGCATTACGCACTTTATTTTGACTCTTAACAAATCTAAGAACGTCGTCCGATTCGACAAGCCTGGTAGCTTGTCTGATTGTTTTAATAGACAGAGCTTCGCAAATTTTAGTGTAATTGCGAAGAGATCGGACTATTTCCGACAGAAGGACTATACTGGCCTCCGCCACCACGTGTTCTTGCACAGCCAGATTTTCCTGGTGGAGGCACGTGCACCAGTGGGGCAGTATACCTGCAGTGTCACATGACCTGGTGTCTGGAATCGCGCGGAACATACTGATTCCTCGTGACGTCTCATCAACTGATAAATCAAAACCTGTAAAGTAAAGAATGTCTTGCAGTGTTTCATAAATATCAAAAGGCGTGGTCAGGCGATGTTGATTATTCACCAAATTCTTTTGCAGAAATGGATAACTCTGTCTTAGCCATTTCGGCACAACTAGGTACATAAATGGTAACCTCTCTTCAAGTTTGCCAATGTAGGTCTCGCGAATATCGCCGAATCGCATACCATGGTCGCTAAAGAAGACCAGCACTGTGTTCCTGAGAAGCCCCTTCTTGTGCAGAGAGTTGAAAAACCGGAAATAAGGCTCGTCTGCTGCACCAGCACTATTGACGTCATCGTGCGACAGCCTCGTTATGAACGTAAAAGCAAAGTAGGGGTCATTTTGGAAAGTATCGGCAAAGTTATGCAAGTAATCTAATACAATTTCGGTTTCAAGTTTATCTTGAAAACAATGATGATTATTTGACCATAGTTTTGGATTCATTTCCATAGCATTACTTATAGGTCTGTTAAAATAATCAGCGGGCGGGGTGTTGAAGCCTGCCTTTAACATGTCAAAAATGGCTATCTCGGGAGCATCCTCCGCATAGAAAGTTCGATATCCTTTCTCTGAAAACTGCTTCCATATGAAGTTGAAGTCGTCAAAAGGTACTGCCGCCTTGCTCTCATCCCAAGGCATTTCTGCCACAAACTTGCCAAGAGTCATTGGAACAATATTGATAAAGGTGTTGTCTGCCACTTTATTGTATCCCATCATGTCGAACGCGTCCATCTTTTCCTGGAGCAACTCTCTTGTCTTTACCATTTGCCTTATAAAACTCAGCCGCGACACGGAATCCATTCCAATCATCATCACATTCAAGCGTTCAGTGACCCTGTCCCTTGTTACGTGTCTCATTAAGCGATCTTTATACATCCGGTCAGCCGTCTGATTCGGCTGTATGAAAGCGTGGAAGTTGATGTAGATGTTGTCACCGTCATAGTTGTAACACGTGGCCTTCACAAAGTCATGCTCAGTCTCCATGGTTTCGTTGAAGGGCTCGCCCTCTTCTAGGTATCTCAAATAATTGTTGTGGGTGGGGGTGTATTTAGGCCGGTGCAAGGGCATCAACGTGCAGTGCTGTAAATCCCCGTTGTACGGTGCTTGTGATGCGGCAGTCCAGTTGATATTCACAGCTAGTCCTTCGCTATACGTCAACGCCGAGGCTGCATGGCAGTGACGTTGCCCAGTCTTCCTGACAATGTTTTGGATGGAAGGATCATATGGATCAACCTTGGGAATTTTACATAGTGGGGTATCTACCAGGTATTCTTTTCTGTTAGTTTCCGGAGGTGAAGCTGACTTTTGTCGCAGTTTGACCACGTGGTTCAAGGAAATATTCGTTAGCAGGAATCCACAAACACACAGGAATGCCACCAGCAGCAACTTCCGACTGATCTTTCTTGAAAAGCCCATTTTCTGAAATAAGTAGGAAAATATTTATCTTTATGTAAAGGGGGTTTTGGATGATATAATATGTTTGCTGAAACATGAAAAATGCCGATACCCGTAGATACATGTAATTGTTTGTGAAGGCCTACTTTTGAGAAATAAATAGCCATGGGACTTCGACTACAAGCTTTTACACACACACGTGTACACACACATGTACACACACACACACACACACACAGGTTTGTCTATATTACCAAGTGAGGTACATAACTGAGCGCAACAGAAAAGAGGTATCCCATTAATATAAGATGTTAGGGCCTAGAATTTCACATACCTTTATTACTTCATATCTACTTATTGTCCATCACTTTAAAAATGAAAAAAAAATGTATGAATTGTTTGGTTTGAACTTTTCACAGTCGTCCTGGGGTATGCATATTAATGAGGGTATTTCCATATATGGCCGGCACACACACGGTCTACACATGTATGCAGCGACAACTAGTACGCAAAGTATGGAGAGATCCTATTTTGTTTGTATAGTAGTAACATCAATGAGGACCATTTGAACAAGTCACTGATGTTGCACGCAACATACAAGTCCCCTACCGTTGAGGTGCAAAATATTTCCATTATCCATTATTCCATTATCATAGCAACCAGAATATTGGTCCGAGAAAAAAAAGCCATCTATTCATATACCAAGTTTCATAACATTATCTTAAACAGTTTTTAAGTTATCGCGGGATCCAGATTTCCGGACATCAGATGGAAAAAGGGACAGACGGAGGGCCAATCTGTAAACACCGGTAGGGGACCAATAACTGAAGTACTCCTGGATCTATACCAGTGAATTCTCTGGTACAGTGCAAGTTTGTTTGTTGGGCTTATCGTCCACCGACAGTATTTCAATCATTTGGAGACTAGGTCTACTTGAGACAGATATAGTGTTGCCATGTACCACATCCAGTCACATTATCCTGACACCGGGCCAACCAGTCCTGGATGTACTCTTATATGCTGAGCGCCAAGCAAGGAAAATATACCGTACAATTTTTAACACTTTGGTATGTCGAGGCCTGATAAACATCTACTCCTTACTATATTTTATATTTGATTTCAGCAATGCATATGCTTACATTTTTACAGATGCACTGAAACAGGTGAATATTACTCACGAAAAAAAAGTGTTCTTTATAAACTCAAATTGGTGAGCATAACTCCCTGAAAATCTGAAGAGATTTTCATTATAAACTCAAATTGGTGAGCATTACTCACTGAAAACCTGAAAAAGATGTTCAACTCAAATTGATGGATATTTCTTGCTGGAAAATATGTTCATTGTTAACTCGAATAAGTGGGCATTACTCGTTGAAAAAGTTCATTATTTACTAAAATAGGTGAGCATTTCATGCTGGAAAAGGTATTCATTATTAAGGTGTGTATCTCTAAATGGAATCATTGAACATTATTTGTCAATAGGTGAGTATAAGTCACTAAAATTATCGATCATTATTTACTGAAATATGTGAGCATTAGTCGTGCTCACATATCTAAGAAGCTAATTCGGTTGATATAAAATGATATGTTTAATAGTATAGGATTGTACCGTTCATAATTAATTATCATATAATTGAGTTAACAGTACACACTGATAAGGTGAGTACTATTCATGTAATAGGTGAACAAAACTCATTAAGGTGAGTACTATTCATAAATTAGGTGAACAGTACTCACTTAATAAGGTGAGTACTATTCATGTAATAGGGTGAACAGTACTCACTAAATAAGGTGAGTACTATTCATATAATTGGGTGAACAGTTCTCACTAAATAAGGTGAGTACTATTCATATAATTGGGTGAACAGTTCTCACTAAATAAGATTGGTACTATTCATATAATAGGGTGAACAGTGCTCACTAGATAAGGTGAGTACTATTCATAATATTCGGTGAACATGTGATTACTCACTGAATAAGGTGAGTACTATTCATATAATAGGGTGAACAGTTCTCACTAAATAAGGTGAATACTATTCATATTATTGGGTGAACAGTACTCACTAAATAAGGTGAGTACTGTTCATGTAAATGAATGAACAGAATAGCTAAATAATGTTAACATTACTCACCACGTTAACCTTTTAAGTTCACCTTATCTTATGAGTAAGTCTGAAGTAATTACATGACAATACCCATTAAAAACGCTAAGTAATGCTAACCTAATTTAATTTTAACCTGTTTCAGTTAGTTTATATCAGTCACTTATCACTTATTGGGTTAAGTAATGTTTCCCCATACGGATGATTATGGACAAGTAATTCTCATTACTTATGAGAAGAAAACTCAATAAAATAGGTAAACATTTCTAACTGAAAAAGGCGAAAAATGTTAGGAGGACTGTGCATGAGAGCCCACGACCAGGATCATGCTTTAATTGAGACCTCAACTGAAAAACAGTTAAGGTGGGATAAGTTCGCGGAAGCGAACTATATAGATATGCACAGTCTGCATTGTGCAGAAACATGATGCAAACTGGACAAATTAGTTCATACCTTATATACGTTTCGTGTAATATCTTTGGCACGGGTTTAGGTTTTCAGTAATAATGATAATAATTCTATTTCATTAAACATTTATTTCATTCACTTTTAATTTAAACAGTATATGTTTTCTTAAAAACAAATCAATAATAATAATAATAATTTAGCCATTGTTTACAAAATAGAGCTTATTTTGTTATTATTTTTTTCCCAACGTAAGGGAAACGTTTATCAAACTGCACGAGGATAATGTTATTATTGTTATTAATCGGATTACAATAAGGCTCCAAAGTGGCGTAGTGGTAGCGACACCAAGTCATTAATGTATTCCAATTTCACCGCATGGGTTCGAATCCCGAAGGAAACAAATAAATAGAATATTATTAAATTTGATAATAAAACTAAGATTACATATATACTATTTTGTTACATACTAAAAATATAAAGTTATGTATATTTACAGTAAAAATAATATTAAAAAAAAAATCTTTTGAAGAAATATCAAAGTATATACACATATATATATACACGTAACATGTCTGACATAAGCACATTTATTGCATATAACTAGATGTGGGTGTTCCTCGGAACACTTGTGTCGCCTGCATATAAGCATGTTTGATGAAAGAATTGACTAGAAAATCGATCTTTTGACAAATTATTGATAAAGCATAATCTATTTTGTGAGGTACAAAATAACACCAAATCACACACACACACACATATATATATATATATATTTTTTTATTTTTTTTTTGGGGGGGGGGGGAATAAAATATTCAAACAGTGCAATATGTAATAATTTTCCCGAGCACTTTCGACTATACAGTCTTCATCAGAGGAGTGTCAGAATGACTATGAATTCAAAACATTAACTGTAAGAAAAATTATGACGTCATTAAGTACTTATGACGTTAATTATATATATGTTGCAAGTTTGTAGTCATCATTATCATTATTGAGTTATCATTCTTGTGTACTGCACTCAGACCAATGAGATCTATCTACTATAAATGTTTAAGGCAACACTTCAAATACTTTACAAGTTATGCACCACACAAGAATTAAATCCAAAAAAAATAAACAAAGGGAAATAACTCCAAAAATACAACAGTTATCATTCTTGCACAATGCACTCCATGAGATCTTTCCACCTGTGAGGTTTCAAAGTAATACCTCAAATACTTTTCGTGTTATGCTCCAGACAAAAATGAAGTCTGAGTATCAACAAAGGGCAATAACTCAAGGAACAAGAGAAACAGAGTTATCATTCATGTGCACTGCACTCAGACCATTGAGATCTATGAAGTTTCAAGTCAACACCTCAAATACGTTTCGAGTTATGCCCCAGACAAAAATTAAGACTGAAAATCAACAAAGGGCAATAACTCAGAAAATATTAAAGTCATGGTTATCATTCTTGTGCACTGCACTCCACCTCAATGTGATCTATCCATGTTTTAAGTTTCAAGGTGATACCTCAAATACTTTTTGAGTTATGGTCCGGACAAAAATAAAATCTCAGAATCAACAAAGGGTAATAACTCAGAAAATATGAAAGTCAGAGTTATCATTCTTGTGCACTGCACTCCACCTCAATGTGATCTATCCATGTTTTAAGTTTCAAGGTGATACCTCAAATACTTTTCGAGTTATGCTCCGGACAAGAAAGTGTGACGCCGACGACGCCGACGACGACGACGACGGACAAAGTGATCCCTATGTGTCTGCCATGCTATGCAGGCGACACAAAAATACATACACGCAAATGTTTATTCCTTATTCTGATAACGTGAGAAAATATTATGAAAATCAGTGATAGATTATCAATGAGTGTTCATTTATTACCGATAATTATATATATTTAATGGCTTTTTCAGACAAAAATGGTAGGGTATGAATATACAGATTTATTTTTGTAACTGTTTTCATTTCAGTAATACACACCATAACAATGGAAAATAAACTGAAAATGGTAATCCAAGTATTGCTATCGCATCAAAAAATAAGTTAGTTTTGGCTCACAATATTGGCTTTGGAACCGGGATAGAGGTATCTTTTTAGCATGGTCAAACTATTTTCTTTTCTCTTACTAAAAAAATCATAGAATGATTCTTAAAAGTGTTTGGTTGAAAATGGACTGGTATGCAACATAACAAATTAATTTAACACGACGGCACGCTGGAATAACCATCCTCTCCTCGGAACCTACGCTATATATTCGGCTATTATCTCCGTATATACAATGGTATTGCTTCGTTTTTATGAATATTAATCAACTACTTGATTATCAGTGACGCCACGCGTAGTAAGAGTTAATTAATTGATTGATTGATCGATTAATCAATTATCGTTTCTTTCCATGAACATGTTAAATGAGTGTATCCTGTTAAAACATGTTTGACGAGTGTATCCTGAAATATATATAATCCGTGAAACAGATAAGCATGTATACTTGATAAAAGAGGGGCAAGGGGTATTCTCCGTTGGAGATCGGGGCTGGGGTATAACACCTTTTATTTTGAACTATCACACACACACACACACAGTGTGTGTAGTGTGAAGTGTCTTGGAGTCAAGCACGTGTGGAAATAGTATACCAAGATATCGAAGTTCCTGGTGCGCTGTGTGCATGACAAATCACAGGGTTGAAGTATCATAAATGAAGTTGCTCCAAAACATTGACATTATGAGATGTGTACATGAACATGTGTCTCACATGGGTGTTCCCATTTTTTTTTTTCAACGTTTTCAAACTCAGTTATCAAATTCATATTTAAAGATTTTTGTTCTTCGATTAGAAAAAAATATCTTACATTTATCCGTATGTTGCACCGGTACTTTTCTGTTGACACATAACTCGACTATTGTGCACGATTAATTGTATGAAACATTGAAATTGCTCGAGGGTTCAGCTCATTGATTTAATGCTTTAAAATGCATCACTGAACAGAAATTTTAAAAAAGATCGTTACATTAAAAAAAAATAAAAAAGGGAAAAAAAATTTCAAAAGCTGAAATTCTTGAAAGATAAGATACATTAAGTGTTCTAACATTTGAAACATAAAAGAATGTCGTCATTAGAAAAATGTAGCTTATATATGTATCGAACGAATTTATGGAATAAAAACGATGATAATGTTACAGGTCCATTACAGAAAAATGCAGACTCGAAGAGAGAAATATTATGTACCCGTTGGCAAGTAACAAACGGTGGTGTGAGTACATGTATAAGGATGATATATAAAAGAAAAGAAAACATACTATGTATCACACTAATTATAAATGCACACAATATCAAAAATATAATCAAAGCGCTCAGTGCACTGAGAGACGGCGGCGAGATTAACAGAAATAGTCCTAATGCTAAACCAAACGTTTTAGTAGTGATTGAAACAATAGAAGCGGCAAAGGTCATTTGACGCCAATTCCTGCAACTATAGTTGCTAGTGAGTCAAGTTGAACTCGCTCTCTGTTTGTTTCATAATAATCCGGAACCTGATTTCATTCATAATTTGCATACGTAAGTAGGTCATTCTCTTGAACCTGATGTATACATTCTATCTGTTGTTGAATATGTGTAGAAATTGACAATTCAGATATGTTTTATGTTTGCCTTTCTATTTCAAAGTTATGAAATTGCTCTGGGAGGATCATGCAAAATACGAGTGAACTACTTTAGGTTAAATACATATATTGAAGTTTCAAATGCAAAGCGCTACTTTTTTTCTTTTTACAGAAGTAGATCTTTATGTATGTAAAATATGTTGCTGTTCTGATTAATAAATGTCACGGATATTTTGTTCACGCTTAAAGGCAAAATATTGGTAAAAGAAAACACGTGACAATAACACATTAAAAGCGGTAACGGTTATATTTAAAACATCTGTGTAACATATTCTACTCGTATTCGTTAGTGCAGAATCGCATTGCATGGATCCGCACTAAGCGCGGAGAGGTACAGTTAAATCGGCGATGGAAAATATGCAAATCAGCAAGGTCAGCAAGGCCTGATTTGGATTTTCAGCTACTACAGACGGCGGGACGCCGCCGTCTAAAAAATTAACTAAATAGAAATAACCATACTTCTTTTCAGGAAGAACTACAATGTACAAAGTGTTGCTGTGCCTAAAACAAATAGGACATACAGAGACCATATTTAAAAAATATATATGAATATTTGTACATTATTTTTAAAAGTTGGTAAAGAGTTTTCAGTTTCAAATGTTACAGGAAGAGATAAAAATCTATTACAGCATGGATTATTTTGTTTAAAGCAAATAATTTAAAACACTGGATAAGAGTTTTATCAATATAAAATGTGTTAAGAAATACATACATACAAAAAGAAAAGAATAAGCAACAACAACAGCAACAACAACAGCAGCAAAGTATGGAAAATATAAATCACCTATAAGAGGGGCAACACAAAATTCAAAAAAGCAAAGAATTTGTTGGATTATAATTAAATACAATTTGAAGATTACAAAAATTGTATATATTGATCTAAGTCAAATATAATAAAAAAAAACTTGCATGTCTTTGTTTTTCTTTATTTTTCGTTAATAACATTTTTCGAGAAACATTTGTCACACTAGTCTAGGGCAATTTGATCAGCAATGTTTTTAAAGCATTTTTAAGCATGCATCTGTCGATCATTTTTTAAGCAAACAGATGTAAGAATGAGAAATGGAATATAAATAAAGAAACATATAGATACATTTGTTAAAAAAGTAACAAGGAGTCAAAAAGTGATGTACGCAATTTAGGTGCACATCTATGGTATATTCAAAGATTAGAAGCTTTAAAATATACAAACATAGCAAAAGTGTGGTATTATATTATGGTGGCATATTTCTGCCAGCCACTTATCCACTTAGCTATGCCGAAACTTTTCTGAAAAACGGTCAATCTTATTGAGCTTACAGACTCCAGAATCGTGAATCCGAAGATAAAGAGTTTCTTTGTGTATTATATTAATAACCCTGGGGAATTATATATGTAGTCAAGTTGAGCTCCACGGTATTATCATGATGTGAACCCAACATAATGTCTTGTTTAGTATTTCTACTTTCAACTAATCGAGGTATTTAATGGTTATCAGGAACATTGTAGAAGGAGACCTTATGTTCTGGCTGTCATTAAAAGAAATGAGTCACTTCCGGGATTTGGGTCTGACGTCATGTTTAATAAAACTTCGGATATTTTGTTTAAACGAATAACTTTGCATGAACATTAAATCATTTCTTATTAATGCAGCATCTTCACTACTTGGTAAACAAGTGTTACGCACAAAAGAAGATAAAAAGTTAAATTAAAATGACATGTTGAACAGTAAGATAAAGGGAAACAAGGAGAAAACTTGCACAATGAGAAAGAAAACAGGTTACAGTTTAGTATGGTTACTGCGTAGTAAAGCTGAGACTGCTAAATGACACAATAGGAAGATTTCAAGTTCATAAAAAAGACAATAAGACTTACCGTGCATTCAGAAGCTGTATGTCTCCGTGTGTAGTGTTTACATACACACAGCTGATGAGCATCTTCTCCGCACTGCGGGGGGTAGTAGCTGCTGATAAGCATGCGTATGGCTGGGCACAGGAATAGACTGGCTACACTTCACATGCTTGAATGAAAATATGTATAGCAAGTTTCTTTTTTCCTTTTTTTTTATAATTCCAAAGTAGTCTGAGAAAATAGCATAACAGTTCATGATCAGACTGAGTGCGCTTTTAGAAATATGACATACATAGTTGAGAGTACCAGAGACAAATAGAATGGGACAGTCAGTACGATCTTGGGTCCAGTACCCCTTACTGGACCATGGTGCATGTTTGTTAACGTCCCACCGACAATATTTCAGTCATTTGGAGACGATGTCCACTTGAGACAGATATAGTGCTGCTACACCATTTTAACTAGGGTTGTAACGATTTATAGAAATGTTTAAAGCTATCAAACATTTAGAAATATATAGATGGAAATATGTGATATTGTTATTTCCTTGGGTTAATGGTAAACCTAGAATGCCGCATGTGGTGACAGCTAAGGATGGTTACGTAACACACACACACAAAATTCTTACATACTATCAGTAGCGTCTGTTTTCAACGAAGGTGCCGCAGGCCGCGGCGCTGTATTTCGTGTATCGCGTCAACCAAACCAAGACAGCATATCAATGTATTGAGCAGTTTGGCTTAAAGATCTTAAAAAACATGACTTATGTACAGTGAAATACAGCGTTTTTTCCGAAGAGCGAATTGTTCGAATGTTTTGCTTGCTCTACCACCAGAATAATACACTCTCGATTATCCGAGAATTCATTATTCGAAATTTTGCTATTTAAGCATTTTCATAATTACAGCTAGCATCAAGTAAACATTTCGACACCTGGCGTTCTGCCAATACCTCGAAATCTTATACAATCATGGATTATGTGGAATGCGACAATCTGCACGTATTAGCCTTATCAAATTGTTGATTTATTTACCCGGCTTAAAAAATCGGCGAATAGGGACAAAGTAATGTGAGGCAAATACTCAAAAGCAAAATATCAAAAATGAGATGTTCTCGTCTATATTTTCCCCCTTATATCCTCAACAAAATGCGGGACACTATTTATGGTCAAAATATCTTTATGATTCGAAGGATATTTATATTTAAAGTTTTGCATCAGCATCTATCACACAAATATAGACTCAAATAAAATTTTACATATCATTGAGTAGATGGAGGTTAACCCTTTCCCTCATAGAGGAAACCATGAAAAGACCTATGCGAACAGCATAAAACCAGATCAGCCTGCGAGTAACTCGCAGGCTGATCAGGTTTTATGCTGTTCGCTGCTCCTCAGTGGTCTGGAAATGAGGACTTTATAATTAAATTTGGTAAGGTTTAACTGTGGTTTTCTGCAGATCAGGCTTTATGTTGTACCTATTGAGTGCGTCAAAATGAGTCTATATGAGGGAAAGGGTTAATAAAGAAAAAAAACATGGAAAATATTGTTGAATCTGGAATCTAGACTGCTATTATCATGCAAATTTCATATCTTACTGTCAGGGAAAATCAAAATGTGTTGCTAGCGCTAATATATATACCGGTATACATAGTTTACATACATTTACCATACATTTATGAGTTAAATAAAGTCCAAGATGTGAGCGCGCGCGCGCTCGCGCGAAAGAAAGGCGAACCTCGGAGCGCGCGAAAAAAGACGAACAATAGAGAAACGTATGTATACATAGGTTATGTTGTCCTTTGCAATCAAGTATAAGTGGATGTTTACTGCACATAGACTGTTACAATCCTATTGCCGTGCAATATATCATCCTAAGACTCCTCTATTGGCCTTGTTTACTCGCATTACCTGTACTTTCGTGATAACAGGAGTGTTTTTAAATCCTGATTTAATTGATTTACTCGTATTATGAAATGATAGTTATTCGTAAGTTGATCAACAGGACGTGCACAGAAGTAACAGGTGAGCATTTCTTTATGATATCATACATAATAGTGCAAACGTTTCATTTAATTTGTCTTTAGTTAATTAAATTCATACTATTTTCAAGGTCATATCTGATATACCTCTGTACAACAGTGTATATGTTATGTATGACACATACAGTAGATCTTGATATTTGTTTCTGTGGATGTTTTTTTGCGCAATATAGAAATAATGAAATCAGTAGTGCTGTCTCACTGTGTAATTATCATATGTGGACAGTTGGCCTCATATTTATCAGTGAGGTAGGAATTACTAGGGGCCTTTTGGCTGGGGCCTACAAGTTGGTCAAGAAAATTACATTTTCAAAAGCCTCACCCCCCACCTCCCCCCTCCAGAAAAAAACAAACACACACACACACAATGTAAACTGGAAGGATGGGGTGGTGGAGGGGGTGGGGGGTTCAAGCCTTGTGCATGATTTAGAGTATACAAATTTTGTATTGAATAAAATGCCTTGTTTAAAATGGCTCTATGTATCAGATTGTTTTGATTGTTCATTTTCCCTGAAAATACTTCGGAATGTGCAAAATACTTTGGAATGTGCTTTTGCTGTTTTTAATCTTCGCTTGTTTCTGTCTTTCGGGATCAAAGTTCCCCAACCCCCTCACCAAAGAGCATCAGAGTACACCTTGGCACCACTTCTATGGGCCTACATGTAGAAAAAGGCTGGCTTAGCAACCCCTCTGTTATACCCAGCCCTTTATTTCATAAGATGGGAAAGGAGTCTTAATACCATATTTTGGGGGGAAAATATTGCAATTTTCTTTTCGTTTGGGAAAGGAAAATGGCAAAAATAGGGGAAAACTGCATTAATTGTCAGAGGGGAAGATGCCTGATAGTGTTAAAGATGGAAAAATGCCTTGATACTTTAGCAGAGTCCTATATATGACCAAGCCACCAGTCACTGAGTTAGTGTTCCAGATACTTGTCAACATGCATGCATGCATGCTGATATCTCTATTTGAACTGCTTAACTCATTAAGTCTAAATGAATTCATTGAAGAAAAAAAACTACATCAAAGACCTATTACACAAAGATTGGCAACAAGTCAAAATCTCACAAAAGCATGTAATAAATTGTCCAATTCTTGCAGTCACGTTTTCAAACATTTCATCTTCTATTGAAGTTATGTGAAGGTAAATTTTATCTTAAATAGAATTATAGAACATGACAATACCATCAAAATGATACCTTATTTATTAAAATAAGTCAAGAAATAAAAAGGTTTTATGTAAAAGAGAAAAGTACTGCATGATGTTAATATATAATTTGTTGTTTTTCTGATACACTGGTTGAATATAAATCAATTATTTTAGAATATATTTTCAAAATAAATCAAACTGAAAATAATTCCTTGCAGTAGAGAAATGATTATTTTATAATATGGTTATATTTTCCTCTGTAATTTTTCCATATTCGTTTTTTAAGATTGCAATATTCAAAGATCTGCTGTGTGCAGGGTTTTCCTTGAGGGGCAGATGGCAGAAGATTTGACCACCTCAAATCTTTTCCTGGCCGGCTAAAATTTGTAAACTTGCAAATTGTAAAAAAAATAAAAAATGGAAGTAATTAAAATAAAGGAAAGAAAAAATCACAAGAACATGTAG
>CM037782.1:49708426-49758426 GCA_021229015.1 Solen grandis | reverse complement strand
TTTTCAAGCGTTTTTCATACCCCACATCTCAAAATTCGCAAAGGGCAAATGGATAGTGTAATTTATCGTTTTATGAATCAAAATA
The DNA here is from genome assembly GCA_021229015.1 of Solen grandis. Taxonomy (NCBI): domain Eukaryota; kingdom Metazoa; phylum Mollusca; class Bivalvia; order Adapedonta; family Solenidae; genus Solen; species Solen grandis. The sequence goes on along the minus strand of CM037782.1, from coordinate 49,758,341 downwards.
ACAGCATTTCTTATTAGTAAATGTATTTTTTATTGGTAAATGTAAAGGCATTATCCCACAATGTACAACATAAACATCAAAAACAACACTCCTTAAGGTAAAATTTATTTCTTTTATGATTACATCTGGTATGGCAAATTTAACTGTAGGAAAACATTTACAGTTCATGTTCATAGACACGCTCTCAACCGTAATTTGGGCCTGTACAACAATAAGGCGAGTTGATTTACAAGTTGTTTGAACAAATACAACAATCTATTTATGCATATTTTTTCGATTTATTACATATTTAAGTCGACACCCACGCGTAAATTCAATGAACATCTGTCATACATTCACCATAGGCGATACTGCACTTTCATTCGCAAAAGTACTTTGAGTAAAACTACATTGAATCATATAGGGAGTCTGGTAGGGACCATCGGGTCTTTATCGCAGTAAACGATATATTGCAACAAGCGATATCATTTAGAAGATTAAACTCTATTAACGAACAAATACAAATTTTATTCATCAATTTCACTGGATTTCAATTTATTTTCAAATATTTTCATATTTCAGATAATTTTGACGACACACAGAGGGTCGAAATTATAAACGTGTCGTTATAACGGCAATTGTATTTTCCTTTTCAAATTTCTGTCTCCGAAGTTATAACGAAGGCATTACATTTAAGTGTGCATTTCCTCTGATAAATCTAGTTGTTTTTCATTAATAAAAAAATAATACAATTATTTTATTATCTTTTTCCTTTTTTTTCTTGGGGAGGGTGGCTGGGGGTCAATTTGTGTACATTTTATACTTCTCAAGCAATGCTTTGAAAATTGCATACTGTAATATCAATGTATAAAAAGAAAATACTAAGAGTATTTATGTATATTCAACAAGTAGCATGATGCCATAACTTATGTTACCCTGTTCTCCAGTTGGTAAACATTTCATAATATAGCGAACGTTAGATACATGAGCTTTTTCTTTTTTTAAATAGAGCATTAACCGTATTATCAAATAAAAAATCTAAATGATAAGATTCTTGGATGTAATCAAATATTTCTGGAAAAAATATAAGATACAGCGTCATTAAATGTAACCTTGTTCTTTTTCATCATTTGATCTGAACTTGCAATAAATCACGCATAGCGCATGCGTAAATTACTTGACCTTTCTTTCAAGAGTTGAATTATTCAACACGTCATATCTTTTGGAATGCAATGCCAAACTGGATAACCATGCGTATTTGTTAAAAAGGGTAAACTTTCTGGAATATGCTGTATCATTTTTTGTTCGCTTTTACCTTGAAAAGCGATGAACTTATGGTACACTTGTTAATATTTATTAGCGGAAGCTGTTATTAAATATTTGCAATTAGCATAACCACACAGCTACCGGCTGTTTTAGTTTAATGATGATTTTAATTTAAAAAATCATTAACATTGAAAATATGTCATATCATTATTATACCACACGAGTAATAAATGTATGCTTTCAAGAACGGAGAATGTACGTATTAAAATGATATTTACATTTGAAATTCCGAAGTTATTTGTAATTTTATGTTCAGAAATAGCTGGCTATAGAGGATGAATTTACTTTTCTTTTGTTTTGTTTAAAACAGATTTGTTTAGATGTTTTAGAAGCAAATGCAGCATTTGCTGAAAACGTGGTTATTACATTAATAGATGAGAAACATATCTTAACAATGGCACAAACAGTCCAAGGAAACCAATCATTTCGATCAAATCCATATACATTCTGATCAAACACATATGTTTGTCATAAATCATGAAATCATGTATAGGCAACATCGCAGGTCAGTAAAAAAATGCTGATTTTTTTTTTTTTTTTTTTTTTGCGGTGACTATTTCATGTCCAGTTCATTATGATTTTGAAGGAAAAAAAGTTGAATTGGCTTATACTCTGACCTATAAGATTGTCCTTTGTTTTGTCAATTATTGTATTTTTGCAGTATCACGTCGTAAATTACACTAATAGAACTCTATCTATTGAAATGTGTTTATTTACAGCAGCAAAACTTATTCGGAAAACAAAAGCATCTCTGGGTGCCCAGGTTGCAGTCAGTGAAGTACATACAACCCAGTATTTACACGTAATGTACACCGTAGAATTGTTGTTTGCAATTCTTGTATTATAATTATTATATATTGAGGGAAGTCTTTATTGTTGTTGATAAGGTACAGTCATACAAATTGTCAACATGAAAAGAGTTAAATTATAAGCAGTCTTTTCTGACAAAAATAACACTTCTCCATTAGGTATATGTGAAAGTAAAAGAAAATTCCTGATAAAAATAAAAAAATTAACGAAAGCGTAATTTTGGTATATAATATCAGATGACATTACAGGAGCAACTAACTGAGTAAAAAGTGCATCCAAAGTCTGCTGTGGTTAAAGACGATTTCGGGATTTAGTTATGCGCAACCAAAATGCGCACAAGGGAGATAATCGACTCTCCTAATAGGAGGTTGTTGTACAGAAAATCAAAACACAAATCAGTAAATCCAAACTGAAAAAGATCTTCTGTGAAATTAATCTTTGACATCAGATGGGAATTATGACTTGAAAAAACTGATTAAAATAAGACATTTTTTTTACGGGGTCGGGGGGAGGTCCTTTAAAATCTCTTATTTTCGAATAAGAACTCTTTTTTTTCTAGAAATTTGAAGGATGAGAAGTCAAAATAATTATGGATCTGAACAGTCTTCGCCAATGGCCGAACAGGGTATACTGGAAGATCTGCTTGGCGCTCAGCATATATACAGGGTATGGCCCGGTGTCAGGATAATGTGACTGGATGTGGTATCATGCCAACTATCTTACGTGGGATACTGCTTTGTGACAGCACTATACCTGTCTCAGGTACACAAAGTCTCAAACGGACTGAAATATTGTTGTTGGGACGTTAAACCCAACAAGCAAACAGACATGGCCGAGACGTTAAAAATTCCAGTCATGGAATCGGGATTTGATGCTAAGTTCTTATAAATGGTACTATACCGTATAGTACCATCACTTGTTACTTAGTTAGATCGGATGGTGTCATAGTAACGTGAATTGGTGTAGCATATTTCTGTCACATGTATACACATTTCACATTACCTAGACCTATCAAAAAGTGTGATCTTGCTTTCATATAGCAAATAAGCGGGAAAAATAGAGCAACTGAAAGAAGAGGTTACAGCACCGCAAATGATAAAATAAGGTGCATTAAACAAATTCGGAGGATGACGATGGCGATGAAAGGCTAGAAAGCTGTGCGTGAACGTATTTTGCATTCCGTTCATGTATTTTACACCAGTCGTGAGCCCAGATTTACACGGGTGGTAAATGCCCACATGCCTTCATATGGGCGTTTGTCTTTATAACATCTGCAACAGGTGCCATATGAACTACGGTGAAATATCCATCTATATAGGTACATAATCTGCTTTAATATTACATTAAACCGCACAGCTGGGTTCCGTGTGTGTTTTATATATAAATTTAGGCAGGTGAACTTAAAATCAAGGTTGTTATTTTCAAGCTACTGGGACAAATTCCTGTGATATAAAAACGAGCTTGGTGCTTTATCAACCCCGAACCATGCATTATTCACAAGTCAATATTTATCGGTAACGTGGTGAAATTCATCAGCTATGTTTGAACCGGTGCACTTATGAAACTACATGGAGGCCGCCAATGTTTACACTGAGATTTGCGATGGTTATAATTCAAATTTTGAGAGACCAGCTTTGTCTAATTAAAAACAGGACAATAAGGATGTTGCATGTCATGGTAGTTGCTGGTTATTGGCTTATTATATTATATGATGCGGGAAATAGATTTCAACATGAAAGGATTAAAGGGGAGCTTCATTTCAGCAGACGGTAGAATGAATCCTTCTGAATACATAGTAAAAACGTATTGAATAGTCAATAACCAACATTAAAATACATTTAACTTTGTATGAAGCGGCAATAGATATGTCGTTGGATTCATAAAACACAGATTATATTAGTAAGGATATGAAAATACACGTTATTAGTTTAAATATGAGCTTCGCCTTCTTGTACCTGGCTTTTTATTATTTAAATTAATGTTTCGAAACCCTGTTTTGCTGCACCCTCTGTAATCTAATGCCCATTAAACTAGCAGATGTTTTATTGTACTACTATTTAGTCCTGTGACATCCACAACCTGTGGAGAAAACACAAGGTGTGTACATATTATACAACAGTGCATTTGTAAGATTAGAATATAGCAGAATAATAAAGAATACATTGCAAAATTGTCACCGACTTTTAAGTCTATATTGTACTTCTTTTGAACCATGAAGTATACAGTTACACAGAGTAAACGTTTCGATTCCCGTTTAGAACAGTTAACAGTTTGCTGGTTGCCCGGTCTCTGGTTCCTTCCAATAACAATGATACCGCTGGTTGCCCGGTCTCTGGTTCCTTCCAATAACAATGATACCATCATCCATACCCTCGAGTATGATTATTTTAGTTGTAAAAACTTCTTTTCCAAGCGGTGTATATTGGACAATGTAAATATACAGTACAGTTCTTCTATCTCAAGCGACCAAATGGCCGCCTAACCCATGTATATATGTAAAAGAGTTAATAGTATAGCAATAATGAAAGTCAAATTGGGAGTCAACATCGTGTTGTTTTGCTTTATCAAAAGGACCTCTTTATACATCTGACCACAGAAATGTTGGATTTGTAGAAGTATATATATGTACATACAGGAGAACTGACGGACTAGAACTACACAAATTCTTTACAGTAAACAGAGCACGGTATTACTGGACGCCTGATTAACCAACAGAGGAGTAATGTTATGGCTTATCAGCAGTTTCGGATGCAGGGCTATTTCGGCGTGTGGCTGCAAGTGGTCATGGGCATTGGATATTGGCGTGTGTACAGAGAAAGGAAACATTGTAGCATCAGCAAAACAGGAAGGGGGGCAAGCGATAGCCTAGAGATTGGAAAAGATAAAGCCATTGGTAAAGGAAATGAAAAGAAAAGAATTCACGAGAACCCTGAGAAACCATTTTTGAGTTTATGAGTGAGAGTTCACATGCAAACACTGATGTCCCAGACTAATTTGCAATTCGGAAAAGTATTTTAATGTGTATGGAATGCAGTGTTTTTTCCTCCTCTTTAAAAACTGATATAATACTTTGGTTAAAGTTAGAATTGGCACACTTGATGCGTGAAGTCTTAACTAATTACTGAAAATATCACGACTATTCAAAGATTGCAAAAAGTTGGGCATGTAGCCACATTTCATGGCACATGGCGGTGTTGATATAGGGGTGAAATATAGTATTGTCATTGAGATTTAAAACATAAATAAAAAGACTGTTGAAAGTTCAAACAAAACGACGATTTATGTATAAAAAGAAAAGTTATTAGACAGGTGGTGGCAACACACCTAATCTCATTTTATTACTACAATTGTGCTTTTTGTAAATTACGAAAGGAAGGAAGAATCATGTGTGGAGATATGCCATGTAAAAGTACAAACTGCCATCCATGCTATCGTGTGATTTCTTCTTTTAGTTTAAATTTTGTAAACAATTTCCTAAAACACACACCAATCTCTCTCGATGGTTTCTGACTTATTGAATCAATACTGTACGCTTATAGGAGGGTCTTAAAAAAGGTATCGTCCCAAGCAAGGACAGAAACCCAAATCTCCGATCCGTTGTCATTAAACACGACTGGACCTCCTTCACCGAATTAACAACAGGAATATGCAATACCTTGGCGTTTTAAGCTAGACGCATCAGCATAAAGAAAAATGCCTAGATTAGCAATTATAGACGAGCATTTGCGATGCCTCTGTGAAGTAAATGGGCAAAAGAAATTGATCACAATTTATGCCTGCATTAACTTTTCATACTGAAGATATTAGCCAAATTCTTTTCCATTGTAAACCCATCTACCCTGTCATATAAAACAACCTTCTAATAGATCTAAACCACGTAATTATTAAAATCGCTTACACAAAAAGTTAAGGTATATTGGTTTATCAACCATGCGTAAACCATTGAAAACCGTATATCGCTCTTTCATCAGTATTTTAATTGCATGCTCTGCCGTTTCGAATGTAACTAATATAGATACTTAACTAGGAGTTAACAAGGAGAGGAGATAAGTATTGTACAGCATGCCATCTGTTTACGCACTATTTATACGCCTGTATTCAATCGATTTCTGGGTTTATAAGGTCAGTATATTTTTGTATACCGGAAATTAGGGACGATCAATTGAATTGAATGCTTTGAAACCGCTGCGTTTTGACCATGTACATATGCTTTCTGTACCGTAAAGTTGTGTTGTATGTTATTACATTGTAAAGAAACTCCAATCGTTTAAACATGTACACTGTATAGATAATTGAAAATAAAACTGAAACAATTATGAAAAAAAATGCTATGCATAATAGATAAACGATAGTTTCTGAATCTTAATTTAGAAATTAATAAAATCAAGTTTATAAATACATATAGGAGAAACAACTAAAAAAAATGCAATAAATCCGGATAATGATTGTTCTTGCAAGCTGATGGTCTCGTAAAGTAGTTGTCAACGGAGTTACTGAGATACAGCTGCGGAAGAAAGGTCTATTTATAAACCTATAGTTAAATAATGATATTGAAATAATGGACAAGAGTCCAGCACAAAATCAAGAGAATAATATATGTATGTCTGTAAATAGAAAATAATAAGATTGTGAAGCAAATTTATAGGATGAATTAAAACTTTCGTCATATGTTTGTCAGTCTAAAACGTCTAAAAACAGAGCAATTTACATGTTTTAGTAACTTGAATACTTTTCGTATTTTTGAAAACCAGTGTTCTCAGAGTACAATGTACACATACTTATCTAACCAATTAACAAGCTTTATACCTCTGTGTTGGTTATTCCACTGTATCTATATATTGCCTTTTCACAAATTTGCTTGATTTATTGTATTTTTTTATTTTGGACAAAACATACACCTTATTTTTTTCATAAGCTCTTGACTTGATATCATCTCAAGTTAAACTTACTATGTAGGAAAATCTTTGATGTTAAACAAACTGTGTGGCACAACCGTATCAATTGATGTAATGACACTGTCTAGCGAGAGTGACATGATTTCATTTTACGACCCACCTGCAATAGTGCTTCCTTACTTATATTTTGTAAACATTCCAAACATTTTTTTCGTAATGTTTCGTTATGTTAGCTCGGAGTAAAAATGTCAAACGTTTGAGTAACTGCAGACTGACGGAGAAATGAATTCAAGTGCAAAAGTGGCATTTCTTTATACGAAAAATAGTTTTCAGGTGTTTAGAAGATTTTAAAAGTTAAAACTTATTGGGGAGGATAGAGATAGCTGTACAAAGGTCACAAATCTTGTAAATTAAGAAAATTGGTGATCATGAGGGACCATAATAAAATTTGTAACACCAACCACAAGTCGATGATGGAGCAAAATAAGTATTACATATAAATATATATTAGACATCTCCAACGGTTTTCTGTCCAGAAATGAGGTCAAGCAAGATTCTTACGTTGGATGGTAAATCAGCAGTTTTGCTGATGCGTGAAGTTCACAAAGAATCTTAACCATTGATGCAGTGAATGCTATTAAACCACGAAGGTTTTAAAATCGTTAACATATCAAATCACACTCATTGGTAAGTTTAACTAAGTATGTACACAATGACTGCATATGACAGACTGTATATTGATACACTGTGACTTTATTATTTATTAATATACAATGTATATAAACATTCTGAAAAGATGGACGCGAAATGCTTGTACATGTATTTTGCAAGGCTGTATACACAAACATGCGGTGAGAGGATATGCCAATCCCATCATCAAATAATTTGCAGTGTCAGCATAATTTATGCAGTATTTAGCATATTTAATGATTTAAGAATTTGAGACCATCCTCAATGTTCATGCATAGGAAGACAATTGACATTTGCATCGTCAGATGTGCTTGAAAAAAGATACAGTCATTTTGCAGACGAAACTATTGTATTTTCTCCCCTTACGATTTGTTGGAATTGCACACCGCTGGATTTTTCTTATACGCTTTCAGGTTTCGAAGAAAGAAAAAAATATCTCGCATGTAAACTACATTATATACATGTACATTAACTTAAGCCTATGAGTTCCACTTACTTTAACGCTCATTTAAGACCATTAATGTCTAAATGTTTTGGATGCTCCTTTGATCTGGATAAGACTTTACTTTTCATGTATGCTAAAGATAGGAATAAAAATTAAATACAGTGCAATAAATCGTCAACAGGTATTTCATTTTATAGTAAAAACTAGGTAAACACCGTAATACTTTAATCTGACGCCCTGCTTGTTAGCATGAAAGGATGATCCTTTTTTAAAAAAAAAAAAAATATCGTCTGCGAACAGAGAGCGCGTGCGGATTTTCGACATTGTAGAACACAGGCAAAACGTTGGTAAACCACAAACACCTCAAAGTGCACTCTACGGCCTTTGACTCCGTGTTCCTTGGTTTTGTTATCATAATTTTTATATTACGTGCAGACGACAATCCTCATGAAGCGATTGGGATAAGACGGTTCGAATAATGTAACTCATCTATTTTGTTTAAGTGACAGATTAATATTGTTAACGACTTCACAATCGTCTGCAAAGATATTGCGACATTTCAAATATTTATCATTCAAGATAGCCTAGTAAACACACCTTTAAAGAAGGTATCTGGGACATAAATACATATCACCTATATTTCAGAGATAGAGACCTTTATTTTCAAACAGTTAGTTATGGCCGTTATTTATTCTTTGTTGGCTTCAAGGTCATATGAAATCCCACCTACACTTCAGCTTGAACATTCACTTATGATAAACTAAGTAGAATTAATATAGATAATCATTTTATACAGTAATTTATCCCAACCTAGTAGATAAGGGCTCAGTCCCGGATTTACCTAAGGATTATTTCTCTACAGTTCTTAAATATTAATGTACACACATATCCTTCTCACCGCCATACATAAATAGTTCACGTATACATGTAGGATAACACACTTCCATTAACGCGCGCACATGAATACATACACAGCATACACCCGATATATATACTTTTATAGTATATGTATGTTTGCATTCTTAAGTGTGTTGTGTAACACCCTTATTTATGAAAAATAAAAATAAAGATGGAAGCAGATATACATAACTATGAACTGAACCATCCTGCTATAGAATAAGTTTACGATTAAAAAAAGTTCTAACCTTTGGTTAAGGTTTTACGATTTGATGAAAAGGATAATGAATATGTTGAATATGATGATGAATAATATGGTGATGATAAGGAATAAGATGATGATGAATATGATAATTAATTTGATGATGATGATGATGATGGATATGATGATAATTGGGATCATTACTTGATTTTCGTTATTTCAAGCAATTATCATACACCTAACATATAGCTCAAACTGACGCTGTGTTTCGTATATTTTTTAAAGAGGACTGATAGCTGAGAAGCTAACCAAACATTTTACAGTATGCAAATTACACTAGCATACTATCTGAAACATTTCAACAGCTTTTACACCCTTACTCGGTGTGGTAAATATCTGCTTTTATTACAGACCCCAGGATATAGGAATGTAGCCTAGGATGATGACGCAGTGCCACGCGCGCAGTGATATCTTGTGGGCGGATACCCGTGTACGGTTCACCAAATGGGACCCTGTGTAAAACTACCCTGATCAGCCAGGTATGTAAGGCTGTAAATATTAGACGTATTTAAACAAGCAGAGTTATTTCTGTCATTAAAGCTTTTCGAACCCTTTCAAATCTCCGACATACCAACCCAATACAAACGTATAGATGAGAATTTATTACGAGAAACCGGTGAGCGATGAACCGTGGTTTTCTGCGCTAAAAATCAAAAACAATTTTATTAAGGTTTTAAGTAGCGTTCAGACATATTGTGTTTCATTTTTTCTAATTCGTTAGATTCGCTTTTCATCATGACTTTCGAAATGGTGTAGGATTAGGTTTATTTATCAGGGTTATTAATTAATATCATGTACATATCAGGTGTTGTTTCTCGGTGTCGTGAGTTTAGCTGTGATATTGTACATGTGTATCTTTAACATTTAGGATGAACATAAGGCCCCGGGCTAACGTACAGTGTTCACAAAATCAAATCACTCTTACTTGTATCGATGGTTAAACAGTATTTTGGATTCAACAAGAATAAACAATTCAACTGCTCATTTTATCGAAGACCGGGTTCAGTGACAGAAATCTTGACTTCGTACCCGGTTACAGGTTTCATCCTAAGTTTTCGTGGACTGGGGCTTGCGGTAGGTAGGTTGGTTGGTCTATCCACGTGCCTCTATGCACTTTGGGTTTTGCCTTTACCTTAAATCGTCGATTATGAGTAAATCCATCTCAACATTCTTCCTAGACACGAAGTACTGGTCCAGCAGTCGAAAATGGACCTGATACAGGTTGTTAAACTTGTTTCTCTATTAAAATATAAGCACTTTTGGATATTTAAACACCACAAAGTTTAAATGTTCTGATGGTACTTTTATTTTTATGTTCGAAAAATAATTTCATAAGTTGAAGTAAGGTAAATAACCACAGCAATACCTTATACATTTAGTAAAACAACAGCATAAGACTTGCCGAAATAGAATGTTTATAAATGACATTCCTTTATCTTTATACCTTAAATTGGATTGTTTGTTTTTATAAAACCGTATCGTTTTTCAAACAATGAAAATAAATGCTGTGTCAAATATGACTGCAGTACAAGAAACCGGTGCTATTGCTTTTCTTTTGACATGTTAATATCAGTATTATATTACCTTTTAAAATTCTTTTTTATATAGAAGCCAAAAAAAGTAGTTTACCTTTGTCTTTCTCGAAACCCAAGCAGACGAATAAAGATTCTTGACAAAGAAGAGCATGGGGAAAACATAAGTATATGCCCCTTGATTCTTCTTACGTAAAGAGATATTGCAGTCATGCAAAGGGTAAAGGCTTAGGTGTCCCGACCGTTAATTTTCTTCGCCTTAGCAATTATACAATAGACGAGCACGGTATTTCAAAACTTAAACAGTATCAAAAGGCTTTAAGGAATCTTACCGAACAATTAGCATTAGAAGAAAAAAAAATGAAAATAAAAACTTACAAAATTTAAACAAAACATGATGTAGACATATAAAGAGGGAAAATTATATCATTTACGAAATGATGCTGAAAAAAACGTTATCAAAATTCTTATCAATTAAAAACATGTAATTTCAGAAGCTCTATCTTGACTAATGAGTGAGCTAGTAAGGTAATCGCACGCTTTATCGTGTAATTATGTCATCAAACACCGGCAGTCATTGGTATAGGATAACAAGCTGCTGAATGCTATGGTATCACTTAGCTTCTATCTTCCTTCGACGGACGCCGCGTTTTACACGATTTACTAAGGTCATCCGTTATCTGGGACCTGTAAGTTAAATCCGAGATATACGGAAACTTGTATGAAACGGTTTTCTTCGTTTTGTTTGTTTGAAATTTTAAAGTTAGCTATGTTATCGGAAGTCATCTTTCAAAAACGATCTGGATCATCCACGCGCAATCGCGTGTCTACACTCATTTAAAACAAGCGTCTGGAGTAGTTTAGATCTGGCAAGAAAAACCACAGACCTTTGACATGTATAGTATTCTATAAAACACTTTTAAGTTTTCTTTTGTCATTTTTTACCAGTCTTGGTTTATTTTAACGTATACCACCCAGTGATCTGCCACAAAAAAGGGAACATGCAAGCAATTTACGAATGCTTCAAATCGTTTAGTCATCTTTATCAAATAAAACATGAGGTGTTTTACGAGTAATGTTTCATTAGCCCTATCAACCAATTAGTCATCTTTAATATATCTGTCAAACTTAATTGAATTTGTTTTAGTCAATACGGTCTAAGGTCTCACTTTATGCCTTATACACATTGTCCAACGCTGTTCCATTAGCAGAGTTATATGTGAAAGTGTCGCAAACAGGCGTCAGGAGTATGTGTTTACCCTTTAGCTGTTACATCGTTTGCGATAAAAATGCTTCAGACAAATCAAGCATGCAGTCAGACCTCTTAAAGGTGAGCCCCAATCTAGCCTGGAATCAAGATTCAACCGCAAACAACTTTACAGTGCAGTTTATTGTCCGTGACGAAAAGAAGCGATGTAAGCTACTTCCCCTCAGCTTTAGCAGAGTATCATTTAATGTTGGTCTTAGCAGTGGCCATGATAGATTCTTGAACAACTGTGCATCAACAGTCAAGGTGCGCAGTAAAGGTCTGTTGCATGTCTCAACAAATGCACCAGAATCTTGCTTCTGCATTGGCAATCTCGCGATATATCCGCCAACAACTAACAAACAGCTTGCCAGGGAGTAATGAAGCAGTAAACTGGTACATTTGCCGATAAGTACACAGCCCGTATCTTAAACTGTAATGCACATTTCGTGAAGACACCCTTTCCAAACGAATTCCAGTTTTATGAATGAAATATTTGCAAACGGAATCATATAACTGACAGGAAATATTCCAGCAACTGAAGAATACATCCTGTTATTCCTGCATTGAAACAAAAACCTGCTGTAGGCGAGGTGAATGGAATTCAATAGTGGCATAAACTGATGCAGCTGTTGTTATAGTATTGTTAAGATATTGAAGATAAAAAACAATGAAAGAATCAAAGAAGATATGGAAAACTTAGATAAACCATATTTTTGAGCGACGGACATTCCAGTGTGAATTTTAGATATGAATTTTAAAGCAATTGATACTATACTTCATGAATACTGATAATTACATTTATTATTTGATCGAACAAATGAACAAATCATGAAATTGTTATGTGGAGTTTTTAAAAAGGAAATTTTCTTTCTTACCACTATAACACAAAATATGGCAGTATTAGAAAACAAAGTCGTATCTATTACGGTGCAATATTTTCACTATAAGTGTTGAAATGATAACACTTGTTAAATTTTGATTGCGGTCCCAGCAATTTAAATGAAACCTTTCGTCTTGCATGTAAACATTAAATGTGTCAGATGTCCCAGATACTGTGTTAATGTCAATGTTGCTTTGGTCTAAGTCATTTTGAATTTTGTCGCACGTTCTTCGGTCTAATTATACTGGATTTCACATAGTGGAGTATCAGATACAACCATGTGTGAGGGAATGTTGCAATTGATGCTTTAGAAAACTGTGTTGGTTGTTTCTTGCTCTCCTGTTCTTTTCATCAACAAATGCAGTCAATATCTGACTGAATGATGCAACATTACGTGAAATATACTTTATCTATCTGAAGATAACGACTCCTAAGATGCTGTATTTGGTTGAAGCACTGTCTACAGTTTTTCCATTGGAATTTCACATTATGTATACATTTTTAAAGAAATATTTTTTCCTTCATTTTCGTATTTTATATTTAAGCCTACATAAAATGTAACAGTTTAAAAATAAAACATTGAACGAACTTCAGATAAGAATAAAAACGCTATTGTAAAACGTTAATACATTTGGAGAAATTTACACATTGCTTTTAAATAAGAACCCATAGTATTTCATTTTTACAAGAAATATTTTGCAATTCATAACAAAGATAGATAATACTGTAATATTTTGACATGTTGATCTTACATTGACTACATGTGTTATAACCACCTTCTGTACAAAAGTAGTCCCTCTTCTTACAATATTTGAATGTATAGCTATTACAAATATGAAGCCATGAAGAATTCCGTTTCATGAAAATAGCGCAAAAAGCCGTTTTTTCCCTTTTTATCGTCAGAAAAGCTTTTAACACTGTTTTAACATAGCTGTCAATGCCTTACCTTTCCATAATTCCCCATTGTTATCAAAGAAGTAAACAAAATAAACATATCACTTTCAAATATAGTGAACGCTAATGAAATTAACCTGGCTACCGTGACAGGATGACATATATTAACATCATATAGCATAAGAAATGTGCATTTATCTTCAACTATACCCAATGCCTGATGGACACAGTTTAATAGCATTTCAATAAACATCCAATTTTGTAAGATAAAAAATGACATTTCTCAAGCGATGACCTTGTTTATATGGATTTGAATTAAAGTAAAGAGAAAAGGGGAATACATTACGCATTTGTTTATCTAAAATTGCTACCGAAGCGTGTAGTAAGTACATTCTTTTTATGCACTCGTTAAATGAATCCTTGGTGCAAACAGTGACAAAGACGGATTTGAAACTAAACACCTAAAATTCAAAAACCACGAATTGAATTTGTTGGCAATATTTGAAAATAACTTGATGAGGTCTTGTTACATTGTAAAAGATCGACTTAAAGCATCAAGCGGCACAATTATGGTGATCAAACTTCCACTAGGTCGATCGAGGGAGCCTCGCGGGTGGCATGGCTCGATCTTTGACCTTTGCTTTCATTCTTGGAGAAATGAGGACCCAGGACCTTGGGAAATGGAGCCGTTTATTTTTTTGCAAGTCGACATTCCTCCATCTTGCAAACATGTGAGATGAGAAGATAAAACGAGACCGGATCCGATTACGTGGTTCGTCCCAACAAAGTACGTACTCACTCCAATGCACGGAGTAATTGTCGCGGAAACTGGTGACAATATTCTGAAGCCGAAGAACATTGGTGTAACCTAACATAATTGTCACAAAGAAGCAGTAGTAAATTTCATTACACATATTTTTTCTAAGTCTAACGAATTTTCCAACTCTTTGGTTAAGTAAAATTACTTCGATGTTTGATTTCATTTTAAAACCATTATATAGTCACACAGCTATCTTGCTAATGAAACACATATAGGTGTTTGGTTATGGAAGTGTGAAATAAACTGCTCACGTGACAGAGCAGTTCCTTTCTTAAGCAAAACGGATAGACCTGACCAGAACACCAATTGCATAGGTAACTACAAATTTCTTATAAGTTATAATTTAATTTTATTTTAGCTATATACTTTGCCATTTAATATAAGCCTGGTTATCTACGGATTGTAACAGTGTTTAATTATGTATCACCATGTGTTGGCATTAGCGTTGAATGAATCTGTAGCAGACAAAAAAGCATTAATCATGAGATTATTTTTTGCTTCAGTAGTAGGTATTTAAGTATAATGATGGGAGAGGAAATTGTGGGAGTATGAATGTAAAGAGTTACTCCGTTCTGCACGTCTTGGGTATAATATGTACTGCATACCCTTACATTATTGTTTAAGAAAGATTACGTTCCTTGATGTCTCTCAACACTAGCCTATAAATCGTCATCTAAAGATAAACAAACGGATATGGAGGTAATGGCACCCTGTCGAAGAAGAAATCTGACATATGGCCGTTGCTGCGCGGGGGACCAGTCCGCAAGTCCCAGCCGGTGTTGTAGTGAGGTTATTATGAATGAAGACCACACGGTAAGGCATTGCTATCAGACGGTCCATCGTGCCAAATTGTTTGTCAGGCTGTACAGTTGTGTGTAAACTGTGTACCAAGGGTAGCTGGACCCTCCATTGACTGGCACTCAGTGTCTCAGTTTAACGTCTGCACGGATCCCCGTTGGTCGTAACACTCCGTCACCCAAGGGCATCAGGTCTAAATATACTCCTCCCAGTGTGCACAGAAAAGGCTGTGTTCTCGCGTTTTCCCACCCCTATCCGTTGGTCTCAAGTCTAAGCCACCCAGGCAAAAAAAAAAAAAAAAAAAAGGGTGCAAAGAAAAAGACACCCCCCAACTTTGTTCTCTTCCAAAGATTGTCAGTTCTTTTATTTATTTAATGTATTTTTCTGCGGATATAATATTATATATAATATCTGATGCTAAAGTAATACGTTACTGAGGACATATGTATCTCGTACAACAAGATTTGAAGTGGAAAAATCTGTATTCGTGTATTTTTCTGTCACCAAGAACTCATTGGAAAACAAAAAGAAAATATCTAAAGCTGTAAAATTTAAAAATCGATTTTGAATTCAATTTCTTCTGTACATATCAAGTATGAAATAATCATTAAAAAGCTTTGTTGTTGTTGTTGGTGGTGGTTCTTATTTTATCATCAATGTTTTGTTATTTTAATTCTCCTCGGCGATGGAGCAATAAAAATTTAAAAGAAAACGTGAGTGCTTGGATTTCATGAACACAAAATTTAAAGCTATTTATAATGCTGAAAAATACAAAGCACTTACACATTTATAAACATTTACAAGGGTTTCACCTGTTCGTAATTGACTTTTTCTCCATTTATGGCTTTGAGTCGCGTGCACGCAAATCATGACGTAGCAAAATATAAATGTGGTCTAGTGGTAATTTGACAGTTTAAAAATGTTCATTTTTGCCTCTGAAGACTATTCGTTAGATAAAGAAACGCGGTTTATGATAACATGGGGTTTTATTGAGTTAAACAAAGTGATAAAAGGCTTTTCATTTGACAAATATTTGATATATTATTTAATCATTGCTGACTTAACATGATAGGAATTAAAAAAAGAACAAGATCTCAAGGCTGTAGTATGATAAAATGACGTAAACGTTTCCCGTATACTACGCCAATAGATAGCGTAAAAATCTGCTTTAGCGTTTAGGACACTACATCAAAATGACATTTGCGGTTTGCAGATTGAGGGGTGACATTTATATTTACATAAATGCATTGATAGTGTTACAGTATCCTTCGGCAATATTTAAGATACGTTACTTTAATGTGTAGATGGAAGAAATACATGGACATTAAGGGCATTATTCCTTTGGATATATATCCTACATATATCACGGAGAGTACGAAAATGTTCAACCAATCTTCGATCTGAAGAACATACTTTCATCATTGCGGTACATAATATGCCTGTTGTTGAACATGTAGAGCAAACTGTCAGTCTATCCGTGCAAGAGTGTTTATAGTCATTTAGCCCCTTAACGCTGTGGGTTTGAATCTCTTTGTTCATGTAATGAAGCCTTCCAACTGGTTTCCGGTGAATCAGTTTTTCTACACGGGTGCCTATTTTTATCACTAACAATCTGGGTCTTCACTGACGATGCTGTATGAGTGAACACTGCCGCAGACACTGTTAATATCAACATATTTTCAGCCTTTACGGCGAAATTTATGTTTTCAAAATTGGTCAGAGTTGTTTTCATCTGCTTATTGTTAAAATACAATTTTCAGATGGCCCAGGACGACTCTGCATTCATTGCTATACCGCTGTAAATTTTGCTGCGATCGTTAAATCTTTGAAACATTCAAACAATGTTTTGTGCTCTAATAGCTGGGCTCCGCCCTTTTAATTTTTTTCATAGATTATGAGCATGTCGGGTATATTTATCAACTATCTTATAGTCTGTCCCCCTAACCTTGTCTTAATGCGGCGGTATATTTATTTAAATGTCCTGATTGCAATGTAAATTTCATCGATTTTCTTTCATGAACTTCAAAGTTGTCATTCACTCAATTCAAGTATATGAGGATATATTGAACATGGCGATCCGATCATAATGTGATGTATGTTTTCTTTTCATTTAACATTGCTCTTTACATTTAATTTAATGTTGTATAGCATGGCATATAAAATAAACCACTTGATTACCATCGCCTTCAATTAGCATATATTTATAAAACGGTAGCATTCGTTGGCAGCACGCTCACGCAAACGCACAAATAACAGCACGCTCAATCTTTTTACGAAACTAGCAGGCAAACAAATAGAAGGAGGAATAAGTATAGAATTTTATTAAATTAATAAGTACAATATAATGGATTATTTTTCAATTAGCTTTTGTTTATTTGTCTCGTGACGGGACAACACGCGTCCGCCGCTACGAATTGCCATTCAAGAGTCTATTATAAACTAATTGCTATCGGTAGATATCGAGATCTCTCACGGCTTATAACACACAGATCAGCACATATCTTACAGTTCATTATAAGTGCGACATTCATAATTTATCATTTGGCAGAAACGTAAACGAATATAGGGATCAATGGGCAAAATGACGCACACCATTTTGAGTTCTTAATTTTGAAGTTTTCAGACTGGATCACAAGTGGACTTAACGTCAAGGACACTAAGTTAAAACTTAACCCTTTCCCTCATATAGACTCATTTAACCATTTCCCTCATATAGACTAATTAAACCCTTTCCCTCATATAGACTCATTTAACCCTTTCCCTCATATAGACTCATTTAACCCTTTCCCTCATATAGACTCATTTAAACCCTTTCCCTCATATAGACTCATTTAACCCTTTCCCTCATATAGACTTATTTAACCCTTTCCCTCATATAGACTCATTTAACCCTTTCCCTCATATAGACTCATTTAACCCTTTCCCTCATATAGACTCATTTAACCCTTTCCCTCATATAGACTCATTTTGACCCTTTCCCTCATACAGACTCATTTTGACCCTTTCCCTCATATTGACTCATTTTGACGCACTCAATAGGTACCACATAAAGCCTGATCTGCAGAAAACCACAGTTAAACCTTACCAATTTAATTACAAAATCCTCATTTCCAGACCACTGAGGAGCAGCGAACAGCATAAAACCTGATCAGCCTGCGAGTGACTCGCAGGCTGATCTGGTTTTATGCTGTTCGCATAGGTCTTTTCATGGTATCCTCTATGAGGGAAAGGGTTAATACATACCTTAACGTGAGACCAAGAAACAATTTCCTATAAATTTAACTAAGTTTCGCGGTTGAACTAGTATTTTGATTTTTGTTATGTTTTTCTTCTTTTTGTCCACAAGCTATTGCACAGAGTATCTTGGATAGGTAAATCAAACTGAGTGAATATCATTCTTTTTCACCGATATTCAGCCTGATAAAATAGAGTAGTAGTAATTAACACTTTAATCTTGCTCTTACAATGTCGTGCCACAATTCCATCTCTATTTTCATCTGAGACAATAAATACTCACTCCCGATTTTCATTTGGTTTATTCTATTGAAGTATTTAATTACAAAAGGAATAATAACAAGGTAGTATGGATTAAACAGAACCAAATACCCATTTAATTCGTTGTATTTATCCTATTATACGATATTCATGTTTTGTTTCTATTTAAAAAAACCTGTAGAACAATAGTGATTGTGTTAAAAATTAGGCACTGCATTATACGCAATATTATAATCATTTTAACATACCCGCATGATAAGTTTAGTCCAAAGAATTGTGCTTCAGTATGATATGTCGACAATGAACCATTTCTATAATGGCATTTCAACTAGTCATCATTATTTGTTGTAAAAGAATTTTAGCGTTATTTGTTACACGTGCTAGTCCCATAGAACTTACCGAGTTCTACAGATCCAAGATAAAGCAAATTGAAACAAATGTACTGACACCTGTTTTTTGACTTATGTGTGGCATGTATTCTTAGAAAATCAAGCAGAAATGTTCGAACAATGTCAACGTTTAGTCCGGTTTAGCTTTGTTTTGCGGTACCATGACTCTTGCACTGTGAAGTTTGGCTGAGATTATTGTCCCACTTCTTCTGTTGTACACAACACATTTAGGCCTTTGAACTATAAAGTGTGACAATGGTATTCATAAGCCTGCTAGTGAATACAAGGAAGTTAGTTTTTTGCTCTTAGTGTGATACCGTAATAATCTTTGTCTTGAGGATTTTCATTGCGCCAATTTGATTTTTCTCTGGATCAGCTTTAGTTGCCTTAACGTAGTCGTTAAGAGGCGTTCGATACGGTTTTATTTTTCTCCTCCAGTAAATGGTTTTGTATCTTGGCTGATCAAACATCTGATACATTTGCGTATATTGAAACCAGAAACGGTATCCACTACCAAAACAATAGTAAAGTCGGCGTTTATTGCTTCTCTGACAGGTTCACCCAGTATCTCAATTGTGTTCCTTGCAACTGAATGAGGAAGAATAACCATCAAAATTTTAATGGACTTTTGAGTAGCATTATATCTTTCATGGTGCATTTAAACCAGTCAAAACGAAAAGGCGAGTGTTTATTTGATTGCTCTAATTGGCAACAGTGTAGATATATAGGTGGTCTTGCATGGCTCGAATAAGGTTGGCAGGGAACTCACGCGTTGAGGGGAAAAGTCATTTACCTACGTCAACTTTGTAGCCATTGTATAAGATGAGTATGCACATCTTTTTCTGTCGTGCTAAGACTTAAAATGTATGCTTCGCCTCAATACAAAATTTAACAGTGTCTTAATATTAAATCAATATTTTAAGTTAACCGAAGTATAGGTAGAGTTTAATGAAATGCACATTTTGATAAAACATGTCATACAGTATCGTGTAGTGTTAATTGTTTAACCTTCTTATGCCAGTGTTGCTTTTTATTTATATATTGGGATAATTGAGCAAGTAATTAAGTCAAATTATTTAGATCATCTTCATTAGCTTCTCTACAAATTTTATATACTTAATAAAATCTCTCGCAATTGCTGCAGCCTCTACGTCGATGTTTTTTTGTTGTTGTTTTTTATTCAGAAACATTAAGATCCGTAAATTTGTAGACTGGTATAAATTCATAAAAGACTGTTTATTAAGACGTTAATTCTGTAGACTAAATACATACATTCACGGAGTAGTAATTACATGCATCTCGTCTTTACGTGCAGATGAGACCAGAACTTTAACCATGAACATAAATTAATCCTTTGGTAATTTTCTTCAAACATTTACTTAAATTCATGTAAATTAAAAAAATACTTTGTTGATTAGCCTATACATAAATATTGTAATGAAAACTGAATTGCTGATAGTTGAACCAAAACTCGTTAATGTTAAAGTTATGACTAGAACAGAGACCTCTCAAAAGGAACCTTCATATTTGAACGTATGATGCACAGTCGTTTCAAGATGTTTAATTCTGACAAACCAGGCTCTGACTAAAGTTTTCTCAATGAGTAAATGGAATGAGACATAAGTTATAACTGGTATGAGAAAGAGCATCAATGACGCATTCTTTATTGACCTGTTCTTACCCGTGATACTTTAACATCCTGTATTTCTGACTAGTAGAATTGCATGCTTTTAGATGATGCCGATCATTAAACGCTTTGCTAACTACGATTCACAGACACGCAAAACTGGTAGAAAGAGAGAGAACATTTCTGAGAGAAAGAGAGAAAGCATGCACTCATTAATCTATTCCTACAGCATCCGTACTTGAAAGGTCCTATGAAAGCCATGAAATCGGTCAAACAACGGAGATGAGTAATAAACGTTTACATACCTTTGTGTTCAAGAGAGTAAAACGTCTTTGATTTTATCTGGGCGTGATCACTCTCTTCCTCGTCATCATTTTCATCACTTGAGTATAATGAATCCCGCTCTTGAATGTATTGACGATACTGCTGTATCATCTTGCGTTTTTCGTCAATATTTTGAGTGACATTTGACATATCGGGTGGCTTTGAGTAACCCAGTTTGTTCAGGATGTCTTGTTTGAATGTTTCAATTTTATCACGAACAATGTCGTCTGCAACCTCCTCTTCATCAGCTGCAGGAATGGTATTGACACTTTCGAACGAGCAACCAATTACCAATGCAAACACGATACACTTAACAAACACATTGGAGAGGTTTAAACCTGTCATATCTTGAGCTATTTGGGAACAATTTTATTATTCTGGGTAATCCCGTTTTATATAGAATGCAAAAGATAATCACGAATTTGTTCTCTCCGCATATATCCACATAAGTCATATTTGTTTCCAAGTGACTTGCAAGTCCTCTTCGAATTTATATACTCATTCATTCCACTTCTTGGTGTACTGTAAGATGCATATTGAGCACGGGAATTAAAATGTCACTAAGTCCAAGGGGCGGTACAAAAAGCCATCATCGTCAGGGTTAAACTCCGCCCATTCACACGATAGTCACATCCCATTGGTCAATCCGCGATGACGTTTTTTCCATTGAGAAAATTTCGAAAATGTCAATTATTTGAATACGAGATTATGAGACAGTAAAGCATACAAACACTTTGTCGATAAGTAAAGAACGGGCGTCTCACCGAACTAGCGATGTATGCTATAACTGAGGTAAACCTCTCGTACATCTGACTCTAGAAGCTAACGAGCCGATACGTTATTGGGTTTTAATATACCTATACATGTAACGTACTTGTTTGAGCTCAATTGAACGACACATTTAAATATCCTAATTTACCTAATGGTTTCTTTGATTTTAAATCACTTATAAAACAAAGAATGTCTCAATATTTAAAACAAACATAAATTTATGGAAACCTTTCTGTATTCTCTTTTTGAATAAGTTTAAAAGATAAATTTCGCATAGAAAGTTAACCAACACGCGAGAGTAACACATTTAAAACATTTAGAATTAATTCATATATCAATATTTTACAGTAAACCCTGCCTTAAACACCCAATCAGTAGATCATTGTAGTTTGCTGCTTAGTACAGGTGGTTGCTTAGTGCTGTGGTTGCTTAGTGCAGGTGTCTGTTTAGTACAGGTGGCAGTTGCTTGCTTAGTGCTAGGTTGAAACGTGTTTAATTAAAAGACCGAACAAAGGTGGTCGCTAATTGAAAGTTAAACATATAACAAATTGCTAATTTGGTGACATTAAAACTCACCGCTAGATGTGAATTGACCGCTTAATACAGGTGGTCGCTATTGCAGGTTACTGTAATTATATGGACGATCGCAAAGTTCTTTATTATTTTCATTTGTTATCATTATTCTGTTTATTTCCTTCAGATATAAGGCTACCAAACTTTTAAAGGGTTTGAATCTACACGGTTTTCTTTCGACACAACCCCAGTAGAAAACACTATAAAAATTATTCAATTCACGGGTCTTAATTTTGATTTCTTTGTGCATAAATCTGTCGTTAATTAGACGAGAAGAGAACTCTATTCTAACATGCTTAACAAACCCAGATCTAACCATTGTGTCTTTCATAGCTTCTATTTACCATTCGATCTACCGTGTTCTTTATAAACTAATATTAAACATACCTGTGGATCGATGATATAGCAAAAAAAAAAAAAAAAAAAAAAAAAAAAAAATTTGTCACTATCGTTTAGAATGAATGGGTTCTAAGGTTGATATAGGGCGTGGTTATTTGTCAGCGAAATTTCTCTGTCGTGTTAGATACAAAATATTTGCCTTTTGTCAGTTTACAAATGATCCCTGACCTCGTTTACGGCATTCAATGCGTCTGATGTTGTCAAAGAAGATCAATAGAAATAAATATTTAACATGAAACAGACATGTTATTGGTCAGGTGTTCGGTTTGAGACCCGCCTTTCGCAGATAAGTGTATTAAAGCTCTGTTTCATGACGCATTTCTGTATCGTATATTTGAAGATTTTCCTTTCTTTCTTCACTTTTTCCAAATGCACTTCTCATATTTTAAAACTATTTACCTTGACATGATATAATATTATTTATAGACTACTGAACATGTATTTTGCATACATAATTTTTGCACAAGGGAATTCACCTTCTTTTTTTTTTCGTTTAAATTAAACAGTCTACGCTTAGCAAAGAAGTCCTGTTTGCCTTTAGATTTTAATCAAACATATATTAAGTTATTTTTCACATCTTAACACTCCCCTCGCACTTAGAATGTATAATGACATTTCTTCAATTTAGAAAAAGGAGAAGCTCGGTTGAAGACCACAATACTGTTTGCTAACAATCATTGATTACTGGATTTACACAATTTATGGTTATTTTTATCTGATATGATCTCGGTAATAGGGTTGATCAAACTCGATTAAGATTAAGTTGAAGAGCTGTCTATAATAAAAGGCTCACGCCCATACCAAGGACACTCCATAGAGTTATGTTACACAAAATAACTTTTTTTTTTCAATATGTATTTTAATCTGTATCAGCGGACATCTGTATTCAGCAGGCAACTTCATTCGGAAATCCTCGGCCATTTAAAAGTGCAAGTTTGTTCGAAATGCAGCCACCTTGTTTGAAAGAGCCTGGTTTAAATTTCTGGGTGTTTCACCGTATTGTGTATTGACCTTCAATTAAAAGCTACCTGAACCAAACGGTCACCTTCCCTTGTCTTAAGACATTTTTTTTTATTATTGTAAACTTGTCATTAGAAATAAAATCATTGATGTCTGTCTTGTGTAGGCCAAAGAGTTCTCAACTCAGATTTTGATTTTGTTCCGCTGATTAAAATTTGTGTGCATGTTTTTTTTATGTAAGTAATTTATGTATTCTAATTTCTTTTTCATCATATTTGCTTGTTAATGTGTTATTTTCCCCATTTTATCTGTATATCTAGTTACTTTCTTTGATATGCCATTAATTATCCATGTTCCCCCCCACCCCCACCCCCCTCTCTCTGTTTCGACAATTTGCCTATTTTTAGATTGATCACATACGACATTTTTATTAACCCTTTCCCTCATATAGACTCATTTTGACGCACTCAATAAGTACCACATAAAGCCTGATCTGCAGAAAGCCAAACTCAAACCTTATTTAATTATAAAATCCTCATTTCCAGACCACTGAGGAGCAGCGAACAGCATAAAACCTGAACAGCCTGCGAGTTACTCGCAGGTTGATCTGGTTTTATGCTGTTCGCATAGGTCTTTTCATGGTTTCCTCTATGAGGGAAAGGGTTAATAATAAAGGGCAGTTAGTCAACTGACTGAAGAGGTCTATAATTGGGATAACAAAAGATAACTTGGTATAGAGACAGCTAATTGGACGTCGAAAGTATATTAAATCACATTTTCGGAATCCTACAACGTGAATCATTGGTGCAGATGGTCGATCACTCAGGTTAAACTTATATGTTCAATGTTCTAAATGTGCAGAAAGAATGATGCATATAGAAATATAAGAAAAATGCAAAACACGCATGGGTTATTTTACGCTTACGAGAAATGCAAATGATCTTAAAATAATACATTCTTTATAAAATCATGATGGGGTATTATAGGAAAACTAATCAAATTATACTAAGTGGGTTAACTTATTGCAACATGCATCTTTTCTTGATGTTTTGGTACGAACGAAACCCTGAGGCAGAGTCGAGCCTAATTCGTAAGTTGGATGTTTAATACGTTTTAGCGTTCGGTGGATTAAGGTAATTCAGATCACATGAATCGGTATTTCTTTTGTTAATTTGGAATAGTATTAAGATCGATTAATTCCCTTTTATCAGGCTTTGAGAATCTATTAACGTATCAAATTGTTTATTTAATTTAATTTTATCATCACCAGAATCGTCACAGCGAACATATATTTATTGTTGTGTGAAAGGGTCAAGAAAGGTAACTCACAACACAAAGGATGATGGTACGTAAGAATTTAACGATGGTCTCCCTTTGTTTTGCGGTATTAATCAGTTTTTCGGGAAAAAAAGGGAAAAAATGAATGGAGAGATGTCGAAAAATGCCACCACAGAGAGCAGTAGAATTTCGAGAGAGAGAGAGAGCTAAGGATTATTTGACATGACTGTTAGTATCAATTTTACCAATCTTCCACTGTGGCAAGTTACACTTGAATACTTATGGGTATATAAATTATGTATGACTTGAAATGGGTCAATTTTGATTAACCAACATTGGGGGGAAAAAGGGTGACACGGAAAATTATTATCTTTAAAAAAAGTAATTGTTGAAGTTATGGTATTATAATGTAGTATTTGAATTGTTCTAAGTCGAATTGGTCGTTAAATTAAAAAAAAATGTAATATCAATACCCAAATTTCAGATTTACACAATAGGGTAGATCAGCAGACATAAAAATAAAGTTTCATTTGTTGAATGATGTCTATTTCGATTTGATTAGTCGGTCTCCAAACCACCCACGTCTGAAAATAATTCAATAATTCGAGA
Source organism: Solen grandis (assembly GCA_021229015.1). NCBI lineage: Eukaryota > Metazoa > Mollusca > Bivalvia > Adapedonta > Solenidae > Solen > Solen grandis. Next base: position 49,732,439 of record CM037782.1, on the reverse strand, counting down.
TGCTATTTTCAACCGTCCAAATTGTTGTATTGTCAAAAAGGTTCGCTTGGAACAATCTCTCAATGAACCGTTTCACAGGCTCTAGGGAAAAGTGAGTGAATCTGATTCCTCACGTTTGTTTCTTCTATTTATAGACGGTAAATGATTTAAATGCGCTTCATGGACTGGTAGCATCCACGCAAAAATCAGAGTGCATTGTCTGCTAATAACATTGGCATTTCACACTAGTCAGAAACAAGGTATGTCACTGTAATTTGGTTTGTTAAATAAAAAGTCAGGGATAATTGTGAACTTCTCGTCAACAGAAAAATACGTGAATAACACGTCTTGTTTTAGTCGTTAACCTAATCGATGGCTCTTTTTTATTCATTCGCATGAAAAAGTGCGATTGTAGCTTAAAAGCAGGGAACCAGTCTCTTCCGACATGACCGTAATCAGGCATCCATAGAGTATACGCCCACGTGACCATCATTAGCGACATTCATTGCTTGTCAGATGGTGCGGGAAACAACTGCGTCACTTCCGGTTCATATAGTCGGTCTTTTCAATGTCCATTCCACCATACTATGTAGCGGAACTCACTGTTCCGTTTATATCTGTTCATTTATAAATCTTATATATGTCCTATTTAATAAAGCCTTTGCTCATGATGAGTTTTTCCCCATTATTATACAATAGCGCATGCGCACAGAAAAAAATCCCTCTATTAATGTTTTTTTTTTTTTTATATTACAACTAGAGAAATTATAAAATGACTTTGAGAATAACAAACTCCTTATGTACCATTATTATTATTATTGAAAAAAAAGTTTTTGTTTCCGACATTGATTTTCGGTTTTTGGACAGATACCTTATGGAAATGACGATTGGTGGATTGGCAGTCATACGCTATACTCACACATACACTGAATGAATATATTCATATGACAGTGCTCACAATTATTTTTTATGCAATTTGACTTTCTTTCCATTTTATTTTTTGTATTGTTTATCTCTTCTGTAGTCACAGCTTTTGTTGCATGAAACGGCTAGATTAATGCATCAAGTATTATATAAACAAAAGTTTAAACTTAAAATATTTTACATCGATTACGAAACAGTGATGTTATCACAACGTATCTTACCCAATCCTATCAAATATTCCCTGTTGTGTTAGACTATGAAGGTCATCAAAGTTTTCCCTCCTATAGGATTTGACCTACGAACACAAGGGTCTGTAAACTACCCAAGGACAACAGCAATCATATTCATTTTTCAGCGTTCTCTGTTGAAAACCGAACCACCTGCGGAGTATTATGGAACCATGCATACTTTATAAGGGGTTTAGCATTTACTGCGTTTTGCACGGTCTTAGAAATTGTTGTTAAAGTCTGTAAAGTAAAAACAAAAGGAAAATATAAAAATAAAAAAATATAAAACCAACAACAACAAAAACAATAATGTCTATTCTTCTAGATGTTTTTGACTATAAAACAGTTGTTACCAATTGCTAAATAGCTCAGACCTGCCGCGATCACCAATTTTTTGCTTCCCTTTGATGACCTGATTTTCAAGTTTCAGGGAAAAAGTGTTGAAAATGTACTGACAACAGAATGGATATTTCATTTCTGACATACACTAGTTGTTGAATTTCCCAAGAGATCAATTTTATGCTTATGTATGAAAAATTTCCTGAAACAATTTACCTACGTCGACGTGAGAGTATCACAGTTGTTATTTCCCGATGCTCAGTTTTATTTCTAGCCTTCTGTATAATTCAGTGCAATAACGTGAAGGATTATGTTGGAAAAAACGCGGAGTTTTGTAACATTTAGTGCGCTCGCACCCAATAAAAGTCGTGCACTTGACACTGATTCTGGGGAATAATGGGTACGGCAGGGTAAACACTGGAACATGCGAGCCTGTATTTCTGGATAGAATATCTGGTTGAATTGGTTTATGATTGACACTAAAATTTTCAAGTTGATTCAATTAAAATCATATAACAGACCCTTCAATAAATTTCCTATCTGGCAAAATGTTCGAGCTCTTCAGTGAAGAGGAGATTCAATTTTATCGTCTGCGATATTTGGGTGAATGTGTCTAGCCGAATGAAACCACGAGAACGTAAAAAATACCATGTGTTTTAAATGAACTTTTAAATATAAGATTATAGTCCTTCTTAACATAGTTTAATATATTAAAGTAGGCCTATCTAATCGTATAATGGCAGCCATATCTTAAAGCCATTGTCTTCTAATACATTTTGGTTTATAATTCAGAAGTATAAAATTTAGACCTGGTTTTGAGACATATTATTCTTTTTTAGTGAAACAAACTCCAAAAAATAAAATCATAGCATATATAAGTGTGTGTGTGTGTGTGTGTGTGTGTGTCCAAAGACAAATAGTGTCTCAATAATAAGGAGACCAATTCTTTCTGTGTTAGAACCGTCCCCGGTGGCCGAGTGGATAGAGCGTCCGCCGCGGGAGCGGGAGGTTGTGGATTCGGTCCCCGGCCGCGACATACCAAAGTCGTAAAAAATGGTACTGTTATAGCTCCCTTAAGGGTAATTGCAGGACTTGTTGGCCCGATGTCAGAATAATGTGACTGGGTCTTGTATCATGCCACTTGTCTACGGCGTGATACTTCAGTGTGACAGCACTATATTTGTCTCAAGTAGACGTCGTCTCCAAATGACTGAAATACTGTCGGTGGGACGTTAAACCCAACAAACAAACAAACGAACTTTCCGTGTTAAAACGATTATTTAGTAACACAATGTAAATTCAAATTGGTTCAAAAACTAATATTTCAGAAAAGTGCACTGAGTCACCGGGAAAGAACCATCGATCAACTGCAATCCAGTTGAAGCCCAAGTGACCATACCGGGACTGGAACCCTAAGCGATGGGGGGCTTTCTATTTGTTAAAGACTATAGCTATTCAGCCACAGTTGCCCTTACTCTTAGAACCAAATAGAAAGTTATATTTAGAATTTAAAAGTAATGCAGCCTTAATTCAGGTGTAATATTGTGACAGGATGTCTTTTGACATTTCTTATTTATCCCCTTGTATGAAAATCAAAGAACCTTCATGAAAATATCCGCTCTCTATATTAGCGGTTTCTTGAAATAACGGGAGTTTGTTTGATCTTGCATCTTAAGCCGACAACATCAGAACATAAGCTAAACAGGTGTACACCTATTATAGTCACACGTCTCCTATGTCAACATTGATCATATATTAATGTCTATAAAATGTATGCGAATTAATACATGTATACATAAATGAATGGTTTCTTAATCTAAAAGACGTATTCTTCATAAAAACAAAATGTTGTTTTATCATATGACATTGTGCTCAAACAGTTGTTTCCGGAATCGTATACCCATCACATATTTTCTTATATTTAACATATAACTTTTAGGTCGAATTACATCACTCCGCGTCACGCACATATATTCTATATGTATGCATAGTGTGTTGAACTCGAACAGCTTGATTAAATGTGTTTGATTCATTATTCATATTATATTGAAAATGTATAAGAAATACACACGTTCAATCGTTATTTTCAGTTATTACTTGAAACTATTTTCTTGGTGTTAGATTACAAAAGTAATTCGTGCACAGTCCGTTCCTTCATTTATTTGTTTGTTAGTTGTTGTAATCGCGTTTTACTGTCACTATATAGGTCATATGATAAAAAGAATCTGACATGAATTGTCATCGCCAGAGGTTCGCTTAATAACAATTTCATGAACTCGTTTAGTAAAATTAGATATGAAATAAAAATTCATGTCAGATCCTTAGAATATGATTATCTATGTGTAAATTAATTTTGTGAATGATAGTCTAATATATGATTGTCTAAGAGTTTGATTATTCAAGTGTATGATTGTCTAAGTGTATGATAGTATAAGTGTTATTGTATAAGTCAAGGTCTTAAATGTAAGAGTGTATGATTATCTAAGTGTATGATTATCTAAGTGTATGATTATCTAATTGTATGAAAGTACATGTATAAGTGTTATAGTATAAATCAAGGTCTTAAATGTATGAGTGTATGATTATCTAAGTGTATGATTATCTAATTGTATGATAGTATAAGTGTTATTGTATAAGTCAAGGTCTTAAATATATGAGTGTATGATTATCTAAGTGTATGATTATCTAATTGTATGATAGTATAAGTGTTATTGTATAAGTCAAGGTCTTAAATGTATGAGTGTATGATTATCTAAGTGTATGATTATCTAATTGTAATAGTGAATTAGTGTTATAGTATAAATCAAGTCTTAAATGTAGAGTGTATGATTATCTAAGTGTATGATTATCTAATTGTATGATAGTATAAGTGTATATAGTATAAATCAAGGTCTTAAATGTATGAGTGTATGATTATCTAAGTGTATGATTATCTAAGTGTATGATTATCTAATTGTATGATTATCTAAGTGTATGATTATCTAAGTGTATGATTATCTAATTGTATGATAATATAAGTGATATAGTATAAGTCAAGGTCTTAAATGTATGAGTGTATGATTATCTAAGTGTATGATTATCTAAGTGCAAGATTATCTAATTGTATGATTTAAGTGTAAGTATAAGTTATAGTATAATCAAGGTCTTAAATGTATGAGTGTTGATTATCTAAGTATGAGTGTTATAGTATAAATCAAGGTCTTAAATGTATGAGTGTTTGATTATCTAAGTGTATGATTATCTAATTGTATGATAGTATAAGTGTTATAGTATAAGTCAATGTCTTAAATGTATGAGTGTATGATTATCTAATTGTATGATTATCTAATTGCATGATAGTAGAAGTGTTATAGTACAATGTATAACTCAAGGTCTTAAGTGTATGAGTGTATGATTATCTAATTGTATGATTATCTAATTGTATGATAGTATAAGTTTTAAAGTATAAATCAAGGTCTTAAATGTATAGAGTGTATTATTATCTAAGTGTATGATTATCTAATTGTATGATAGTATAAGTGTTATAGTATAAATCAAGGTCTTTAATGTAAGAATGAATGATTATCTAAGTGTAAGATTATCTAATTGTATGATAGTATAAGTGTTATAGTATAAGTCAAGATCTTAAATGTATGAGTGTATGATTATCTAAGTGTATGATTATCTAATTTTATGATAGTATAAGTGTTATAGTATAAGTCAAGATCTTAAATGTATGAATATATGATTATCTAAGTGTATGATTATCTAATTGTATGATAGTATAAGTGTTATAGTATAAGTCAAGGTCTTAAATGTATGAGTGTATGATTATCTAAGTGTATGATTATCTAAGTGTATGATAGTATAAGTGTATGATTGTCTATATATATGATTGTCTATAAGATTATTAAAGTGTATGAATGTCTATATATATGATTGTGTAAGTGTATAACTGTTAAATATTTTTATGTTGTAACTTTTTCGTTAAACAGCGCATTGCTGAAATTCAATGTTGTATAAGTGCGTACAATTTGTCAAGCGGACATTTGATTTTAAGAATTTAACTGTCAGTAATCCTTGATTTTCCTTAAGATTTAAGATATTATCGGGCGACAACACGAACAATCGAAATTTCGAGGTAAAATTTCTTTTTCTCCTCGATGTTTTGCCCCAAAATCTGCCATAAAAATTGGCAGAAATCAGTCACGATAAACTACCTCATATCAGTTGTGACCTTGATTTTTTTCCCTACTGGTGTTGCAAAGCAACGACTCGAATTCGCCGCGAGTCTTATCGTAGTCTATTTCCAAAGCAAAGAAAAAAAATGAAATAAGAGAGAGAAGAAAATAGATACCATATATAAATGGAAAATTATATTTATAGTTTAATACTCTGTATATAAACAGCATTTATAATTATTAATCTATATTTCAGATACGTAGAAATATCTATTCTTGTTCATTTGTTGGTTTATGTCTAAGTCCTTTTCTTTTAATTTAACACATATATTTTTGTAAGTATTAAATATGTGTAGAGAGAGAGAGAGAGAGAGAGAGGGTCTATATGCTTATTTTGTTTCATTTGTTTTTTCTTTTCATGACCGTTCTTTCTTTATCTCTCTCTGTTACCAGTTTAGGTCAAAATATTTTGTTATATAGTAAGGGTGTATTATCATTCATCTTGCAACTCTCATGTATCCCATTTTACATCATACAACAAAATAGAAGACCGGGCTCGAATTCCAACAAATATATACTTTGCGCTAAGCAATGGTCGAAGTTCCGCATAATAATCTTATTAAAACAACAACAACAAATCTATTTATTATTTTTTTTAATTATTGTACATGTACATGTATTTGAATATTTGGAAAACTTGGTAATGACGTGGTGATTAGTGCTGCGTATTGATAATGGAAGTCCCATTCTGAATTGGTTTTGCATCATGTTGATATATCAGTTGTATTAATAGATGGAAGTACAAGACCTTGTGTAGCACCTGCCTGTTCAGCGGTCCATAAATCTTAAGTAATTTAGACTATAACTTAAAGCGATATGAATAAAAAAAAATGGGAGGTCACAAAATTATATATTTTTCTTAATATATAGAAGAATTCTATGGAGAGTTAATAAAATCCACTAATACATTGTTTGTTTATTGGTTTTGAAGCCCCACCGACAGTATTTGGAGACTATGTCTTCTTGAGACAGAAATAGTGCTGCCACACGGCAGTATCTTGCTACAGATACCACACCCAGTCACATGAACTGTCCTTATATGCTGAGCGCCAAGCAAGGGAGCTAAACCAGTACCATTTTTGGTATGTTTCTGCCGGGGATCGAACCCACGACCTCCCACTCCCCAGGCGGACGCTCTAACCACTCGGCCACTGGGGACAGTTACTGATAGAAGGCTTCCTGGGGATCCAAAGAGAAAAATGTAAATATCTCCACATTTTTTTAAAACTAAATCTGGTTTATTTAATTGAAATTTTCATAAAAATACAAACATATGACTTTTTGGATCAAATATACTTTAAATAATGTCCTTATCACACGAATCTTAAAATCTAGGGTTGTTCTTTAACATCAGTGGTAATCCACTGACACGTCACTAAGATCATGCAAATGATAGCATGTACACACAAATAACTACAGGCAAATCTAGATCCGAGGACAATCCCATTATGACATGTTTTGTAAAATCCAAGCTTGTTTCTATTTACTGATCGCTACGGCCCTCCTTGAAATCTTCCGTGAAGAGGTTTAACCTTGAAATCTTCTTCCGTGAAGAGGTTTAACCTTGAAATCTTCCGTGAAGAGGTTTAACCTTGAAATCTTCTGTGAAGATGTTTAACCTTGAAATCTTCTTCCGTGAAGAGGTTTAACCTTGAAATCTTCTTCCGTGAAGAGGTTAAACCTTGAAATCTTCTTCCGCGAAGAGGTTTAACCTTGAAATCTTCCGTGAAGAGGTTTAACCTTGAAATCTTCCGTGAACAGGTTTAACCGTACAGCTATGCTTATAGTCTATCCTGTCGATTGGGAAGACTTTCTTACAATTTATATTAACCCCCTCATCGGTTTTTGGATTGGACCAGTACTTTGCGTCTGAGAAAGTTATGAAAGATCATTGCTCTTCCGGGTTTTAAGCTCCAAACTTCGGACTTGCAGTGTAGTCGAGTACGTTACGTCTGGACCATGAAACAAGTAAAAATTATGTCATTGATATTATTTCTCAAGTCTCATTTCTCTCACATTTTTTATTCTTTTTTTTATTTTAGCGTCCTACGCCTTTTTACTTATTAGCCATTATGATTCTAATTATTTACAAAATAAACAAAATGACTATAGCGCTGAAATTGGTATGATTATATCACTAGATATTTAAACACTTTACCTTTATATTACATGTAAATGGCTCCAGACTTTCCAATAAAGATGGAGAAAATATATCCTGAACACTTATGCATCTGATGTAATGGCGACTTATTCTGAGTTTATGACTGAAAAAACAATATACATGGGCAATTTTTCATTTAAATATGATAACCCGACTAGATAAAGTCCTTAATCGGAAATACAGAATGATAATACGGAAACTTAGCCATGATAGGAGAAATAAACATCTGATTTTGCTACTTGACATTTTCATCTCAAAGTTTACAATTGTTAAAGGCATTGATTTCATAATCTGAAATCCATCAAGTCTTGTATTTTTTTTATTTCTTTTTTTTTTTTTTTTTTTTTTTTGTATCTTGATTAATACATAGAAACACATGTTTGTAGGTGTTTCAATGACGACAATAGGTTGCTCAAGGGTTGTGAAACAAATCACTGTCACAAAAACTAGACAGCGAACCAAACAGTCTTATAATAGATAATTTATTAATGGTAATATCCATATTAAGAATGTTGTTTTCTTACTAGACTTAGAAAGTAATCATAATTACGTCTGTTGTGTGTTATAAACAAATAATTCATTCCACAGTGGAGACAGGGAAGTAAAAGAATGAGGAAAAAACAAACGTCTCTCTCTGTCTGTCTGTCTCTCTCTCTCTCTCACACACACACACACAAACACACACCCACATTAAAAATATCAGAACATGTACATAAAATAGATAATCAATAAAAGCGATGATAGCGATGATAAACGGGGTTTTTAATATGATTATGTTACATTTATGTTTGTATGTTATTGTATTGTTTAACAAGGGAGGGAAGAGAAAAACTTTTCTTAAATTTTAAAAATCATTAAAATTCCATTTTGTGAACGAGTTGCTTAAATAAACGAGATTCATTTTTAATGCGATGCCAAACTTTATTTTATTAACGATACGTTTTATTTATCTCGAGAGATGAATTGCAACGTGTGTAAGAGAGAGAGAGAGAGAGAGAGAGATGTCAAGCACAAGGGAGATACACCAATACAAGCCTCAAGTATTTTGTGGCCGGGGATCGAACCAACGTTCTCTCGGCTACAGGAACGCCTCTAACCACTCGGCGACGGGAACAGATACATAACAAGTGAATGTACTAGCGGAAAGTGGACATTTAAATGGTAAACGATTGTTTCTATAACATGTGAACGTTCATATCACAAGACTTTGGTAATTTGACCACCATTAATTTGGTATGTGTAAATTAATATGGTAAATGATGATACATACAGTTCATATGTAAATGATCAACCATATGGTAAGCGTTAACATCTAACATTTATGATTAATGATAAAACACATGATGCATATGTGTTTTAACAATCATGTGGGAAGTAAACAATCCTATGGTAAATGAAAAATATCATATAATTGAACATTAATAATTATGATAATGACCCGAATCATAACCCCGTAACCAACACCCAAACACAAACTTTAAACCCTAAACTGAAATAAATCATATAGCAGGGGAGTTAAAACATACTGGATTTCATTTATTACTGTTACAAGTTGCTTCCCCTCCTTGCATGAAATCATGTCCGAGTTCCCAACCACAGGACAATGGGTTTCACATAAATAAACCGGTCATGGTGACGCCTGGCTATGAAGCTGAGGGTTTTGGTTCGATCCCTACTGGGGTCGGGTAGTCTCTGTGATGAATGACCTACACTTTCCTTTTGATAGTCATTCATTTTCCACCGCTTTTCTTAGCTAACTAGAGAAATACGTGCTAAAGTCTCTGTCATGCCAGTGAACTGGCCATCTGTTAGCCGTTAATAATATAAAATGGCGTTTAATTATTCAAATCAAATAAACCAAGTTTAACACACAAAAAGAAGAAGATAAAGTTGAAAAAGATTCATTGCTGTCACATGTTTTAAGGTGTGTGTTTTTAATTTCAAAGGGGAAGGATAATAGTTGCATGCTGAATGGACTAATTAATGAAACCTTCCGATTGCTGTGAACAATAATAGTTTTATTGCGAGCTGCATAGTGGATTTAAATTCTACAGAAATGACAAACGAATTGAAAAAAAACCATAACAGATCACAAATCTAGGATATATAGTGTTAACAAAATGCACAGATTAAATCCGATACCCATTATTGGTGTGGCGATATTTACTTTGAATCGGGTACGAATCAGAGCAGAGCCCCACAGGGCCGAGTTGCTCAGACAAAGTGCTGCAACGTCACATACTCGTATTCCCGTTTTCTCCGTGCTCTATGTAACGATTTTACTATATTATAGAGAAGAAAGTGTTTTCAAGATGGCGTTTAACGATGACAATATTTATCTTCAATTAAAAACTAATATCAATTGCAAGACTTAGCAAACAATCAAGGCATTTAACTGGCATATGAACACTTATTTTATAAATCCAGACAGAAATATCAAACAAAACGTTTTGTATGTCCACTTTTCATGAGCATTTAAGAACTGTCCATTCAGAATTTAAAATCCAAATCTTTATCGACCGTATTTGTTGACCATGTTACTTCGCGAGTCACCTTTGAAGAGTGCCTTCTTCCACCTCAGAACTTATTTTGGCAGCATCCGGTTGCATACAAATTTAGTGAAAAGTGCATCAAAACTTAGTGAAACTACTTGTGTCAGCAACTTGCCCCAGATGCGGACTATACCATGCTTTTCACGTGTGAATACGTGAAAATCGTGGTTTATACGCACGCCAGTCTACAACGTGTTCCTTCCGAGCGTTCGTATAAACGCCACACAACATAATCTACAAAAATAAAGGATATCTCTCAAAAATAAATTAAAGGACCTGTGAAGTTAAAATCGGGACACTGGAGAGGCCCAGAACAGCAGACGTATTTTTTAACAGTACGGTGTTCCACAGAAATATTAATATATTAAGATGTATCCAATTTCGATTGAATCACCATAAGTTCCCACAAACTGTGCACTTATATTTAAACAAAAATAAAACAATTACTGAATGAATGGTAACTGAACAAATATGATACTCTGTATACATAGTGATGTTTTGTAACGGCGCCAAATCCGACACAAAAATCAGCTCGTTCTTTTAGTAATATAGATATTCGGCTAAGTACAAGATGTAAGAAAGAAACGGACAAAAATGTAAAAGACCCCCCCCCCCCCCCCAAAAAAAAAAATAGATCTAAATAAAAAAATGAAATAAATAAAAATGTAAAAAATAAAAACAAAATAGAGCTAAATAAATTTTAATAAAAAATATAGCTCTCCGAGTATGGGTTTCGAACCAAGGGCTTCCTGCAGAGCAGTACAACGCCACGGGGGATATTCGACTTAAAACTCGAAAATATCCTTCCGGAACAGAGATCAGCTTGTTCGCTTTGTATATACATTCTTTAAACCTCGAATTTTCGACAGAAATATATTAATACATGTCTTGACGTTTAAAATAAATAATTCAACGCATAACTTCAATATTATATTATGGATGTACTCCAAACTTATTTTGCATAGTGATAAGTATAGTTTTGTTCATTTGATGTTCACCCTTTCTCTGACAACTGCAGATGACTGAAGTGTTCCTAGGAACACCCATCCAGTTGTATTACCTGAAGGGGCGTATTATGTTGTGAACTGGTCGTTCGTCTGTCCGATCGTCAGCAATTTCGTATCCGCTCTAAATATTTTGAAGGCTTGAAAGACATTCATGAAACTTGGTTCAAATGTCCTCTCATCAAAATGCAGTAATCACAATAAACATAATTAATACAACACGGCCGTGTATCTTTTTTAAAGATACTTCTTGTTTATCATGTAGCTTACGACTAATGGCCAAGGCCATGTATGCTTCCTGTTTGAACGATATTAGCAAAACAAAATTCTATGGTCGACTCACAAATGATTACTTGTTTAATGCGGCGTAATGTGCCGATTATGGCTCCCGTTTGAGATCAGACAGCGCTACGACACGAATAGCGAAAAAGTCGGATTACTATCCTCAGTGATCTGGAATGTCCTATCATTGTCTGAACGCAGTCGTATATGTTCGTAACAGAGTCCTACGGATCGGGAATGGTCCGGAGAGGTCGGCCAAGCACTCCCGACAGTTAGGTGCGTCCCGTAACATTCGGGAAACTCAGCCGATTTTGTCTAGTCGGATTACAATCGTGACTATGTCGTGACAGATTCTGCTGTATCGGATCAAAATCGTAACAATGTCCTGTGGAACGGGCATGATCTGGAGAAATTTTGCATTGCCGTTTCTTGCCGATTGAGTCCAGATTGAGTCCAGATTGCGTCCAGATCTTGCCGAATGCGAACCGTCTTTGCCGAATCCGTTCCGGAACAGTTCTGTAATTAATACGAAATTCGGCAATAATACCACGTCAGAGTCACAACAATTACAGAACACGATACGACTGAGTCCAGACAAAGGCGTGTGCAATGCGGTACAGCAGACTGTAATAGGATTGCGTTCCGGCAGTGTCCATATCATCCCGAATATGGCGACAGTTGTAGGATTCCAGATGCGTGGATTTCCAGATTCGGCTGAGCTGCTCCCGTATGGAGTATAAAGTGTGTGTGTGTGTGTGTGTGTATGTGTGTGTCATTCATTGACAGTACTTTGACCGGTCTATGGTCCCCATGAATGCTGCTCGTAGACTGAGACTTCTGCAGCAGGTTGCTCTCATGGAAATGGAAGAAGAAGAAGACCTTCTGTTTGCCAATTATTATTTGAACAGAAGGGCACTGCGATCCGGTAGAAATAGAAGTAACTTAAACCTTATGATAATTGGGTTTAATATTTATAATATAAATGGAGACAATCTGCAAATAACTGACGGCGATGCTCCTTGTAGAACTGCTGAGGCTAGAATGAGAATCCGCCATCGCACGATTCTTATAGGACGGGACCATCACGGGACTATCACGTGAAACGGTTTTCTAACGGATGTCTTCCGTCAGCGTCGGTTCATTGTCTGGTCACTGTCTGATCTCTGTCGGATCGCATTCGCGAGAATCGGGACGCTGTCGGGACAGATTCGGTCGTTTTTTACCATGACAAAGCTACAAATCGGATCAGAATCGGATTGAGAACGGGATAATCGGGACGAATTCTGCTGGAAACGGCTGGATCAGGACGCCCAAATATCTGATTGTTGTCGTGATTAAATAAATGTTTTTACAAATTTTAATAAAAGTTTGAATTTCCAGCCACGAATCACAGGGTCTTGATCAGACTTTTGACACATTTTAATCGGGAATGGTCCTATCAAGGACGGTAGTAAAAATCCTGAATGTGTGACTTAGGCAAAACTGGATGGTTTTCGTATTTAAAAAGGGAAAAAAGGGGAAAAAAATAAGATGGAATATTCTAAAATAATTTATGCTAATCAAAGAAACAATTAACTAAGATTTAAAATCCATATTATACAGTTAACGCCGAAAAATAAAATTTGGTATGTGTGACCTCACATTGAGGACAGACGTACTGCCTTTATAAGAAAATAACAACAAAACATTCATCTAAATTATTCAAGGTATTTCTCTAGCTATCTCTTGAAAGAGCTGTCAAAAACAACGGACTGAAGAAAATAATTATCGGTTATAGGTGTGCGAAATATAAGATGTTGATCACTCATATATCCCAAACCATTCCTGTTTATAATGCCATGATATCATAAACAACACGAGGTAGACAAACATGTTAGCCTCCATTACAGTTTTCTTCTCAACTTTGAAATCCCATTATTATCTGCATTGCGCATTACCTAATATCTGCATTGCGCATAATCTAATATTATCTGCATTGCGCATGATTAAATAGATACTCTTTTATTTTACACTTTGTAATGAGTCCACTCACAGAGATTCTCAAATAACTTTCTGTCCTAGTAGACTTTAAATCAATCTTAGGGTACTTAATCTCACTATCAGGAGTATTTTACAGATCGCCCGCCCTATAAATGTGTTACATTTCACATGGTTGTGCACAAGATACAACTCAGCACATACTTGTGTGAGTTTTTTTTATCAGGTCATTATGGTACCTATATACTGACATAGTTCGTTAAATGAATAACTTGAATTTGAAAGAAATCTTGTATCAGGCCGTAAACTATTAAGTTTGATTTTATTCTTTAATTTAGAACATCAATGGTATAATCTACAAATAATCAGGAAATGCATCTAGATAAAATGAAGATAAGATTATAAAGTGCAGACAAGTAATAACTGTCAAACTTTTTTCATAATTTGAGGCCTTCAAAAGAGAAAATGGAGTCGAAAAAAAAGTTCAATGAAACTAGGACAGACTTGTGAATGTTATTCAGTGTCAAGGGCCCAGCCCAATTCAATGTTATACTATCTTTTATTTCTGCAATTTTCAAATCAAGCCCTTGTCCTCGTTACTGCTTCCCGCGGACTTTTTTTCATTTTTTTTTCAAGACACGTGTGCCGTCAACTGGGTTTCACTTACCTATTTATTGTGTAAGAATCCGTTTTTCTTCTTTTTTATTTTATGTAAATACTTTCTTTTAGTATACCGTCGTGGTCGAGTGGTAATGTACATGATTGTTGGTCTGAATGTTGCTGGTTCGAATCCTGTGATGGCATGGGTCACGATCATCACCGTCGCAAAGTACTGGTCCAAACCTGGAACCGTCGATAGGGATAAGTATAATTTCCCAAATCAGGGCAAATATTATTACTTATCATTTTCATTTTAATATGACTGTTCATAAAATATGTACATGTGTATTCATTATCTTAGTTGCTCATATCGAAGCTTATATATTTTTTCTAATTTGAACAAAAACAGAACAACTAGTTCGTGTAAGGACATCGTCCATTTCGACTATTAATCTATTATAATCTTCGAACTTCTTTACATTGTCCTACCCTTGGACGCTTAGGGACTTCAACCAATAGCTAACGGTATCCAGGCGCGTAGCTAGGCGGACCTGGAAGCCCGGGCGTTAACTTAATTTTTCAAGTGTGTATTTTAATAAGTTATGAAAATTGTAATAAAAATGTGAAGAAAATAAAATAAATTACTTATAACGTGAAAGAAACTTAGAAACACTTGAGGGAGTAAAATGTCTTGCCCACTGTCTTAAACCGATAAATGTTTGTTTTTCAGAGAGACTCCCTTATACCATCATATGATTTTACCTGTCACCAACCAATCCACCACTGATCACTGTCATCTCTTTAAGTTTTCTTCATTCTCATATATTGCAATGTTGTTTTCACATATAAATATTTTTTCTTGATATCTTTTATGCATTTTTCCCTTGGAAAAACACTGTAGTTATTAACATAATTCATGTACATTAAGCCATATTACTTTTTAAAAATATTGTAAAACGGAGAAGAACACGATAAGAATCTTTCTTTCGTTCTAATCCTTATTATATTGTTAATGAATATTGTATATGGAAATTTGCTGAATAAATAAGTTTAAACTAAAATGATTATTACCAAACTTATTACTAAATGAAAATGGTCAAAATGTGATAGGTCAAAAGTCCGTCCACAAAATTTCACATATTTTCTCGTGGGAATCGTGACTCTCTCACCTTCTCGTGCCCTCTCCTAGCTCTTGCCATTGGCTTTGGTGTGTGCTTCATCATTCAAAATCTCCTGGCTAAGACCTTAGTAGCTGTTTAGCTCTGTTTTCTGTTGGTCTGCATACAAGGAAATTATTGCAGCAGATTGTGGCGGCGCGTGGGAGAAACCTGGAGTTTCGAAGAAAGCATATGTCTGAACTGCAACCCATTAAATGAAAATAACTGTAGAACTTGGGACTCGTAACTGAGCACTGAAAGAAATATAAAACACAGTGAGCGCGTCTACATGTTCACAGATCGGTGTTTCTTAGAACTATACTGTGGTTTGATATGTATACATGTATTTCATATCGTCTGGAAAAAATATTTCGTAAAGATTGACAGGAAAAGAAGTAATTAGAATAGTGCGAAATGGTACTATTTAGCCCTCAATTAAAAAAAAAACATGAATAAAGCTAGACAGAAAAGTTCAAGGTAAGCATTTGTATACTATTCTCGTGTTCATTAACGAACGTGAGACCGGCGCGTGCGCACACGGTGTGCTAATTACATGGTAACTGATTAGTAAGGAGATCCCCATGCAAAAGTAATTCCAGTCACTTATTTATTTGTACCTGTATTACATTTTAACTCTAACTTATATAAATCTTATTAGCAAATAGATCCCATTTCAACAGCCCCATGATTTTTATCGGCAGATTTTAAGGCTTGCCACATAGTTAACAACGGGATTAGCCTAATCGGAACGATACGCGGACGCACAGTTTACGTTGATGTTTAACAGGTCCGAGAAGTTGTACTTTTGTCATTATATACACAAGTGCTATAAACTTTAAACCCGCTATATCGAGCGACATAAACGAGTTAGTGTTTGGTATCCATGCGCGGCTATTGAATTGTGTACATGAACTGAAGTCCAATACAGGTGTAGATTTATTCCAATCTATAGGTATGGAAGGATTGAAAACATGGTGTAAGGAACGATGACAGAAAACACAGAAGGAAGGAATGGCGTACCTGATTCCGGTGTCGCTAGTGAAGAACAGTTAAAGACTGATATTGTGAATAAGGAAGCTCCTGAAGAAGGGGTTGGTGCTAACGCTGAAGATGTTAATAATAATGGAAAAATAAACGAAGGCATGGCAGTAACTGGTGAAAAGAATCCTGAGAGTGGGGCAGCCGATGGGAATCAACAGCCAGCAAATGGTGATGCAGGACAAAAAGATACTAGCAGTGATGACAATAAGACGGGAAATAACGTTAATGAGAAAAGGGATGTTGAAAAATCATCCAATAATGAAAATAATGAAAGTAACGATAAGAGTTTGGAGGAAATCGATCAGTTTGATTCAGTTTCAAATGCAGTTATGTCTCAACATGGAAAAGATGACAAGAAAGTGACACCTCAACGAAAGAAAGAGGTTATTAGCATTCCATCTGAATCTACTCATACGCCTCGACTGTCATCTCAGAATCAACAACATGCTCAAAAGCCAAAGAAAGTAAAGAAAGGAATATTTGTGTCGTATTCGCCCGATTCAGGATTTTTGGAACGCAAGTTTGTTGTTGAAACTGTTAAACAGTTGAAAGAAAACAATCTTGCTGAAGATATATGGTTTGATAAGGATGAAGATAACACCGGAAGTCCGTGCTGGTTCTCCTTGCGTATGGAGGCTGTGGAAAAGTGCCGGGCTGCAATACTGTTCCTCTCTGATAGTTACTTCACGTGCCCAGTGTCTGTTTATGAAGGTAAAACTTTATTAGAAAGAACTAAAGCCAACCCTCATTCTGTTGCAATATTCCCCATACTGTTCGCGCCCATTGAAAAAGTGGAGCCTCACAAAGACTTTGTCCCTCTTTTAAAACAAGCTGTTGACTTAACGGGGGAGCATTCGAAACTTAGCTTAGCAGAGAGATCTTCTGTTGTCATAGGAACTATCATGGAAACGTTAGAAAAGTTTGCATGCATGAATCTTCCGATGTCGATCACTTCCCCGGACACGGAATTTACAGGAAATTACAAGAAGAAGAAAATTTGCCAATGGGATGCAGCGGACATGCAAGAGTGGTTATACAAAATGGGAATTAAGGAGTTTTATCGCCAGAGCCTTGCGGAGAACATGGTAGATGGGTTTCTGTTGATGTCCCTGACAGATCATGACATGATTACGCAGCTGGGAATTGACAGCAGGGTGGTCCGCAAGAAGATCATGCAGAACATATTGCAGACTCTGGACAAGGAGCACAAACAGACAGACAGTTGGCATCTGAGAGCAAGGTCCCAGAGACCCAAACCAGATATGGTCTATCTAGTCTACGATCCCACTGACGTGAGGTTGGCTCAAAATATTAAGATAGATCTAAGAAAAAAAGGTCTTCAGGTAAGATTTGCGTTTTTTGTCCCAACAAACTTTCCAGATGCTTACTTATAAGTTTTGTTCCTCTCAAACTGCAAATGATAGGGGTAGAGCCGTAACTAGTGTTGATAGAAATTGTGGCCCGACCCCATTTCATTATCAGTTTTAAAATAAAATATGTTTAACTGCAAATATTTAGAATTAACATGTATGTTATTCAACAATGTTATAGTGCATGCACATTGCATATGATTTTGATATTATTATATACATAACAATAGTTTCATTAATGTCAGAGAGAAATTTTTAACAGCTACAAGCACAGTTAGATCCTGTCTTCTTTTTCAGACATTAACTGACTGCAATTACTTATGTCTGTGTCGTGTCATCAGTTTAATAAACAGGCGCTGTCCATAGCTTCTTTCAATTTCACAGCGTAACGAGTACATTTATATACGTGCAATGGGAGTTTAAATTGTCACAAACAAAACTTGAAAATAGTTACTGGATATCGCTTTATCATTAAACTCCAAATTAAATCAAAGTTGCATAAGGTACACTTTTCTTCAACATTAAGCGAATAAATGCCCATTTAAAACTGACATGTGCTAAGTCTACATAAAGAAATAGAATGAGTGTGCATTTTGTGGACTCTTAAGTTTTTTAAGAGGGAGGTTAAGTTTGACAGTTAACCAGTTAAGTTGGTTCGAAGCTGTCTGCCATTGTCCAAGCTGACAATGTAAAACGTCCACGACGTGTCATCTAGCCTGGGTATTGATTTTGCTATCTTTTAAATCGCCTTTGAAACATTGTCTCTTAGTCCACAACAATGAATTAACGATCCCTTATCTCTTTGCTTGAAAGACTCTATGTGCGTCTTGAATAATATTGTGATATCCTTTTACAAACAGTTGTAAAATAGCATACATCTCTTTTTAAGAGGCAGGATTAGAACACCTTGAGTTCAATGTTTAATTAGTATTAAAATTTCAAGGTATATGGATATCTTTAGTTAAATCTACTGGTCGAATGATCTTTCCCCTTGCTAACTTATATTGACCATATTTGGTTGCAGCAGACAAAACAAGCACCTGTTCAATTAATATCTGGTACATCTTTTGAACAACTAGAGGCATACATTTAAAGGCAATAATTGACAGGGAGAAGTAGTTGAATCCGTTTAGTCTGATAAAAATGTGTTCTTAAGATTTCGTCTACTTATATTTAGCAGAAAAGAAAGGTAGATATGATTGTAGTGGGTGTGAAACCATCGTCTGAAACAACGGCATATATGCCGTTATCACTATCGTATATACCATGGGATTTTCAGCTATTTGCTGAAACCACGCGTTATGTTTTGGATACTTTCCATTGAAGTTACAAAATCAAAAGCTGTCTTTCAAAATTCAAACAACTATATGTAATGCAACGTTTCATTGGCCGTCTCTGTCACGAATCAAACAATATTAATAATTCATGACTACGAAGTTTCGCTAATCAAATAACCCATGGTCAACTATTGAGCAAACGTGGGTTCCGACGATTGTTTGAAACCTGCTTGAAACATTAATGCTAACGTCCTGTACACGTCAAAAACATGAGAGAAAATATTGATTCATTGTCGGTGTAAAACAGCAAAATGCACTTTTTGTTTTTTTATTAGCTTAAAATACTTGTAAACATGCTATACGCGCACTCATAAATGACATCATTTACATAGTTTTGTTATCTTAAGAGACTGTCCGTAGTCACTCAAAGCTGATTTTGTAACAAAGCTTATTTAACAAAGCTTGTGACAATATGCACACTCCTTTTCAGATGTTAGAAATAATGACACTTGCAATATTCACTATCAAAGATAGCTTGAAAAATGGGATATCACTTATGAAAAAATCTTGCTTGAATTACAAACAAAACCATTATTCATATTTTCCGATAATTTTCAAAAGCAATTTATCACAATGTCAAAATATTTTATCTGTTTAGAAGGGGTGAATACGAATGATCATAATATTGATAATAAAAATACCTCGATTAGAGTTAACCAGACACTGCGTAAACACATTGGTCCATTATAGAGACTTAAGGAATAGAAATAACAAGTTTTTATTACATTCGTTTGGGTTATCGTGACGCGCTTATAGGAAAGGCGGTTTGATTTAGCGATTAAATAATGAAAAAAAAAAAATACATCAGTATGTTATATCTACGGTGGCATAAAAGAGACAAGGTATTCTTTTTCTTCATATCGCGTGTGCACGCGTTAATTATTACATGCGAACGTGATAACTAACATGTTTGCGCGTTCTCATGCAGTAGCTATCGCGTACGTTCGCGCGAACGCGATAACTTTAGCTATCGCATGCAAACGCGATGAATACTGCCTTTGAAAACCTTAAATTCCACCGTTTTCATCGGGTAACAAAATTCGCTAACACTAGGACAATAACAACGTAAATATGGAGTGACGTCATCGCGTGAGAATTAACGTATTTGTCATTGGCGATACCTTCTTGTAAATGAAAATTTAATAAGATGCCCCTTTCATCAGCCTAGATTCATTTTATCTAGCCTGATATGAAATTCATTATAATGTTTCATGATTGTTCGCCGTAAATCACAAGTAAGATATACATAATAATACAACCTTCACTGTCCATTGTTAGTGGCTTTTAAAAGTTTCCATTTAAATCCGTGGAATGTTTTATTACATTTAGGGGATAAACATCGGTTTCGCTTTGGAATTACTGCTTTGTATGGTGATAACACATACTGACATATAATCGTGAAATAGAATTTGAAAATAGTTTGTATACATAAAATCAGCTCTTCTGAATTACAATGTTTTGTTATGTGTCATTTTAAGAAACAGTATTAATATGGCAAAACTTTTCAAAAATCTTCTCTATAATTATGTTTATCAATCTACATTGAACCATTGCCATTTTTTATATACACAGTTACTAATAAAAAGTGCAAATTCATGTTTTCGTTAATTAAAATAAATTGTTTCTCTCAGAAATACATGTATATGATGTTTTAGCTACAAACAATCTCACGAATTATAAATACTTTCAGAATAAAACTGCACACCAGATTGGTTATACATTTCCCAGAAAGTTTTTCATAATAATTCACCCGCTTCACAGAAGGGTGTGCGTGTATGTGTGTGTGTGTGTGGGGGGGGGGGGGGGGGTACATAGGAATCACGCTCGTCGCGTCACGTCAACAACACATGACTACAAGGTGGGATGCGGGGTATTAAAACTAGAACTATCGCTTTTTTAGCTAAAGTTCTATTTTTCACATACATCATAAAGAAGTATTTCGATATAATATATATCACATAATTTTAGATCGGCAATACTGTGAAATTTATAAAGGCTCTAAATTCTTTTAAATTGCAGTTTGAAATTTGCATAAATAATGGTTATATATAAAGAACATGATGAACGAAAACTAAGGACAGAAAAAATGCATTATTACGAAATTCTAAATTCTTCTAGAATAATTAATGGTGTTTCAAGGTTTATATCTTCTCGTATTTTTATTCCATTTTGTCATTCTTTACGCTTTATCTTATGTCCATTAATATTGACAGCAAATTAGATAAAATAAATCACTTGCGAGCCATAAATGATTCATTCCGACATACTTGTAAACAGATTAAGTTGTAAAACTCATACCTTAATGTCATTAATCATCGAATGATATTTGGTTAAAGATGTAATAATGGCGTAAAGTATTTTATTGATTCAAAGTATATTGTGCCAGCCTTTTTATGTATGACAATTTGGCTCTGAACGACGCTTTTAACCCTTTCCCTCATACAGGAAACCATGAAAAGACCTATGCGAACAGCATTAAAACAGATCAGCCTGCGAGTAACTCGCAGGCTGATCAGGTTTTATGCTGTTCGCTGCTCCTCAGTGGTCTGGTAATGAGGATTTTACAATTAAATTTGGTAAGGTTTAACTGTGGTTTTCTGCATGTCAGACTTTATGTGGTACCTATTGAGTGCGTCAAAATGAGTCTATATGAGGGAAAGGGTTAAGCGCAATCTTTGTATATTTAGGTTGTTCGCCGTTTACCGCGTCATTTTGAGTTCACTGACAATTATCAATGTGGGCATTTAAACCCCTTTCCTGAAAAAATAAAAATAAAACAGCTCTTATTGAAGGAATTTTGCCCACATTTGCTCGTCCTTACTAGAAACTGTTGAGCTTTCTTTACAGAACGAAACAAACATGGAGCATTTATCTTGTTTACATACGCGGCCAGTGTCAATAACGAATATATATCAACATTTCATTTCCTTTCATATTTAGCTATTTGAAATTATGACCTGTTTACAATACTTGGCTCGGAGCATATATTCAACCCGGTATGTTTTCAACGTAGGAGCTCATACATACAGATAAAGTCAAATCAGCGCGGATTAACTGTATGTTCATGGTCATAATCCGATTTACTTACAAGCTTAAGGGGGCACTCTCAAGTGTTGCCGGTTTGCGCATTGCAAACTTAAGAATAGATATATTTAATATCCACGAGGAAACTTGTGGTAAATCAATACAGTGAATAAGAAAGAGACTTGATTTAGATAGGGATTCTATCAATGTTAAATGAATTTAAAGGTACAAAGACGGATGTACCCTGTAAAAAGAGATAAGATTCCTTATGTCTAAGGGTGTATGTATTTTTATGCACTTGCTATGAAATTAATCAACAATAGGAGATTTGCCTTTAAAGAGATCTAAACAATAAAGCATACTGGAAGCAAGCAGTGTAACATTAAGATAATGTAGCCATGGTTGTAAAGAAAATAAATTCGACGACATTCTTTGAGAATTACATTTACGTAAGCATTGTTTTAATTCGTTAAATACTGTTAATCTCCTGAATTTGAGCACACTTAATGAAATATAATCATAACATCGTTATTTTAAAGACTTTTAAATCGCAACATCAAAATGAAAGTTAGCTGATTAATATGTAGGAACAAATCTACCCCTACTTCAACTTGATTGCCCTATTCAGGACACATCAACTCTATCGAAATATGCTGAAGTTACTTATATAAACTGGTTCTGAAAACTTTTCCTATCTATAAGGACCTGCGTTATCTGAAATGTACAAACAAGTGTGTAATATTTCATATATCGGTTCCGCATTGTCATGATTGACGTTTCTATACGACTTGTCTGTACTTGGAGCCTTGATCGGGCAGCGTGAGTGATTGTCACGGGTGTGTTGATATAACGACAATGTGTGCCGCCTTTTAAAATTGATATCAAATGTTTTGTAATTTAATATTTGACCTGTTACTATAAAAGCATGTCAATGGGAACGACTTCTCTGTCAAAAAAATGAAAGAAAGAGAAGCTTTAATCAATAAATGGAAGGAAAAAATGGTTTGTAATGGGTTTTCGCGGCTTAGTAATAAATGGGGATTCTAGTTTACCATTGTACATCTTATATAACTAAACGCTTATATTCAAGTAATATAGAAATAAAAGGATTGCATACCAAAGTCACATTTAAGAAATCTGTTTTAACAATTGTAAGATATTGTTCAGCAAACACATTAATTATACATAAATAACATTTACTTGTGTTAAGCAGTTTATACTTGTAAAATGATTGTGTGTGTACATATTGTATGCATTTGAAAACATTTCATAAATTTGTCCTACTTTCTTACCCAATGAAATGTCTGTATTTTTTTAAAGTTTTGACAAATTCGCATGCTTAATGTGGGAAAAATATGACGTGAACTAAGGGCATGGTTTGTTCTGTGGCAAGTGATTTCGTCATGTTTAAATGATTTGTATATAACAATAACATAAAGAAATATTAATCAGCATTAAAAATCATTATTTGTAAACGAATTGAATATAGTGCTGAATACGATACAATCAATCAAATTGATCTTTTAACCCTTTCCCTCATACAGACTCATTTTGACGCACTCAATAGGTACCACATAAAGCCTGATCTGCAGAAAACCACAGTTAAACCTTACCAAATTTAATTACAAAATCCTCATTTCCAGACCACTGAGGAGCAGCGAACAGCATATAACCTGATCAGCCTGCGAGTTACTCGCAGGCTGATTTGGTTTTATGTTGTTCGCATAGGTCTTTTCATTGTTTCCTCTATGAGGGAAAGGGTTAATCAACATCGAGCCGTACTAATCCTGAATATGAGTGACAAAGTGTATCTTTGTTA
>CM037782.1:49658326-49708326 GCA_021229015.1 Solen grandis | reverse complement strand
CCATAAAATGAGCTTCAACACTTCAAAATAAATATGCACATCAGTTTAAGCAATGAAAAGCTGTACAAAGCTCTGATAAACAGATGCACTTGTTCCCAACAATTATTTCTATAGTTCAACAACCTTTGACAAATATTCAGATGAGAATATGCCTGTTTTGTGGTCCGGTTAATTTCCATTCTGTATTCTGTTATCTTTTTCTTGCTCTATTTGTTACCCATTATTTTGATGTTGAGTATTAACCCTTTCCCTCATATAGACGCATTTTGACGCACTCAGTAGGTACCACATAAAGCATGATCTGCAGAAAATCACAGTTAAACCTTACCAAATTTAATTACAAAATCCTCATTTCCAGACCACTGAGGAGCAGCGAACAGCATAAAACCTGATCAATGGTTTTATGCTGTTCGCATAGGTCTTTTCATGGTGTCCTCTATGAGGGAAAGGGTTAAACACACTGAAAAAAAAGTCTAGATATACTATTGAGAATTTTTTTCAGTTTACACAGTCATAATTCTTTTGGTTTCATTAATTTTTCATGTCTGTAAGACAATGATGATGATGATGATAACAATAATGAAACTTACATTTTCCACTATTTCTTCAGTGACAGGATTCTGAGGATAATACAAGATGCAACCACGGATGAAAGGTTTAACCTGTCGCCATAGAAACCTGGTTGCGGAGCTGCTTTCACTAAGGGTGGAGAACAGGGCGCTGCACTCCTCCGCTGTAAACAAACATGATTCATGGCTATCATACACACAGAAATGCTTTTTCATTCATGGTTTTTCTTCAAAATTTGCTTCTAACGCAAGGAATAATACCAGCAATAGGCAGAGTGTTTGTACTTGACTTTATCTGACTTGGTGATTTGTTTCACACAAAAAAAAATGAGCAAAACTTAGCTAAAAATTGACAAAACAATGAAACAGCAGCATTTCTTCAACTGTTTTGGAAAAGAGGGCACTATCACTAAGGTTGGGAATACCCTTACTTCAGCAATATTACTCATTATCATGAAAATATTGACCTTTTTTGTAAAAGAGACCAAAACAGATAGGAGGGTATTTACTTATGTGATGAGGGGTATAAACAATTGCAGTCCTACAGCTAAATGACATGTATTTATTGACACTTACATGTCTCTCTGACACATTTCCTGTCCTTCAGTCTGTCTAGGTCCTTATTGTTGTCTGGATTCTTTGTTGTCGAGGATCTTGGGTTAGCTGCGGTAGTTGCGGTAATGGGAGGCTGAGTTGTCCCTTGTGTACTAGAACTGTCTGTGTTGATTGGGTTCCGGTTATTTTGGGTCATGCGGTCAGCATCATCCTCATCGACAGAGAGGAAGGTGCCCTGGCGGCCACAGATCAGCTGACCCATGGTAGACGTCAGACTCTGGGGGTTGGTCATGTCGGAGGGCACTTGTGACCGAATGTCCTGGATAGTTGTCCACAGGTTTTCTAGGGGCTGGCGCCACTCGCTGGAACTTTGGAGCTGAGGTGGTGTTGGAGACAGAAATTAATCAACCAAAATTCAGTAATTACAGGGGTGGAGTTAGAAATTAATCAGCATTAATGGGGGAAGGGGCAATTGGAGTGAATTGAATGAACCATAGTATTGGAATACGGTTGTCATGACATGCCAACATTAATATGTGAACATTCAAAAACAAAATTATAATGATTTGTATTGATTTTTGTAAATATGAGTCAATTTTATAAACAGAAATGAAAGATATGATAACAGGATGGGACATGACAAAATGATTGCCTCCTCTTAACTTTTGTATGGGATATAACAAATACAGACAATTTCATTTCTATAATTCTTTCCATGCCTCCTCTGAAATGTTTATTTAATTAAAGGCTTTGTAAAAGATGATCAATTCTATAAAATTCATGCAACAGTGTAGATACAGGCTGTCCAGTACTTACATCATTAATCAGTTTCAGCGTAGAAAAAGTCAGTTCCTGGTTTACATTTTGTAACACAAAGGCAGAAATCTGTTAAAAGTAAAAAAGGGAAGCAGCTGCATGTGTCATTTTCACATGTTATATAAAAAAGTAAACATTATAATTATAGTATCATATGTGGCCGTATTCACTATCACATATAATTTTTCAGTTCCCAGTATATTTTAGCTTAAAATTTACATTAGCAAACAATACTTACACATATTTCATAAATATTCAAATGAAGCCATCTGATTATCCGATTGCTACCTAGGAATATCAGTGAGATGGAATCAATGGTTGACATAGTTTACACAAAAGAACAGAGGGTTTGTTTGTGATACGGGTATGTGATCAGTTAACCCAACCATGAAAGGAAATGATACTGTAATATTAATTAGGTCAAAGCAGGGCTTAAAATTTCATGGTAAATGATATTTGATGCCTTATATAAATTTTTTGGTATTTGATAACCAAAACCTTATCAAAATACAAACCTCGTTCTGGAATTCTGATGCATTGAAATCTTGGTAATAATCGTTGACCAAAGTATAGAAGGCACTTGTGGACAAGTTACACAGCTCCGCGTGGACCCGGTCAGAGACTGTGTCATTAGGGAACCAGAAAATCTCCTTCAGTCTTGTCTCATCACATATCTCTTGACGCAGGTGGTTGATGGTGTCGTTCCGTGAGGTATAGGACGTGGGGAAAAATGATTCTATAATTGTCAACAGACTATCACCACTTAGACCTCCTCGGAACACCTGCAGGCAGATGTGAAAAAAAGTTTACTCTCCAGTCATGGATGCCTGGTATAGGTGAAAATTCTCATTTAAGAAAACAAAAACAGAAGTTTGGTTCAATCATTAGCTCAGTTTTCCAACATCTGAAATTTTTACTTTCTTATTATACATAAAGTGTAGATTTATTATAAGTAAATAATGAATGTGTTTAATGTAATTAATTTACCTCACAGAAATATAAACCTTTATCAGTTATCAACTCTGGTACTTTTGGCATATTGTTCAAAATCCACTGTACATTTATATATTTGTAATAACTTATTTTTTATTTAAGAGTGGACATTGAAATACCAAGTCAGAACTAACCCTGACATGCAACACAAAGCAGATGACATTTTTGACACGAACTTAAGAAAATCCATGTAAACAATAGTTTTGGTTCTAAGAATAGACTTAAAACTAACTCAGACATCATGCATGATGCAGAAATCACTTACATTAGTGTTTAGTGTGGCATTCAACAACCAGTCCAGCACATCAGATGAAAGACTAATATTCTGGGACAGTATCTGCTGCCGCAGCCTTGCTGGGTCAATAATTGAATTCCCCAACGTTATGTTTCCTGGAATCATAAATGTTCTTTTGTTGTCATTTTCTTAAATATACTCTTCTTCCTTGTGAACAAATATACTCCTCTCCTCTTTTTTGTGAACAAATAAAGTAAATACAGTGTAATTTCTGTAATTAAACAGTAATATCTGATAAATCAGTAAGCAGCAATGTGTCAACAAGTGTCCTGACAAATTTCAGTGATAGTTATCAGAATGCTATCTAAAAACAGTCAATCAGAAGTAAAACCAATCTGAATTTGTACCTAGTTCATCAGGTCATTCCTAATTGTAAAACGAGGATTGGTTCCTTAAATAGGCTTGAGTCCAGTAAGAATATGATACTAAAGTTAAAAAAGTTTACAAAGTGGAAACCTGTTCCTAAAGAAAATTGTCTAGATAGCAAAGTTTCCAGAGCAATGGAACCCAGACTGAAACAAGTAACTGGTGTTGCAGGCAACACATGAGTCCCCTACCGGTGAGGTACACAATTTTCCCATTACTGAATTTTGGTCAGAAGAAAAAGAAAAAAATAAGAACACTGCATAATCTCCATACAGCCATCTATCCATATTTTAAGTTTCATAAAATTATCTTCAGTACTTTTTGAGTTTTCACAATATATTGCTTTATTTGTCATATTTTAAGTTTATTTGTTGTAATAGCAATCAGATTTTTCAACCTACGAAGAAATAAAAAAAGACATGCATAATCCCCATACAGCCATCTATCCATATCTTAAGTTTCATAAAAATATCTTCATACTTTTTGAGTTATCACAATATATTGCTTTATTTGTTATATTTTAAGTCTATTTGTTGTCATAGCAACCAGATTTTTCAACCTACGAAGCAATAAAAAAAGACATGCATAATCTCCATACAGCCATCTATCCATATTTCAAGTTTCATAAAAATATTTTCATTACTTTTTGAGTTATCACAATACATTGCTTTATTTGCCATCTGATGTGCATAATCTCCATACAGCCATCTATCCATATTTCAAGTTTCATAGAAATATCTTCAGTACTTTTCGAGTTATCATGGGATCCAGTTTTTGCGGACGGACGGAGGGCAAACCTATAGTCCCGTCGGGTTACACCGGTAGGGGACTAAAAAGGTACATTGTATATATGTTCCTATAATCTTGTAGATATAATGTTCTATACAGAAAACTAACATATCATATTTAAATCATTATTAGGAAGTCATAGAGATATGTGTATATTCAAATTTTTCTCATGATTTAATCTCTAACAAATGCTGAAGACATATAACTGGATGACTGGTACATATTCCCTTACCTGTGGTGTTTCCCTGCACAAGTTTCTGGTAGAGATCTGACAGAGCATTGAGGTCATTAAGTGAATCTGTAATAATCTCTACATCCACGTTGTTACTTAACACTTCCTCTATGTCCTCTATTAGTTTCAGGAAGCTGCAAGGCCAAACAAGATCAAACATAGTCAAACATTGTCTTACATACTGTAATTCATTTTTTTACCTTTTTTCTCTCTACTGATTATAATGAATAAAGATGATGCTTAAAAGTCAGAAGTACAAAGCTTTGCTAAGAACGTGAAAAAAAAAGTATGAGTAATTAAAAAAGTTTGATATATCACTGAATGTTTGTCCAAGTTATTGTCCAACAGCAAGGAAGAAATTCAGCAAGCATGTTTGAGCTGAACTGAAAGGTTTAACCAACAGGGGGCTTCGATATGAGTTTGTTTTTAAACAGACCTTGCTTCATTGAAGGAGCCCACCACGCCCGGGACCTCATCAGAGTTTGGGTTCTCATGGCAAGTATTGTTGAACGTACAGACAAATGACTGTATGAAGGGTAACACTCCTGCTGAGGGCATAGCTTTTCCATCAAAGTGGCCTGAAGTGAAAAAGTTGATTATCATTATAAATACATAGAGCAGTAATGTAGAAAAAAAGTTAAATTGAAATTTAATGTAAAAAAGTAACTTCATTAATGAAATACAGAAGACATTTACTATGTTTAATATTCAGGATCTCTCTCTCTCTCTCTCTCTCTCTCTGAATTATTGACAAGTTGCTAAGATTCTAGACTGTTTACATATTTCTGTTTTCAAAGCCAAAATGCTCAGAAATTTTCTTTCTCTCAAACAATCAAGATCAAAAGATGAGTAAGGCAGGTGACGCTCAGGATACTCACATTCTGGGTGTTTCACACGGAGGTCAGGCTTCGTAACTCTCACAATCACCAGGATCAGGAAGAGTGCAAGGGGAAATACTATCTCTGCAACAAGCCTCAGCTGAAATTAAACAGATTGCTATCACATCTAATCTCTCATTAAATATCATATTGTTATAAAGTGTATTTATGACATAAAGCAATGTAACTTATCAGTGATACAAATGGACACAATACAAGTAATTCCAATATTGCTCCTACTTCACAAAATAATTCAAGGATAGAAAAAGAAACTTATGTAAGTGAGCCCCTCTTACTAAGATCAAGAATGTGATGTAAATAACTACATGTAACCTACAATACCAAGTGTAAATTATTTTTATGTGCAATACCTTTTGTCTCTTTCTTAGAGTGAAGTTCTTCCACAACAGAAGGACAAGCTGGTTGAAGAAGCCCATGATGGGATCTTCCTAAACTCTCAAATAGTCCTGCTGTGTCTCTTCACCTGAAGAACAAAACATTGAAATGTATACAGATGTACTAATAAAAACTGTAAAATGACTGAAAATCATGGGGTACTAATTTTTGCTGGTTTCTTGGATTGTTTTATTCACAAAAGGTGGACAGATTTTCAAATAGGTTTTATCCACAAATTGTGGGCTGACCACAAAACTGTCCCATATGCTTCTAATTTTATCTTCACTAAGAATAGTTTCATTATCAACCCACTAAATGTAAACTCCTCTGCAAAAATGTGTTCCTATGGTTTAACATTTTCTGTAACAGAAGACATGACATGGCTGTGTCCATGAAACTTCTTTTCTGGTAGATTCATAATCAAAGGACTGACAGTCCTAATGTTGCATACAGCATAAACTGGAACAGTAAAGGAGAAAGTGTGGCTTGTAATTTGGAACAGTTTTATTGATTATCCTCATTAACTGGATCTTGCAGCTGTGTTGTAAAGAACGCAACAAAAATATGACAATGATAAAACAAAATGTTATGTCAACAATTTTTTTGTTGTTATTGTTTTGTTAAAATCCAACTATCAGTATTTCAATCATTTGAAGATAATGCCTACTTCAAACAGATATAGTGCTGCCATAATGCAGTATCACACCATAGACACAAAAAAGAATGATGATTGATCTTACTGGAGACTAGTTTGAATGGTTCCTGTTTCACTTCTTTCCTTACAGAAATCAAGCCAGTTAATTCCCTGGGTAGTTCATAAAATCATTTCATGTATAGATATTAGGTTTAGTGGGAGAAAATACCACTAAGTCTTTTACTTTTTCTGTAAAAAGGAGAAATTTACTAATATGTCATGAAAGATGTTGAGAAATAAATTCAATCACACCAAATTTCTATCTATGGTACAACATTGTCCATTCCTACCCTTCCAATGTACACAACTTAATTCTGAAACAATTCTACCATAAATGTTGATAATGATGTTTTAAGTCTACAGTTTCTATTACCAAAAAACTACATGAAACATTTTTTAAATTCAGTAATTAATAAGGGAAAAGAAAATAGCCAAAAGTGAATTAGTCACAATAGTAGGAAGAAAAAAATTAACCACACTGACAGGTAGTTTCCTCCATTAAAAAAAATACATGTGTATAATGAATCATAAGTTCTCAAAGAACTAGGAATGTGCCCAGAAGACACAGATGCCCCCATCCGTCGCATTTTCCAAAACAAAGGCCAACATTCAGGAGCACAAGTCAGGTCCAGAGTAATATACTGTATTCATGAAGTTTAAGAGTCTGTAGCACAAATATCTTCAGACTTACCTGTGTCACAGTTTTGGGGTGGACAGATGGACAATGGCAAATCTATATGCCTCACTTTTTGGTAGGGGGCATAAAAAAATCCATGTGCACAAGTTCATGTCCTGATTAATATATCCATAAAGGTTCAAGTCTGTAGTACAAATACATTCAGAGTTACGTGCATCACACGCATAAAATTCCATTTTTTTCAAAAACAAAGGACCATAACTCTGTCAACTTCAACAGCAGTTCAATAAAAATACCCAGGTGCACAAGTTCATATCCTGATTAATATATCCATGAAGTTTCAAGTCTTTAGTACAAATACTTCTAGAGTTATGTGCATCCCAAGCATAAAATTCCTTAGTTTTCAAAAACAAAGGCACTAAACTCTGTAAACTTCAACGGTGGTTCGATGAAAATACCCAGGTGCACAAGTTCATGTCCTGAATAATATATCCATGAAGTATCAAGTCTGTAGTACAAATACTTTGGGAGTTATGCGTGTCACAAAGTTTTGGGACAGACGTACGGATGTACAAAGGCAAATCTATATGCCTCTCCCATTTTTGGTTGGGGCATAAATAACAAGTAAATCAATCTGAAGATCCAGGTTATGTTCAGCCAATCAAAGAGCTTGATTTAACACATCTTTTTTTAACTGTCGAGGATTGCATGAGTCAAGTTCAAACTGTCACTGTCAATTGATATGTCTTATGGCATGCTTTCCAAAAGCTGATGAAATTTAATCATATTAATAATTTACTTATTATATTTTAAAATACATTTACATGTGTGTTATTTATGTGTATCTGTTTAGCAAAACTGAACCTCTTTACCCTTTACTTCATGTAGAATCATTTTGATGAATTGGCAAACAGAGGAGATCAAGACAACTTCTGGTCAGGGTCTACTCTATTTGCTCATACAATATTGTAGCTCAGATTCTACACAGTCTGCATGGTAAAAACATATCTATTGTGTCATATACCAATTAAATTTCAGCAAATGAATATTTATCAAGTCAAAAATTTGCATATGAATTTTCATGGGTTAACACATTACCATAGCCTCACCACTGTCTAGATATAGAAATTGAATCTGGGGTGTTGAGGATGATTACCTACACTGAGTCTTGATTGATTAAATCTTAACCACAGAATAGTTTGATCTACATTATATTGGATCACTGTAAAGCCTGACCAGACTTTAATCCATTTCAACTCTTTACCTCACTCATATATACATGTTTTAACAACCTGGCAATAAACCAGATGCAGATCAATATGGTTTCGTCAGAATTTCCTCTGTTTGCTCATACAGTACTACAGTCTACGTAGCAAAGAAAAATCCATTATTTCATATATCATTTAAAGCTCAGTAAATTCAGATACATCAAGTCCAAACAAACAAGAGTCAAAGCAGTTGTATTGCCTACCATGTTATATAAATGACTGCATTCTAGGACAAAACTGGACATATTTATAGACCTGACTTGTCCAAGTGCCATAAATGTCAATAAATGTCAGGTCTTAAATCAAAATACAGCTTTACCACAGAGAGCAGCTACATCTACAAGTTTAACCCTTTCCCTCATATAGACTCATTTTGACGCCCTCAATAGGTACCACATAAAGTCTGATCTGCAGAAAACCACAGTTAAACCTTACCAAATTTAATTATAAAGTCCTCATTTCCAGAACACTGAGGAGCAGCGAACAGCACAAAACCTGATCAGCCTGCGAGTTACTTGCAGGCTGATCTGGTTTTTGTGCTGTTCGCATAGGTCTTTTTATGGTTTCCTCTATGAGAGAAAGGGTTAAACATTAAGAGAAAAGCTTGGAATCTTATCAAATTTAAGCAGTTAAAGGAACCGGGGGAATTAATGTTAAGCAAAGCTTAAAAATTAAGTCTCCCAGATTTTAATTAAATATATTAATAACTAGGTATTTTTGTACATTTTTAACGAACCAGTAACTAGATAATGTAGGATCACTCAAATTATGATCATAATGGGATTTGTGTACCATAATGACCTGATTTTGACCCTTAGATTGTACTTAAGTATTTTTAGAACTTGGGTCCTTGAATATCAAATCCAAAATGTCATGTCAACTGCTACATGCAATGTGGTAAATGGACTTATTCCTAAATACATGTACAAGGTAACTGCAGACCTGCCGGACATAATGAAGTGTCACACATTTTGACTCCGCAGTGCATGGAGCATAAAGAGCTCTTTATTAATGATAAACTTTGCCAAGAAAAATCTATAATCCCTGCCATGACATTCAGATTGACATTGCCTTGCTTATTATCCAGGTTTGTAAGAAATAATGCTTCACTATTTAGGAAGTTCCCATCCTGATCTTTGTTAAATTGCAAGTTATAAATAGAACCTTCTTTCATTATATTACATAGGACATCAATGAAAGCTTTATACATAAACCTGTTCAGTGTATCAACAGGTATAAATTTGTACCTCTTTTACCTATATAAAATGCAACCAATAACCCCCTGAATAATGGAACACCATTCTCTGAAGTGATTATAGTATTGTTTGTTTGTCAGCCCACCAACATTATTTCAGTCATTTTGGGATTTAGTTCCACATGAGGCCTCACTGCAATATCATGCGAAATTAATTTAAGTGGCATAATGCCACACCTGGTCAGATCAACCTGACATCAAGCCAACATGTTCAAAAAAATACTCAAGTTATGCAGCTGACTTAAATTTGAGTATCATACTAACGTCCCAACTGAAATTAATGGGTTTAGTTGGAAAATCATACTCAAGAAGTTAGGTACATTTTTATTTTCAAGAACACAGGGCCTGAGGCTAACTTTAAAGACGTTTTTAGAAAATAACAAAACTTTATTTACCCAAGTTTATCAAGTATACAGTAAAGGGATATTTACAAATGTAATACATATAGGTACATACATTTTGTAATTTTTAAAAATTATATGAAACAGTACAATGAATTTAAAAGATGCTGATTAAGGTATTTTAATGAGACAAAATATATTTTAGTGAAGTTTATACATGTACTCAGTAAATACAATAAAATAGCTTTACCGGAATTCCTGCAGTATTCTAATCAGGGTCTCCTTTGTTTGCTCATACAATAGTGTAGCTAACATTCTATTGCTTCATATATTATATTAAGTTCTGATTATTAATATTCATAAAGTCATATATCTATGCATGAATATTCATTAGATAAATGGTGAACAACTCAGGTATTGAGCCCATGACTTTCCTGTTATCATTTGCGCAATGGGCCAATCGTTACAGTGAATGCCTGTAATGTATTAAAATGGGTAAAGGAATTGTTGCCTCAGAAATGGCCAATCTTTACAGCAATTCCCTGCAACATTGAGACGGGTGCCTTTTTTGCAGATTTTAAAGTGGACGCGAGATTCGGCATATTGTTAGGAAAAAGTATGTTTGACAACATTGAAACGATTTAAGTTTTTTTTCGGCTGTTGCTGTTTTCCAGCACTGGACATATTAACCTCCCTTTGTGGACACAATTGAACTACTGAAACGTATGAAAACGTATGTAAAGGCTATAATGCACCATACAGGATGCTTACGAATATTAAATATTTTGGTGTGTCATAAAATAAAATAAACGCTGAAAATAAGTTTTACAATGTTTCAGGTGTGCAGTTCAGTAAAACATATATGTAATCTGTTTTGTAAACTATCGAAATACCTGTAGTGCATAAAAAGAGACAATCAATAATGATCAATAATTCAAAGATAATCAATATAATCAATCAGTTTAAATAGTTTATTCTAATGATATATTGATTGATAATCTACAGAAATCATAAAAATAAACATTTTAACTTGCAATAAAAGGTGATTTTATTCAATTTGAATTTCAGTAATTTGTAAATCCAATTATCCTATATCTCCAGAAAACTGAAACTTTAAATAAACAAATGGGAATGCTTATATAATCCAAATATCAAATTACATTTCAATTCATTATATATAAAACTAAATTTTAACTTGCAATAAAAGGTGATTTTATTCAATTTTGAAATTTCAGGTAATTTGAATTTTTTTAATTAAAATTTGCAAATTTACTTTTTTATTGATTTTTTTTTTATTAAATTCAATATATCCTATATCTCCAGAAAACTGAAACTTTAAATAAACAAATGGGAATGCTTATATAACCAAATATCAAATACATTTCAATTCATTATATATAAAACTAAATTAAAACATCATTGAATTTGGCAATTATTTTTCTAAAATTAAATATTTTCAGGGTTCTTACGCTAACATGGTGTCAGGTTTTGATGAGAGAGAAATTTTACCTGTTTACATATGTTACAGGCATTCACTGTAAAGATTGGCCTGTTTCTTTTACCCATTTTACTACATTACAGGTGTGCAAAGGATATGAGGTGGACACACTAACCCCTAACTGGGACTGGTCACATCAATTGTGCATCCTAAAAATATTGAAGTTATTATAGATGGATTCACTTATATAAACAATATATATAAACATGTATGAATATCTTCATTTCAATCTGCATCTCATCTCCACTGACAGTATCATTATCATACATAGTTAACCAGATGTACAAATAGCCTTCAGCATGCATTAATGATAAAGTCATCCCATAAAAACATACCACAGATAAATCAAATCAATGAACAAATAGCACCAGTCATCTGATGATATTATACATGCATAAATCTCTATAGTAACCAAAGCTTTTTATCCTCAATCAACCCTACATTAAAGGAAGGTCAGAAAATATGACATTTTTTATACATCAAATAAAACTTTACACTAACAAGAGAGCACAACTTCTGAAGAACTGGTGTTATATTGTCAAATTCATGCTAGGATTTCTCTTTAAGAGACATATGTTTTTGTTGTTGTTTTTTTTACTCATAGTTGCATGAATTCATAATTTAAAGACCAAATACTGACTAAATGAATCATGAATAACAATGTTAAGTCCCAACCAATTTCTTAAGAATGTAAATAAAAATCAGAAAGCACAATGATTCAAATTGTGAATATACACATATTAGAGTTAGACAATCACAAAAGATAAGGATCATTTAAGACTTACTTATGAAAAAGTATACCTTCATAGTGTGTAAAAACAACAATACATCCTTCTCTCACAATATAACCTACCTACAGCTTGTTTAATCCCTTTCACAATGTGATAAATCTTAGTACACAAGAACTTAAAAGGTATATACCTGACATACAGAACAATGTAGACATATACAGCTGATTACCTGTACTGAAAATACGGCCCAGTCACATGTTCAACCACATGACCATGGTGTCTCACTTCAGTGACCTGATTAAATCAGACATCTAAATAATTGTAGAGAACCTACTAGGTTTAGCTTTTTTAGTTTAAGTTTATATAAACATACATTTTTTACAACCTGATATAAACAATATAATTGTATGAAAGGTTTCTCTAACAATTAATAAATAAATAATTCAATCTTGACTACAAGTTAAAAGGTAGGCTGAATTTAACATTGTATAGAGACATCAAACAAAGGTATTGGTATGTTATGGTGCACAATATCCAAACTGAGCCAGGAACAACACATTGTTTGCCCATGTTCTGTTTTATGACAGCAGCCTCTCGTGTGTCATGCCCATGAGGCTATGAATGCAAAATGTCATAATATAGAACATATTTAAATGACATTGTATGATTAATACATGTCAGATAAATGCAAACAACACATGTACGTGGAACTAAATGGAAGACCCCAGTCACCCCTTATACTGCACTGTTACAACTCCAGACACAGTAACAGGGCTTTTTCTCGCTTCTTTTTCAGGGGCTCCTTCCCTCTGAGTTTTTCTTATGATCATACTGTTTCCCAAAGTAGTACTGCTATTTACCCCAGAGTTTTTCTTTCCCCAAACATGAAGTAAAATCCATTTTATGTCCATAATTATGCATGTAGTATGAAGGCCCCTTTCCAATCATCAGAAAAACTGGACTGCTAAAAGTAGGAATCTTGCATTAACACGTACAAAAGCAGATAATAAATATGAGCATTTAATTTATCTGATCTACTGTTTTTATAACTATGATAGGCAATTGGTAAGACAAAGTTTATCATGTTTTATCCTCACATTTAATGATTGAAATACTGAGAGTGAAATGTACATAAAAAAAAAAAAGAAACACGTCAAACAGGGTTTTTGAGTGTTGCCCTAAGCAAGCAAAACTATTTTTAGTAACAGTGACTCTGACCTTGGCCCAACTGACCTGAAAATCAATCCCAATCTTCCTCTTCCCATAAGGTATCTATCTACAAAATCTGATCATCATACTCATTCCTAAAAGAAATTATTTGATGGAAACAGAAATTCTATATTTAGTAACAGTGACCTTAACCTGATCATCCTGAAAATCACCCCAATTCCTTCCCTTGGAAAAAAGGAAAAATCCCAATTCCCATCTAATAACCCATTCACGATTTTCGCTGAAAACCTGGTTAATTAGTCCAATGCACAGACCTTCACCTCAAAGGTATTAAGGAGTGGCAAACACTAAGACTCTACCTCATATAGACGATGCAAACAGAGCAAACCCAGATCAGAGAGCTCCTTCTCTGTCTACAGTCTGCCTGGCAAAGAAAAATCCATTGTTTCATATACAATGTAAAATCAGTAAATCACAATATTCATCAAGTTAGTCATAAAGATTGACACGAATATTCATGAGATATACGGTTAAGACCTGAACAGTCAGGAACTTACTACTTGTTTCATAATGGTCCATATATCAATTTCCTTACACCAGTATTGTCATCAAGTGCAACAGACTTTTACAGATAAAGAGTTTCAAAATACTCTAGCTATCTGACATGATATATTACATATCATGACTGGTGATAAAAAGATATAAATATATCACTGACCCACATGAGAGCTAAGACTCTGGCTGTCACATCCTGTGCATGGATGGTATTAATTGAATTTGTATGTCAGTTTTTCTTTCTAATCTATCATCTCCTCTTTTTGTAAATGTGTACATGTATGATCAATTATTTATGTTTAACAAGAGTACATATTATGGTTGATATGAACAAATATATTTTAACAGTAGCAGTAATACTTTAGTGTGTGTGTGTTTTTTTTTAAGTATTCAGTTATTGTTAAAATGCTTTAAAACTGTAAAATAACTTTGCCACCCTCTCCCATTTTTCCCCAGCTTGGCACTCGCCAAATGCCTTTCTCATGTGCTTCATCATCCAAATGTTTCTGGCTATGCCCCTTATTTTAAAGAGTGTATTGATAATATTAATAAATTTACATAAAAATTTATCTAATGTTTAAAGGTGGATTACAGTGAAATATCAGTGGATTATATTCTGATAATTATCAGGAACTTGAACCCAACCCTACGTTATAAACTGATCAGAGCCTTAACTGTGCTGGGTTTTACGTAAGAGGTGACGTCATAAATAATGTCATGCACGCAAGGTAATCCCGCCAATTTTTATGTCTTTTGTGAATAACACGGCTAATTTCTGGCCTTTGGAGCATTAAATTAAAAGAACAAGAGCTGTCCGAGGACAGCAAGCTCGACTATTCAAAATGCTTGTTGGTAAAGCAAATGAAATCTATTTCAATTCTTGCCCTTCATATACCCTGTACATAATAATAGTCAAAGATGATATACCTTGATAGTCTGATACCCCTTAATATTTTTATGAAGTCTAAAATCAATCCCATGCCTAGTTACTGAGACATAAGCATAATAACACTGTGTATGCAAAACTTTTACCAAAAATCCAAGTTAGAAAAGGGCCATAATATGCATAAAATTCAATCCAAAAGTTATCCTCCTTGGTTTTCTGATGCCCCTGAAGACACTCCTTAATTTTCTAGTCAATTCCACAAGCAATTTCTAAGATATTAGCTGGATAGTAGCTTGAATGCAAACAATTAACCAAATTCTAAGTTAAAAGGGGGCCATAATTATTAATATCATCCATCAAGTGTTATCTTCCTTTATAGTATGATACCCCTAAACATATTAAGGATGTTAATTTAATTTAAACTTATTTATCTTACGTCGATTGAGAAACAAGTTCTTACAACTTATACTAATCCCTCTCGACGGTTCCTGGGTTGGACAAGTACTTTGCGCCTGGGAAGGTCATGAAGAATTCTTGCCTCCAACAGGGCATATTCCATCAAGAGTTACGTACTGTGAAAATATGATACCCCTTAACATATTAAAGATGTTTCAAATCAATCACATGCCTGGATACTGAGATATTAGCATGAAAGTAACTTGCATGCAGAACTTTTACCAAAATTTCTAAGTTAAAAAGGGGCCATAATTTGTAATATAATCCATCAAAAGTTATCTACCTTGGTTGTCTGATGCCCCTTAACATATTCATAAACTTTCAAGTCAATGTCATGAATGGTTATTGAGATATAAACTGGAAAGTAGCTTGCATGCAAAACTTTAACCAAATTTTCTATTGCATGCAAAACTTTAACCAAAATTTCTAAGTTAAAAAGGGGCCATAATTTAAATTAAATTCAGTCAAGAGTTATCTATCTTGGATGTCTAATGCCCCTGAACATATTTATTAACTTTCAAGTCAATACCATAAATGCTTATTGAGATATAAGGTTGATAGTAACTTGCATGCACGACTTGAATTTAACCAAAAGCTGCAACGCCAATGCCGACGCCGAATCCAGGGCGACCAAAATAGCTCTCATATTCTTCGAATAGTCAAGCTAAAAAATGTTTGTTTTGCTGAAAGATCAATGTATAATTTCATTTGTGAACATAAAAAGATGCATTTTTTTTACTTGTGGCTTCGTCACTCATGAAAATATCACTTTTTATGTCCACTCAGTAAAATTATTAATTGATTTTACACAAAAACAAACAATTATCCTCTCTATTGTCAATATATGATAACCCTTTCCCTCATAGAGGATACCATGAAAAGACCTATGCGAACAGCATAAAACCAGATCAGCCTGCCAGTAACTCGCAGGCTGATCAGGTTTTATGCTGTTCGCTGCTCCTCAGTGGTCTGGTAATGAGGATTTTACAATTAAATTTGGTAAGGTTTGAGTTTGGCTTTCTGCAGATCAGGCTTTATGTGGTACCTATTGAGTGCGTCAAAATGAGTCTTTATGAGGGAAAGGGTTAAAATCATTTTTATCTTTGACAGCCCTAATGGGAGCAAGTATATAATTACCTACGAAGTCAGAATAAAACCTGATCAGCATGTGAGGTTAGATTTTCACTGTTTGATTCTCCTCAGTAACTGAGAATTAATTGTGTACAGTCTAATTGAGTACTATTGAGATAAGTAGGCAGCATAGATAAATATGTTCAAATTTGATCTACTTTATCTATGGTTATTATCCATTAAGTAAAACTGAGTAGAAATTAGTACTTATTTTTTCTATGTGTAGATAAAATAATAAAACAAACTGCCAAGACATGTGGCCACTACAGTCGGATTATTCCTCTTCATGAATTTGGATGTTTTGTGACTTACTGTCACAGAGATCTTAGCTAGTCTCAATCTAAGGATGATAGGAGATCATTTGGCTAGACAGAGCATGTGAAACCTTTCCCCAATACACAACTTTAGAGGACAACTTTTTAAAGACATGAGTTTTTGTTTGGAATATATACAAAAGAATATTTGTTCAATCATGTTGTATATTTCTTGTATTTTTTCCATGTTAAGAATAAAATTTCATACTTAATAATTCGTTGAATTCTTTGCATCATTAACCCTTCTCCAATCATATATTTAAGAGCCATATTTTAAGTTTTAATGTTAGCACATTCACCACACTGTGTAGAAGGAAAAGTTGGTCAATAAACTCAATACGAGTAACTTCTATGCTAACATAATTTTCTAAAGCTATCAGCAGCAAGGGCGTACTTGGGTCTTGTATTTCAAATCAGCTGACACAGCAAACACTGTTTTCTATTTAAACAAGAGGGCCATGATGGCCCTGAAACGCTCACCTGAGTACCATTGCTACAACTGATTACAAGGTTTTTAAACAGACAAGAATTCTGATATAACTCAATCTTAAACATTTTAGCCCTGACAATACTACACACCAAATATATAAGCACTGGGCCTTATGGTTTCAGAGGAGAAGACTTAGTGCGGGGTCATTTATCTCCAAAGGGCCACCATTTTGAAAATCTTGATAATGAACCATTAGATGATGCTACATACCAAAAATCTAAGCTATAGGCCTTATGGATTCATAGTAGAAGATTTTTTTAAAAGATTTTCCTATATAACTCTATGTAAAACAAGTGACCCCTGGTGCGGGGACATTTATCACCATAAGGTCATGATTTGTACAATCTTGGTAATGAACTATAAGATGATGCTACATACCAAATATCTAATCTCTAGGCCTTATGGATTCATAGAAGAAGATTTTTAAAGATTTTCCTATATAACTCTATGTTAAACAAGTGACCCCTGGTGCGGGGGCATTTATCACCATAGGGTCATGATTTGAACAATCTTGGTAATGAACCATTAGATGATGCTACATACCAAATATCTAATCTCTAGGCCTTATGGATTCATAGAAGAAGATTTTTAAAGATTTTCCTATATAACTCTATGTAAAACAAGTGACCCCTATTGCGGGGGCATTTATCACCGTTTGGCTATGATTTGAACAATCTTGGTAATGAACCATTAGATGATGCTACATATGAAATATCTAAGCTCTAGGCCTTATGGATTCATAGAAGAAGATTTTTAAAGTTTTTCCTATATAAATCTATGTAAAACAAGTGACCCCTGGTGCGGGGGCATTTATCACCATAGGGCTATGATTTGAACAATCTTGGTAATGAACCATAAGATGATGCTACATACCAAATATCTAAGCTCAAATCCTTATGGATTCATAGAAGAAGATTTTTAAAGATTTTCCTATATAACTCTATGTAAAACAAGTGACCCCTATTGCGGGGGCATTTATCACCGTTTGGCTATGATTTGAACAATCTTGGTAATGAACCATTAGATGATGCTACATATGAAATATCTAAGCTCTAGGCCTTATGGATTCATAGAAGAAGATTTTTAAAGTTTTTCCTATATAAATCTATGTAAAACAAGTGACCCCTGGTGCGGGGGCATTTATCACCATAGGGCTATGATTTGAACAATCTTGGTAATGAACCATAAGATGATGCTACATACCAAATATCTAAGCTCTAATCCTAATGGAATCATAGAAGAAGATTTTTAAAGATTTTCCTATATAACTCTATGTAAAACAAGTGACCCATGGTGCGGGGGCATTTATCACCATAGGGTCATGATTTGTACAATCTTGGTAATGAACCATAAGATGATGCTACATACCAAATATCTAATCTCTAGGCCTTATGGATTCATAGAAGAAGATTTTTAAAGATTTTCCTATATAACTCTATGTAAAACAAGTGACCCATGGTGCGGGGGCATTTATCACCATAGGGTCATGATTTGTACAATCTTGGTAATGAACCATAAGATGATGCTACATATCAAATATCTAAGCTCTAGGCCTAATGGATTCATAGAAGAAGATTTTTGAAGATTTTCCTATATAACTCTATGTAAAACAAGTGACCCCTGGTGCGGGGTCATTTATCACCGTAGGGCTATGATTTGTACAATCTTGGTAATGGCCCATAAGATGATGCTACATACCAAATATCTAAGCTCTAGGCCTTGCAGTTTTGCAGAAGAAGATTTTCAAAGTTTGCATTTTTAAAATCTATTTTTAGCTCCTGTGACCTAATTATGCAATGGACCAGAACCATTTATACAACTTTAGTAGAGCTTCATCCAAGGAACATTCCTGCAAAATATTTTTCAAATTGGCCAAGCCGTTTAGGAGGAGATGTTGTTTGAAGCAATTGTTGACGCCGGACGCACGCACGCACGCACGGACGCTGGACGCCGGACAAAAGGCGATCAGAAAAGCTCACCTTGAGCACGTTGTGCTCAGATGAGCTAAAAACAAATCATCTACATGTAACTGATATTTCATGACGATTTTCGGCATTATTCATGGATACATCGAAAATATAAACCATTTTCTTTTTATCATTTTTCCCCATTCAAGCAATTAAGATT
This sequence comes from Solen grandis, assembly GCA_021229015.1. NCBI lineage: Eukaryota > Metazoa > Mollusca > Bivalvia > Adapedonta > Solenidae > Solen > Solen grandis. Next base: position 49,688,884 of record CM037782.1, on the reverse strand, counting down.
TAACACCCATCTAAAACAGGGATCAAATGAATATCAAACATTGACATTTCTTTGGTTGACAATGATAGATAAAACACGAAGTCCCTTTAAAAAATTTTTTTTGGAAAATATTCAACGCTGTATGTGAAGAAGTGGAAGGGGTATTTTTCAACAAACTTGTTTTTGCAAACGACGCAAATTGCTGTACACATATTCAAATTTCCCCTCGTAGGTGGGCTAGCCTGATCTTTTTAATCTTAAAATAATCCCATACCTTTGATTTTGCTTTACCAGGGTATGGGAATAATTTACTCTTGTCGTCTGCTCGCTGTTAGGAAATTGTTTGCAAACTCCTCCGCAGTATTTACCTCCCTTTACAATTGGAGCGTGCAAGGTAGATCACTGTGGAGGAGTTTGGTGTGTAAAAGTGGCCTCCCTGAGCAAAAAGAGAGCAAAGTTGGCAATCAACTGGAGAGGAAATTAATTGATAGTTGAAAATTCACAATCGTTTATCGCCGAAGTCAGGTTCCAACGATAGGTATCGATTTTTAGCGACAATCAGGATAACACTATATACAGAAGACAGTATTTCAATCCTACAGCAATGTCCAGCTACTGACAGGTGCAGGAAATTCTCAAGTGCACAGAGGTACCCGACTAAAATATAAACCTACTGCAAGGGATTCTTCACATGAGAATCAGAGTGACCCTGCCAGGACACAAACAACTACAACCATGGAGGCCCCCAGGAGGAGTTTTATAAATGTTGGATGCTTCACACAAATTCTCTCTAATACCACTTTGAAGAATCTATACATTTAGTCTAATATCAAATAATTGCCCTGTTTTAATTAGTTATTGCTTGGTATATTGAGAGAAAAAGATGCTGTTATGTCATCATGATGATAAAATGTGAACAGAAAGAAATGTTATATTACTGCAACATGCAAGCTAACACTAGACATTCTGCTAATTAGAACAAGAGGGCCAAGAGGGCCCTTGATCGCTCACCTGAGAAAGATGATTGCTTAAGAAATAAAGATGCTAGAGTGTAAAAGTGAAATCTGGCTTTTTTTATGGTGAAAAGGGCATAACTCCAAAATTAACTAGTCAATATCAGTTCTAACTGAACCCAATTGTGAGATTATGGGCATAAACATTGTCTTAAAGTTTAAAAAAGATTGTTAGAAAAATGAAGTTGGTAAAGAATAAACAAAGTGAAATCTTGCATTTTTTGTATTAAAAGGGGCATAACTCCTGACCTAAAAAGCCCATCTCAGCCACATTTGAACGCAATTAAGACATTATTGTCATTAACAATGTCATAAAGTTTGAAGATGTTTGCTAAAAAAATGAAGATGCTAGAGTGTAATCAATGTGAAATCTGGCATTTTTTTATATTAAAAGGGGCATAACTCCTGACCTAATCAACAAATCTCAGCTTTAATCGAACTCAATCGAGACATTATGGTCATAAGCATTGCCATAAAGTTTGAAGATGTTTGCTCAAAAGATGAAGATGCTAGAGTGTAAACAAAGTGAAATCTGGCATTTTTTAATATTAAAAGGAGCTTAACTCCTGACCTTATTGACCTATCTCAGTCCTAATCAAACTCAATCCAGACATTATGGTCATAAACATTGCCATAAAGTTTGAAGAAGATTGCTCAAAAGATGAAGATGGAAGAGTGTAAACAAAGTGAAATCTGGCATTTTTTTAATATTAAAAGGGGCATAACTCCTGACGTAATTGTCCGAACTCAGCCATAATCAAACTCAATTGAGACATTATGGTCATAAACATTGTCATAAAGTTTGAAGAAGATTGCTCAAAAGATGAAGATGCTAGAGTGTAAACCAAGTGAAATCTGGCATTTTTTTATATTAAAAGGGGCTTAACTCCTGACTAATTGACCAGTCTCAGCCATAATCAAACTCAATCGAGACATTATGGTCATAAGCATTGCCATAAAGTTTGAAGATGATTGCTCAAAAGATGAAGATGCAAGAGTGTAAACAAAGTGAAATCTTGCATTTTTTTTATATTAAAAGGGGTTTAGCTCCTGACCTTATCACCAATCTTGGCCATAATCAAACTCAATCGAGACATTAAGGTCATAAGCATGGCCATAAAATTTGAAGATGATTGCTCAAAAGATGAAGATGCTAGAGTGTAAACAAAGTGAAATCTGGCATTTTTTTATATTAAAAGGGGCACAACTCCTGGCCTTATTGACTGATCTCAGCCATAATCGAACTCAATCGAGACCTTATGGTAATAAGCATTGCAATAAAGTTTGAAGATGATTGCTCAATAGATACAGATGCTAGAGTGAAAACAAAGTGAAATATGGCATTTTTTTAATATTAAAAGGAGCGTAACTCATGACCTTATTGACCGATCTCAGCCATAATCGATCTCAATTGAGACCTTATGGTCATAAGCATTGCCATAAAGTTTGAAGATGATTGTTCAAAAGATGCAGATGCTAGAGTGTAAACAAAGTGAAATATGGCATTTTTTAATATTAAAAGGGGCATAACTCCTGACCTAATTGACGGATCTCAGCCATAATCGAACTCAATCGAGACATTATGGTCATAAACGTTGTCTTAAAGTTTGAAGATGATTGCTTAAGAAATAAAGGTGATAGAGTGTAAACACTAAAAATTGTTGACGCCGCACAACGCACGACGGACAACGGACACTCACGGGATCACAATAGCTCACCCTGAGCTTTGCTCAGGTGAGCTAAAAATACCACTACATGTATATACTTAAATATCTGTAAACTTATCAGAAAACTTCTTACCTTTCAGAAAATTTTCCCTACCTTTAAGTCATAAGGAAAAATGATGAAATGATTGGATGTTGAAATAACCAACATATATATACATGCCAGACTGCCTGGCAGTCAACCAACAACCATTTGCTAATTCTATCGACTGATCTCCTAGGTAACCAACTTAACATCATTTCCTTTCATAGAAATATCACATATATAAAGTAACATTATGCACACATCATGTGACATACAGGTGTGTTCTTTGATGCTTGAGGTAAACAATCCTCTATGTGGCAATTATCAACTGAGTAAAGATCAAATCAAATAATCTGGAACTCAAGCTCTGAAATTTATGATGTAACTTTTAAACATTATCAACAATTCTACATAATAAAATCCAACATGATTTAGTAATCCGTTTAGAACTGTAGAACATACCACAAAAATTCCATGTGGACTTCTGTTATATCATCAATTGCTGTGAAATATAAAAATGTAACTATGATTCTTTATCATAATTATAATGCTTATTGCTAGTTCATAAGGATCCAACTTAGATACTGTGTCATATTGGGTCATATTGGGTGACCTTGTTATTATGTAACAGAGTCAGTTATGATATAACAAAGTTCTATAAATTAACAGATAATAGATTCTGAGTCCATGGTTTAAACCACATTAAGCATGAATTCATGGTGTAATGGATCTACCCAACATTGAATCATTGTTGTTGTGCTAGTATCAATTTTAATATAGGTATCTACCAGTAAATTCATGAACTTTAAGGTAGAAATATATGTCAAAATTTAACTGCTCACTGGAAGTTAGATATCTGAACATCACACCATGTATCATCTGTAAGTATACAGTGTGCATCCTGATGTACGTTCTGCACACAGACTTGGATTAGCAGAGATTTTAATTGAGTTTGGTTAACTTATCTATCAATTTGAAAATATGTAGTTATTTGTCAATTCCTTGGTGATGACTCATTCAGTTTAACATGATCTGACGGGCAAAACGATCCATTCATATGTTCTCCATGAGACCTATTCTTCATTAAATGTACGGTACAGCATAGGTACCATAAGCTAAATTAAAATAATCCTAGTAACCTTACTTGAATTAAATTTTCATTATAATTATCCATATAACTGAGAAACTGATCAGTTGAAAATAGCCAATCACGTTTCTTGTGCCATCTGCTATTTCCTTTTATTTTAATGCAAATTAAAAGCTGTCATTTCCACAAAAATATTGATCTTTTTCTCTCTATTCACCAGCTTCCTGGGTTTCATCAACTTTACTGCCATTACAGATTCATTATCATGATAAATGACATAATACATGTAGTGTAATATTAGCCAGTATCTTAAATGCCTATACCCCTTCTTACTTAAACAGAGTTACAGTTAAAATCAAACAATGAAATATCATGGTAGTGTAACTAAGTTAATTTGCATTTACTTAATGTTATATAAGAATGAAGACTAATATAGACAAATGGCACATCATTCATAAAACAATTAAAAGGTAAACCTTGATGAATATCTCATGTCATGAAATGAACCTTAGGAAAAAGGTTGGCACTTTTAAGGAACAAACCTTTGGTGGGGCCTGCATAACTTAATGCAAAATCAAGGATATTCAGATAATGTCAGGAAGAATTTTAGATCCTTTGAAAGTTAACAGAAATGTCATTTCCAAACATAGATATTTAGGGAGTGTCTTAGCAGATTAGTAGATTAATTATGAAAAGAAAAAAATAATTTCAATCACTATCACCATCCTAAAGTTTCCTTCATTTAGTATGCTATCCAAAATGTTCTTTGGTTTAGTATACCAATAAATAATACAGTGGTTTCCAATGGATTGCGGGATCTCCTGTAGTAAAACTTTGCCAATTCCCACTTACTGACACCACTTTGTAAACAGGTAGTTGTGATATTGATTGAAGTAAAGAAAAAGTCATACATCACCACATATGGAAAGAAAAACTTAAATTCTGGCAGTTAACAGGTTCCCTACTATTGCATTCTATTACTTAAAATTATCATCCAATGTCCACCAAACAAATGTTTTATTTCATAAAAAATGAAATGACAGACTTCACAGTTGACTTCATCTGTTATGTTGTTTTTATGTTTTGATCATGTTGTGATGTACTAGTACAGCCAGCGTTCATTCTTTTAAATATCGAATACCAGACAGTCAGGGGATTTTCTATGTAGGTCAAACAGGTATGACAATAATATGTTTTTAATGCATTAATATGTCACTAGAAGGCTGAATTATCATTTCTTCACATTATGGTACAAAGGTAGATGACAGTGACATACATTAATTAAGGTAAGACTTAATTGTTATTTTATTTTCATTCATCACTATTATGTCTTTATGAGAGAACCCCATCCTATATAAACTCATCTATAACATTTTTTCTAAAATATGATTCTTACTTAAAGCAAAATAAATACGTTTTTTTTTAAACTTTTTCTTTCTTACTATCCACCACTTCTCTTATTGTTACTTTTTTCCATTCATATTCCTTTTTTCAGCTTCTGTTATGTAAAACTGATTGTTTGTTTTTTATGCTTGTTTGTTTGTTGGGTTTAACGTCCCGCTGACAGTATTTCAGTCATTTGGAGATGATGTCTACTTGAGACAGATATAGCTGCCACACTGCAGTATCACGCCATAGACATGTGGCATGATACCACAGTCACATTATCCCGACACCACGCCAACCAGTCCTGCAACTACCCTTACATGCTGAGAGCCAAGCAAGGGAGCTATAACAGGACCATTTTTTATGACTTTGGTACGTCGCAGCCGTGGTTAGAACACATGACCTCACACTCCCAAGGCTGATAATCTAACCACTCGGCCACCATGGACAGTGTGTAAAACATATGCCATATAAGATTCAGAGAAAACACCCATCACCTTTAAGTTTAGCCTGATTGCAATGATGTAATCATATGCGATATATAGATGTACCATAGATGAAGCTTTAGTGATTCCATACATATTCCGTTAACAGTCCTGCATTGGGCGTTCTTTATCCCTTGCACTGTATAGCATTAAATTATAGCTCTACATGACTGTGTGTAACCATATAATTTATGAGAAATTACAATCACACGAAAGTCTATAAAAGAATGTAATGACCAACTGATGTGTACTGGCTGTATCCGCATATTTTGTCCTAAAAACTGACCCTTCGCTGTAATGCAATAACAGTGTGTGGTCTGTGATTTAAAGAATAAATATACTGTGCTCACCAAGATTTCGGTATAAGAAACATCTACAATCTTTACGTCAATGATCTTGAAATGTACCGTTGTTCGCGTAAAGTTATGTAACCGATGTCACTGCAACGATACCGTAAATAAATCCTGATTCCCAGTCTGAGCGATTACACGGAAACCAGCTCAGTGGTTAGTTGACTTGTAGAAATTAAAACTAAACGAAATATGTGACAGTAATAAATCTCTCAATTTCATATTGACCACAAGAAATTTAAAGCAAAACGTGTATTTTTCTCAGGCATAGACCAGGATCTCTGTATATACATTTAAAAGATATATCAGGGATTCTATATACAGTAGTGCTGCGCTGTTGAGACCCATTGGCTTACGGTAGTGGAGTTAAGAGTGTTAAGACCTAAAAATAACACTGGCTTAAGAGTGCCCGCTCAGTATTTTTCTCTGCAAGGGGTCGTGAGGTCTATTCCAGCTTGGACCTTTTTTTAGCTCACCTGAGCACAAAGTGCTCAAGGTGAGCTTTTGTGATCGCCCTTCGTCCGGCGTCCGTCGTCGTGCGTCGTGCGTCGTCCGTCGTCAACAATTTGCTTTAAACGACATCTCCTCTGAAACCGCTGGACAGAATTTAATGAAACTTGGCAGGAATGTTCCTTGGGTGAGGCTCTACAAAAGTTGCTAAAATAAAGTTGATCCATGAAGAACTCTGGTTGCCATGGCAACAAAAAGAAAAATAATTTGAAAACTTTAAAAATCATCTCCTTCAAAACTACTGGCCAGATTTCAAAATAATTTGGTACAGATGTTCCTTGGGTCAACCTCTACCAAAGTTGCTAAAATTATTCCGATCCGTAAAAAAACATGGCCGCCAGGGGCGGGGCTTATTTGCCTTATATGTATATAGAGAAACCTTTAAACAACATCTCCTCTGAAACCACTGGACAGAATTTGATTAAACTTGGCAGGGATGATCCTTGGGCCAACCTTCACAAAAGTTGCTAAAATAAACTTGATCCATGTAGAACTCTGGTTGCCATGGCAACAAAAAGAAAAAAAATATGAAAACTTTAAAAATCATCTTCTTCAAAACTACTGGCCAGATTTTAAAATAAATTGGTACAGATGTTCCTTGGGTCAACCTCTACCAAAGTTGCTAAAATAATACCGATCTGTAAAAAACATGGCCACCAGGGGCGGGGCTTATTTGCCTTATATGTATATAGGGAAAACTTTAATCAACATTTCCTCTGAAACCACTGGACAGAATTTGATTAAACTTGGCAGGAATGATCCTTGGGTCAACCTTCAAAAAAGTTCCTAAAATAAACTTGATCCATATAGAACTCTGGTTGCCATGGCAACAAAAAGAAAAAAAATATGAAAACTTTAAAAATCATCTGCTTCAAAACTACTGGCCAGATTTTAAAATAAATTGGTACAGATGTTCCTTGGGTCAACCTATTTATCTCAGATGAGCGATTTAGGGCCATCATGGGCCTCTTTTCTGCAGTTCAGGCTACCTCTCCAAAAGTTGATCCTTTACAGATCAGATTTACAGAAGTTGAATATTTTTAAGTGTGATATTTTGTTACATTTATGCATAAAAAGAATGCATCAGCTCATAAACAAAACAAGAAATATGTCTTGGTAGCTTAATAAAATGCAAAAAGTTACATTAAATTACAAGGCCACTTATTAAAGAGAGAGAAGTCTAACAGAGAGAGAGAGAGAGAGAAAACCAGCTAGAAACAAAAAAATAAATTGTACCCTTAGATGAGATTGTCCACTAGTCTGATAGGGCATTTGGGTGATTCCACTACATATGCAGAGGTGGAGAAGATAACATTACCACAAATACCATTCCTATAGCTTAGTCTGACCTACTGGCAGAGGTCACATTTTCTGGACTGTGTTGCCCCACTGAGTTAGTGCAAAAACTACACTACCTGCTACTATGTATATGAGATACTAGGCTAGTTTTACACAAAGCCACCTGATAGAGATGTAAGGGTTATTGATACTATTCTAAATCAGCAGCAGCATCAACATCATCATTAAAGTGATTGTGGGAAGGGGGGGGGGGGGTGAATATGCAGATTGTCTGCCTTTACTTTGGTTCATGTCAGTGTTCCAGTACACAGGGATTACCAAACACCTCTTAAAAACCACAAACGAATGATTAAAAACACTTTGTAATAAATTGCAACTTATTTCTTAATAATTAACCCTTTTCCTCATAGAGATCTAGAAAATACATGTACCTATGTGAGTAGGATAAAACCTAATCAGCCTGCAAGTCCAACTGTTACTCGCAGGCTGATCAGGTTTTATGCTGTTTGCTGCTCCTTAGTGGTCTGGGGATGAGGATTTTACAATTAAATTTGGAAAGGTTTAAGTGGGGCTTTCTGCAGATCAGGATTTATGTCAAAATGAGTTTTTATGAGGGAAAAAGGTTAAGGACCATCTCTCTTTTTGTCCATTTTCAATCAGCAGTACCACACTGAAATCTCATGATCACTGTTTTTTTCCATACTATTGCTAAAATGGGTAAGAAAAACTGCCAAGTTCCTGAGAAACATGTATATCAGTATGATACATGTATACTAGGTTGCATATAGAGCAGTGGTACTCAGGTGAGCGATTTTAGGCCCTATGGGCCTCTTGTTTTAAATTCTTTTCTGAAATAGTTCGGTTATACATGTATAGTTGGCCTATGATTTAAATACTTGTTTTTTTATACACTTATTATTTTCCGTTGTATCTGCTTCCTTTTTATTTAAACCATTGACCGCAGAACCCTAATATTCATTTTAAAAAAATAGTTCAAAACAAACAAAAAAATCACAACATATATAATTATAGATAATATATAGAGAGTTCGAATTTATTTATCTTATTTTTTGACTAAGGGTCCTAGCTGTGCATAGACAGGTTAGATTATAAGGTCAAAACAGTAGAACAGAGAAAGAGAGAAGGGGGTGCAGTATGCTTATTTTCAGCCGTCCATTAAAACGTTTTGCTTTAATCTTTTCTTGTTATTTTTAGGTCCGGGCCTGTAAATAAAACTGTAGTCAAATATAATGCACAACATTTATTCAATAATATGGCTTTGCGCAGGTAAAATATAAAATTATATCGCTCAAGGCTTAAGGTCTAGTCCCACTTGATTTTTTTTTTTTTTTGCCTTATGGATGTACTCCCGATGGAAATTGAGATTGAATTTTTTCTCGGGTGGCGTCAATGGGAAACAAACCATCAAAAACAGCGTCGCGAGCCATTTTTTCCTCCGAGGAATCCCCAAGGCTTCTTAATGTCTCGCCGAAGCATCAGGGGGTTGGGAGCAACCAGGGATATTTGTTCAGCGACCATTCTGTGACACATTCCCTTGCGGTTGAAACCCAGAATATTCGCAAAATATTCGGCAAGGGTTGAAAAGCGCACTCTGAAATTTGTTGCTGTTTTGAGCAACCTTAGACTGAGACGGTCAAAAGGGCCATGAGATAGGTACAATTTTACCCCGGGTCAAATAAGCGTCATTGAGAAATCTCCCGGGTCAAAACCCGGGAGCTCGGGTCAAAGTCTCATAACCAAACTATACCAAAATAGTTCAAATCATGGCCCTTGGTCAAAATTGGTCCCACCCTAGGGGTACCTTGGTTTTTTTATTTTTTGGGTTTTTTTTTGTTGTTGTTTTTTACTACAGGTACAGTCTTTGTGTGGAATTACGATGGTATTGAAGTACCTCTGCATGGATTTTATGAATTTTGTATTCAGTATGACTGTTGTAAAAGGCAATGAAGGCAATATATCAATCAGGACCATCTTGGCCCTCTTTTAAATATTAATATGAAATGGTCAATTCAAATTTCGAAACAGATCACAAATCAGATACATACATGTAAGGGTTTTGAAGGTTAACATGTACTAGAAATATGAAAACACAAGTTTAATTATGACAGATATTTCGATAATAGTTGTCGAGTTATGGTCCTTAAAAATCGGAAAACTGAACTTTTTCATGTTTATGCTTAAATAAGCATATTCATTTGATAGAATTTTTGGCTGATATGCCAAGTTAGCAAGTAGTTATATGGCCCTTGGATTTGCTCTCTAGCATTATATATTTATGAAGATTTAAAACACACACACACACATATTGATCAAAAGTTTATAGGTTGAGTATCTATTATCCAAACAGCTTAAATAGCATGTATAAAGTACAGGTTTTATAATTCATCCTTCATGTTTTTGTTGTTGTTGTTTTTTTATCGCACGCAGCGCTTTGATTTTCTTTCTTTCTTTTTTTTTCATTCTTTTTTTGTGTGTCTTATAATTTTTGACATACTTACTAGATTTCAAATTGTATCTTTTGCTTAATCAATTGATATGTATCTCTATCAACTCAGTGTAAAAATAAAGCTAGATATTAACTTGAAATCCCAGGGAGGAATATATATTCCTGCCTCGGATTTCAAGTTAATATCTTGCTTTATTTTTACACTTGAGTTGATACAACATCATTATTTCAAGCCATCATCAACATATATAATTCATAATCTCTATAAGCACACGTACTGTGTTTAATTTTAACTTATACACTTTATACATTGCTAAACAACGTCGCCATCATCATCATCGTCATCATCATGACATGATAACCATTATAATAATAATGAAAACAACAAAACAAAAGACCTTATCATCATCATCATCATCATCATGTGAAACAACACCAAGATCATTATCATTAGTTGCTGAATAACACATTTCCACTTGATCATAATCGTTGACTATATAATTTAAACACACACCATTCCCAGCTCATCATCATCATCATCATCATAACATGAACATAATAATAACGATAAAATAAGACAAATATTATTGTTCCAGTCGTTATACTTAGTATCCAGCTAAACACCATGGATGCCTTATTCCAAATATATATATGTTATAAATAACGTTTTTGATAAATAATACATTTCATATAAGATTTTTGCACATTCAAATATTTTATTTGAACTTAAAGAGGAGCAACTTTTCAACATACCCTCTGTCTTTAACAAAGGAAAAGTGGAACAGATGGTAAGGAAAAGAACGTAAAATTATTTATTGATTTTGAGGATTCTATTGACATTATTTCTTTGTTTCGTAAATAAGATTTACTTAAAAATTGTTATAGACTCAAATTTCAATGTTCCCCATGTCAGGGCCGCAAATCCTAAACCGTGCTAAAGTGATAGTGAGATTTACAATAGTTACACTGCGTAATTTTGACTTAATAACAGCCATAATTTTCAATGGCAATTAATGGAAATATGTTTTTCTTTACCAACAATTCTTTTTTTTTTATTATTATTCCTTAGTGCACAACTAAAATTTGGCTATCTACCGATACTAAGATATTGAGATAATTTACCAAAAAAAATATCCCAGCAAATGCATACTACCTGTACCTAAGGTGACGATTTTGGATCATTTTGCATTGTTATTACAAGTAATGAGTTGTACTACATGTACTTGGTATGTGATTATAAGTGACCTGGGCACGAGCTGAATGTGATGCGCCCCAGCTGATACACGACCGAGGCCTGTGCTCTGGCTTATCCTACACAGAAGGTCAATATCTGACTCATACACATTACTATTGCGTTAAAAATTAAAAAAATAAATTGCTTAAACTTTCTAGAACAAATTTTCACTGTACCCGTTTGAAAGTTCAATAGGTCATGACTCTGTAAAACTATTAATTAAGCTTATTCTTAATGTTTTACGTTGCAATTTGCTAGCAGTTAAACCTAAACCACCCATACTAAAAAAAAAAAAAAGTTCAGGCGCACGTTTTAGGCGTGTCGATTATTTTGTACGTTTTTAAATTTAATTGACAAATTCTAAGTGTTTAATCAGTAACAGAAGAAAAAAAACACACACAAAAGGCAAACAAACATGCAATATTCAATAAAAACAGATGTTGATATTTAATATATAATCTTTAATACCTCTTTTGTTTCGTTCTTTTATGACTGATTACCTAGATTTGATTTGAATTAGTGATATAATCTATATGATTATACATTGTCCCAAAATATGGCAGTTTAAAAATTTAAATCCTTTCATTTCTTAATCACTCTTTATAAATTTAAAATGCATAGATTATAATATTCGTAAATATTTATGATCAGTATAGGCACAGGAGTTTGAAGTTCTATCAATAAATAAGTAATATATAGTAAACGATAAGCCCCGTACATAAGTGTTTTTTTTTTTTTCTTATATACGGGGCTTCTTCTTTTACTATAGATTATTTATTTATTTACAGAACTTCAAACTCCTGTGATCAAATCATATTAAAAACTTGATCCTAACCAATCTCATAATGTCAGTTTTTTTAACAGTGTCAGTGCGTATTATATCTATTTTTTAAAGACGAGATAACTTTTACTCGCTTTGGAAAACCATATTAAAGCAATTTAAATACAATGATTGTATAGTTATAAATGTCACTGCATTTTTAAGAATCTATTTAAAGCGTCTACATTCTTTCCGTAAAAAAATAAAGCGCGGCTCCGATAAATCAACGCAACCAAGTGCCAATCAAAAGCCCAAGTGATTCCGAATGTAAGACATCCGGTATTTTGTCAAAAAGAGGAAAAACAAAACATAATATCAATATTTTAAAGCCCTTTTCTACCATTCTCTCTGTTAGATGACAGTGTTTAATAAATAGAAAACGTTTAGAAAAGAACTATTTGACGAGTAAAGTGTTAGATGCATTATTCGTTTAAAATTTCTGAGGAAAAGGTTGAGTGAGAAGGAACAACTGCATTGGAAATGGAGAAACGTCAAATTGATTCAGGCAGTGACCGAGAAATTCACAATAGATTCAACCGTCTTCCTTAGCACCATGTTCATACATCTTTTTTCCACTTTTGGTTTTATTTATATACTTCTGACAGGTATGTTTTCTTATTCTAATCTATTTATTTGTAAAATAATAAAATATTTGCTGACTGAAGGGGTAGGATGTTGTTCCCTCATATCGCGGTACTAACGACATGAACGGGAATAAAATATCAGTGAAGTCTTTTCTGAACTTTATTTCTGTATGTCACTGTTATATCACCTTTGTACCATAATGTGTTGTTTTTTTCAGCCTTTCTTATAACGTTTTAAAACATGTTATTGTTCACCATATTTTTCCTACATAAAAAATCCCATGATTCTCTGGGAATTCCAGACGTTTCACCCCCAAACCATTTCCTCCCCTAGACGTTTCGCCCTCCCCCCCCCCCCAAGCTCTTTCCTCCTGAGTCGTTTCACCCCCAATTTTCAAAACCCACACTTTATATTATACTTGTTAATATGTATATTATTGTTTTTTCCTAAAAGAAGATAATGCAATTATATTGTTCAATGTTATATGCTTAGTTTTAAGATTAAATATATATATTTAAGAGATGAAAATTAAAATGGTCTTTCATTGCACATAATCACGGACTTATATACTAGATGTTATGTATGATACATCCATGATATAATCAAATACCTATTAAACATGTCAGTTGATTGGATCATCATACTTAAGATTTTGTAAGTCTTGAATGAATCAAATATGTTGAAGTAAGTGTGTGTGTGTGTGAAATGAAAAATATGATAAAAAAAAATAACAAGGATTTTAATAAAAAAATAAACAACAAAAATATGTATTTACAAAATTAACAACTGAATAGTCGAGGGAAACTCTAATTTTCTTACATAGTTAGATATTAACCATGGCTTTATGTTTATTGAAATATAAATTAACCATGTCTTGGTATAACTTATATATAATGTGCAAGACATCTATGATACTCTTTAATCACCATTTCTTACATGATGCACACACTAGAGTAGTAAACAGAGGTTAAATAGTAAAATTTGGATTTCCTTAAAAATATTGATGTTAATAATATTTATATTTTTATCGTACTGATATTTTGCTTGTGTCTAGAGATTTAAGAGTCTGACGGCTTACTAATTTGTATATAAAAGTTATGTACAAAATGATGATTTACATGAACCCCACATTTGTAAGACTTTTGCCTCATCGTTTAACATTTCAACCTCACTATGAATTAATAGTGAAATCTACCAAATGCTGATGAGCGATGTATATTGGTAAAAATGAAAATAACACTGAATGAACTTGGTGTACAACATGTGTGATGATACCAGAATAAATGTGTCTTAAATTTAGTAAATATTAAAAATATAATTTAAAATTTTTATAACCAAAACTGGTTTTCTTATTTATATATTAAATGATTTTTTTTAAAAATATTAAAAAATAAATGTTAATAAATCTAGAATAGCCTTAACAAAATTTAAAATATATTAGCACGACCTATCATTAAAAAAAAGGCAGACACAGTCCCATTTTTTACTAGTAATAATAATAATAATTATATCATATCACTAGTATCTTTAGTAAGATTTACTTTTACAAAAGTTCGACTATATCACCATATTGCAAAAAGTATCATGTACTGGCTATAAAAGTGTATTGTAGAATTTTATGCCAAATAATGAATATGTTGTAATGTAAAAAAGTGTAAATGTGTATTGGCTATAAACATGTGTAATATGTTTAATGCTGAATAAACAGATTAGAGAGTTAAGTATGTATTTAAAGCTGGTAAGTATATATGGTCCTATTCATTAAATAATTGCTAATCTGATGTGTTTATTGGCCACACTTTACAGCATGTGTCACTTAACGGCTACTTAACATGCTTAATGACACAGTCGCACAAGGTGCATGTCAATAATTATGTAATAGAATGCAATCCTTTTTTTAAATTTTTACACAAAGGTACATCTGATTTTTATAATAATCATTTATTTTTTATTCAAAGGTCATTGACATTATCATATATTTCGATTTCTAAATTATGGGAAGATTATATTATACTTGGAAAATATGTAAATTATCATTTCTTATGTAGTGATACTGTCAGTACTATTTCACAACTTTTGTATGTTAACAATGTCATTAAATAACTAAATAAATCAAAATAAGAAGATAATTATCTTAATAATAAAAAAAAAAAATGTATAAAATAATTTAAAATACATATAAATAAACAATGCATTCAAAAGTTATTGAATTGGTGTTTTTTCTCATGTATTTTTTTTTCTCATCTAATACATGTGCACACGATCACATTAACCTTTCAAAGTCTTAATTGCATTGTTTATCACCTTTAACACTATCACCTTTTTTACTCCTCACACCTTTATTATTCAAATCATTAAACCCAATCTTATAAATAACATCAAAGTGGGTGCCTTCATATGTAATTAAAAACAATTAAATTAAAACATTAATGAAATCAAAATATTAATTAACAACATTTTTTTTATCTTATCACACTTTTGAAAAAAAATAATTTGGAATATAAAGTAATTAAATCAGATGCTTAAATAAAATAACAGAGGGGAGGAAACGACTTGTTATATGCTCAAATACAGGACGTTTCACCCCCAATTTGGGGGTAAAACATCTTGGGAGGAAATGACTGGGGAGGAAACGACTTGGGGGTGAAACGTCTGACAACCATTCTTTGGTATCGCGGTATTTCTTGAAAAAAGACTGCTGGCTCCACCTACAGGTGTTGCTACATGATAAAAACAATCATCATTCATAAAACAATGCAGCAAAGATCTAGCATTTGTTGAGTCTTTCAATTAATTATTTATGCTTAAAAAAATGTTTTTTAGCGGACATGGGGTGATGCGCATAAGCGTAATGGTTGAAAGTTGGTATACTGCAAGAAATTTAAGTTTTTCTTACCAATTACGGAGACATGACATATTTTTAGCTTGACTTTTCGAAGTATATGATAGCTATTGTAGTTGCCATGGCGTCAGCATTGGCATTGCAGCTTTTGGTTTAAGTTTTGCATGCAAGTTACTATCAACCTTATAGCTCAATAACCATTTATGGTATTGACTTGAGAGTTTATGAATATGTTCAGGGGCATCAAACAACCAAGGTAGATAACTCTTGAATGAATTTAATATGAATTATGGCCCCTTTTTAACTTTTTGGTTAAAGTTTTGCATGCAATAGAAAATTTGGTTAAAGTTTTGCATGCAAGCTTCAATCAGCCTTATATCTCAATAACCATTCATGGTACTGACTTGAAAGTTTATGAATATGTTCAGGGGCATCAGACAACCAAGATAAATAACTATTGATGGAATATATTACAAATTATGGCCCATTTTTTAACTGAAATTTTGGTTAAAAGTTTTGCATGCAAGGTACTTTCATGCTAATTCTCAGTATCCAGGCATGCAACTGATTTGAGACATCTTCAATACATTTAGGGGTATCAGACTATCAAGGTAGATAACTTTTGATGGAATATATTACAAGTTATGGCACTTTTTTTAACGAAATTTTGAAATTTTATAAGGTTTTTATATCTCAGAGTCCGGGCATGGGATTGATTTGAAACATCTTTAATGTGTTCAGGAGTATCATACTATAAAGGAAGATAACACTTGATGGAATATTTAAAAAAAAATGGCCCCCTTTTAACTTAGAATTTTGGTTAAATTTTTGCATTTAAGCTACTATCCAGCTTGTTTGTGGAATTGACTAGAAAGTTAAGGAGTGTCTTCAGGGGCATCAGAAAACCAAGGAGGATAACTTTTGGACTGAATTTTATTCAAATTATGGTCCTTTTCTTGCTTGGATTTTTAGTTAAAGTTTTGCATGCACAGTGTTATTATGCTTACGTCTCAGTAACTAGGCATGGGATTGATTTTAGACTTCATATAAATATTAAGGGGTATCAGACTATCAAGGTATATCATTTTTGACTATTATTATGTACAAGGTATGTGAAGGGCTAGAATTGAAATAGATTTCATTTGATTTACCAACACGCATTTTGAATAGTCGAGCGTGCTGTCCTCTGACAGCTCTTGTTGTATATGTTGCGAGGTGTGGTTAATGTTATGGAGGGGATGGTATGGTATCATATATCTGGTACTATCTGTCTTTCAATTTTCGTCAAACCCCTTACCTGGATGAAGACATTTACATTTGAGAAATGTCTATGATTATTGATTAACATTTATTAATCTCATATTTGATTTTGAATTGTTTTGTTTTGCAAAAACAAGCATGCCACAAACAAGTTCACTGAAAAATCACACTTAAGCATCCAATGAAACAAAATGCATGCGACATATTAAAATGTAATTTATGATACTTTTGTAATTATGTATGTTAAACCGAAAGTAGCAAAGTGTGTGTTTTGTAAATTTTAAGTGCTGTCATCCAGGGTTTGAAAATTCTACACAATTTGCATTTATAGATGACGATAACCATCTTATGCTGAAGAACGAAATCAGGCCTTGCTAATTTGCATATTTTCCACAACAATTTTAACTGTACCTCTCCGTGCTTAGTGTGGATCCATGCAATGCGATTCTGCACTAACGAATACGAGTGGAATATGTTACACAGACGTTTAAATCATAACTGTAACCGCTTTTAGTGTGTTATTGTTTGTTAACATGTTTTCTTTTGCCATTATTTTACACTGGAAGCATCAATTTTATGCGCTGAAAAAAATATCCGTGACATTTCTTAACCAGAACAGCAACCCATCTTACGTACATGAAGATCTAATCCTATAAAAAGAAAAAAAGTAGTGCTCCGTATGTATGTAACTGACCTAAATTAGTCCACATAATATTTTGCATGATGGCTAGTTAGGTTCCTCCCAGGGCATTTCTTAACTTTGAAATAGATAGGCAAACATTCTATTATCTTAAATAATCAAATACCTGGTAAATTTCTACACATACAAAACAACAGATAGAATTCCCTAGCACTAGAGAAAGAGAATGACCTATTTAGGTATGCAGCTCTTTATGAATGAAAGGTTCATGACCTTTACTCCAGATTATCATGTTACAAACAGAACTTCTGTAGCAACAGCAGGTGTAGTTTTTGTCGTCATGTGACTGCTTCAATAACTTCAGAAACACTGGGTTTAGAATGTTAATCTCATAGCCGTCTCTCAGCGCATTGTGCGCTTTGATATCATATAGCATGACAACAATAAATTATAATATATGCAATTACCTGTTCTTTGTTGATACAAATCAAAGGCATTGCTAACTTAATAGAAAATGAAACACACACACACACAAACAAAAAAAAAACACTTAACAGGTTCAAAACATACATGTTTGTACTGTTGCATTGAGGAGAAAAATGGGCACATTTAGTATCAAAATGTACACAGTTGTAAGGATTAAAAAACACAGTTGTAAGGATTGTATTCTTATAGATTGTCAAATTTCTTATCCAGAATGTTTGTTAACAACATTATTAATGTAAAAGTATTTTGCAGAATAATCCTCTTGTCACAGTAGTCAAGTACTACTACTAATAATAAGTAGTCAAGCAGGTCTAGTAGGCTTCAGATATTTTTTATTTCAGAAAACTTAAACTGAGCCAAAAGTCAAAAATAAATAAAAGCTGATTTGTAAAGGCTATTTTAGCTGCATTAACATTCAGTGTTCCCAAATACCCCATATGGGAGTATTTTACCTCCAAATTGGTCTTCAGTACCCCATAGTTTTGAGAGTAAAGTAACAAATCTCTTATAGAGAGGGTACAAAAATTCAAGAAAAGCACAATTTTACCCCCTTTTTCAATCTTAGTGGGAACACTGACATTGTCACAATGTTGGTCTTCAGTTTGAATCATATGTTGATTTTATTTACAGGACTTATTTATGCAAGAGAGACAGAATCTAAGCTTGATGTCAAGATCTCCCAAAGTAATGTCCATTCGTTGGACAGTCCAGGTAAAATGATGTTTTATATGTGTGGTTTTGTGTGTTTATACTTATTTTTCAATATATATTTTGTATGAACATAAACCCTTTTTTTTGTAGAAAAAATGACTGCATGATATTTAGATTTTCTGTGGTCATTGATTCATGTATGCATAGTGCATTTTGCCTTTGCCAGATTATAAATTTGTTAAAATATACATTACTGTAACTTATATACCGTAAATTACTCATACCGTCTTACAGACATGAAATTTTCCAATGATATTACATTGTGCATGTATGGTCAATCATATGTCAGTGTTATGAGTGAGACACAAAATATGAATGAGTATTATATTTTGCAACAGAATGCATTGTAGTCGAGTTTTAGTTTATTAAGATAAATTAGAATTAATTAAGAGGCAGCTTAAAAAAATATATATATGATTCATTTGTAATTCTTTTTTTTAAATATAAATTAATTTATTATTAAGATGGAAAAAGAAATTAAGATGGAAAATTGATTTATTATAATTCACCGGCATAATTTTTACATCTTTGGGACATTCTCATAAGCTCTGACAATTATTTTTTTATGTTCAAGTAGAAACCAGTGAGCAGCCAATTAATCTAGTATTCCTGAGTGCCTGCTCATCTAAAGCTGAGTTTGAATGGCTCATTCCGTCCAAGTACGATGGTGGGCTTGCAAACTGCAGTGTCCTGTACAGTCCCTCCTCATCCTTCAACAGTATACTGACCAAACAGAGGGCTTATGCACACATGAAGACTGTTGGTAGCTTCACGTTGCAAGGACTTAGAACTGACCAGGAGTACTCTGTGCAAATCAAGTGTGGACCAGTTGTGTCTGAGACAGTACTATTCACTGTGAAAGGTATGACTTTTGGTTTACCTCTGATAAGTGCAGGGCTCAAAATTAACACTTGCATTTTTGCAAAATGCAGGTAGAAAATGTTTTGCAATGTATATTTTAAACCACTAGCATTTTTTTTGCAAGTGAAAATTTTTTGCTTACTCATTTTCTTAAACATGTCTAAATGAGATCATAATTTGCGAGTAAGACTAAAGTCTGGGAATTTGTGCGTGAAATTAAAGGCACTTGCATTTTTTTTGCGAGTGGGAAAAAAAAATAAATTTAATTTGAGCCCTGATATATATATTTTCAGTAGGTTGGTTAAGAATTTGATAATGAAAAGATTGATTTAAAGTTTTATTACACTGAATCAGGTTCACTATAATTGTCTCTTTTGTGATATGAGGGATTTTTATTCTGTAGGCTTTTTTTTACACCATTGCTTGACAAGGTAAGGGATGACCACATTATTTGTCAACTTCGTAACACCCATCATGTATACAACAAGTAGCAAAGAGGATCACAATGTTTTCACAATATGCTATCACTTAGGAGGTTTAATTTGAAAGATTAGATCTCATTATCTGTATAATTGAAATCATCAGCAAAGACCACAGAACATCATTTTGGGATTGATAACCAAACAAGATAAAGAAATTTCTACACAAAACAATAAGATTTTCTAGTCTGCACATGAGTGCTTTTCACAGCAAACTTACTTGGATTAATAATACATGTTTATATTGTGCAAATTGATATATATGTGTGTTTTAATTCTAATATTATTAATTTGTTTTGTCTTAAAACTGAAATACTCTATGTTTTCATTTACAGAGTCATGCAGTGGAAAAGTCATACCAGAGATAAAACTCCGTCTAGCAACTAACTGTTTAACAATGGCAGAGTTTGAGTGGGTCATATTTGAGACAAACGATACAAAGAAAGGTCTTTCTGCCTGTAATGTACGCTATGGTGTAACAAAACAGTTCTTTAATAACTTACCCCAAGTGCATTTCTACAAATTTATGCAGAACTACGGGACTGTGTATATCTCTGGTTTAACCAAAGATGAACAGTATTCAGTACAAGTTAGCTGTGCCAGTATCAAATCAGAAATTGTGAATTTTACAACAGGAGGTAGGTATCCAGATCAGGGCTTTCCCCAGGATTTTCAGAAGGCATGTTGCAAATGTGCGGTGGGGTGGGTATGGGAGGGGTGTCCCCTCCCGTGCTCGCGCAGCGAAAAAAAATTAAACAAAGAGACAAAAAAAGGTTAAATATTTTAGCGTTTTAATGTATTAATATTTGTTTTTAATAAATATATTAATATAAAATATCAATATAACAATCAATATATATATACATAAACTTTGAAACTTTGTCTTTGAAAACATTTTTTCATTCCAGAAAGCAAAACATTTTTTTTTCTGTTTCATAAAAAACAGCATCAAGAGAAAATGTTAACAAAATGTTCATGTAATCAGTTTGATTTACTTGAAAAACAAATTTATCCCCCAAAAAAGATGAAAGAATGATGATCTATGCATATAAAATTTCTATAAAAATATGCATATATTTATATTTCAAATATTTTTATAGTTTCATTACAAGCATTTCATTTTTTCATTACAAAATTTTAAACAAGTAAACAATATATTTAAAAAAAAAAAATGAAAACATTTTTTTTAATCTGTTTCATAAAAACTCAATAGCATCAAGAGAATATTTTTTTCCGTATTCAACTCTTTAACAAAATGTTCATGTATACAGTTAAAAGATTAAACTTGAAAAACATATTTATCCCCCCAAAAAAGATGAAAGAATGATGCATATAAATTTACTTAAATATTTGTTTCATTACATCTTAAAATACATTAATTGTTTTGAAGTGGGTTTTTTTTTCCAATTTTTTTTTTAGAAATGTTGTTCATTAATGTTGGCTTTACACAAGGAGACGTCTCTTCTTTTTCTCTGCCCACAGAGAAACTGCCTGGTCATAAAAAGCCAGAGTTGGAGGTCCCTCCAGAGAGATCATCAGAAGTGACTGGAGGTTCTCAGTCGTCAGGCTGTTCCTTTGGTCAGTCTTAATTCTCTTCAGGGCTGAGAACCCCCTTTCACAATCTGAAGAAAATAAAGATTTTATAAGGATCTGGCATTTTACTTGATCTTATATTGTTATAACTATTCATTACGGATTAATAATCTCTTCTAAGACTGGTTTAAAATGCTTCTCTTATAATAATGTCTGAAATTTGTTTTTACTTATCTGGCATTCATGAAAATTTTATTTGGTATTGTTTCACACTGATTTGCAATGCATACCTGCAGTTGATGCTGGAATCAGCAAGCCAATTGCTGACAGCTTGGCCAGGTTTGGACAGCTCAGTGCCAAGGGTCCAGCAACTTCTTCCATGATCCTGGAAGCAGAACGGTCACACAGGTTCTGCTGGCTTGTGATGGTGTTCTTTACCAGGACAAACTCTGAAACAGTCTCGTCAGAAGTAGAGAGTTCGGTCTTGAACCTGTCAGCCAGCATCTGAAACATTTTGTCAAATAGTTAATAATAGTCAATAATAGGGTGGCCCTTGGGGATAAGCATAATTAATCATTCATAAGAAGCTCTAAGTATTAAATGTGCATCAAATGTATTAAAAAGAGAAGAGATACTTTTGTTTGCAATGTAGCAATTTCCCTGAACTGTATTAACATATTTCAATTATATCTGTAGCCTTGCTCAAATTGTGATCAATTTTTTTTTTTTTTTTAATTAGCAAATATTATTCCATTATTATTTTCCCATACCTTGATCTCCTCGTTGCCATAATCCTGAAGCTGGGTTTCTTCTTCTGGCCACATTGCTGCACTGAAGACCCTGAAAGCATCCATCTCTGCTGTATCAGGGAATCGCCTTTCCAGGTTCTCAACCACAGCTTCAACAAACTTAATGTACACCTGTTGAAAATAAGTCCATTTATTTGTTGTGATCACAAGATTTTTTGTGTGAAAAATACATTGAATTAGAAAATAAATTCAATTATAAAATGATTATTATTTTAAGAGTGTTTTCAGGAAGAATATATCTTGAGATCAAAAATGCAGCATTATTATAACACTTGCTATACTTTAAGTTGATTATCAAGCACAAGATAATGATCTTACATTCTTGTGGAAGTCCTGGACCTGTTTGGTGGTTGGAGTCCTGAACTTGAAGGGCTGCTTTTCCAGGCTTTCCATGACATCAGGGAGACTCCTGTAGTGTGTCCCAGGGTGGTCTCTCAAGGCTCTCACAGATGATATTGTTCCAGCCACAAGGCTTCCTACTGCACTGAACATACCATCTCTTGTCTGAAAACACAAATGAAAATCTCATAAAGCATACTCTGTTTATTGTAATATAGGGCAAAATATTTATCATAGCAACCAAAGAACTATTTAAATACTGCTTCCAGACACAGACGTACCGGTAATTGCTAAATATATTTTTTACTCTTATATTCAGCTCAAATTTATTGATCATTTGATTGATAAGCAAAATGAAATTATATGAAAAAAAAACTATACCGCTGTAAAAACATGGAGAGTCCCTCTGCTTGAGCATCCGCCTTCTCTGTTGCTTCATACTCCAGGCTGGTGACCAAGGCTGGAAGACATCTCCGGATAGCTGACACTGCTCTATCATGTGACAGCCATCGAACATCCTTTGCCTCGGTGTCCTTGATGTTTGGCTCATTCAGCACATTCTAAAAATAAAAATATTTTTATAATCTAACTTGTTGATAAGTTGACCGGAAATGCCTATTGCAGTTGATGATAAGCTAGTATTGGCACACACAATTCCATATAATTAATAACTGGATCAAGATATTGGAGATATCTGCTACAGATTTTCTATAAAGACTGGACATTATGATGACCAGACTTTGAATATTTATTTCATATTAAAACTTAAAATAATAATTTGTAGTTAAGGCTAAAGCTGAAGATGTAATGTTTTGAATTCATAGTTTTTGTTTTGATATTAACCGGTCATTGTTTTCATGCATATGACATACCTGGACTTCTTTCAGTGTTGCTGTCCGCACTGAGGAGAAGTGGTAGAATCTGTAGAGTTGTTCTACTATCTTCTTAAACTTGTCCAGGTATGGGATTTTCGCTGCAGCTTGGGCACTGGCAAGGGCTAGTCGGTGGGCAACACAGTGGTTGGATATGAGATGTGGCACAAGACTCTTTAGCTGGGTGCTGACTCCATTGGTTCTTCCAACCATCACTGCAGCTCCGTCACTTCTGAAGGCACACATCTTCTGCACTGGAATGTTGTTCTTCTGTAGGAAATCCAAAATTGCTTGCCTGATTGTGTCCGCTCTCCCATTCTGAAGCTCAACAGTTCCAGCAAATGTTGTACAGCTCTTGCCCATCTTCAGATACCTGATGTAGATAATCAGCTGATTAGTTGTTGATACGTCTGTTGTCTCGTCAACCATGATGCTATAGAAGGGTGAATTTTTTATATCAGTTAAAATTCCTCCCCATATAACCTCATAGAATGTCGTGACAAGCTCCGTTATGTGGCGCATGGAAGTGTACCTCTGGTTCCCACCAGCATTCAGCAACTTCAAAGCGTCAACACCAACATGCTGCACAACATCTAGCACGGGTCCATACTTGGTTGTATGTGGGATTTCCTCCTTACACAGCATGTATAGAACCGTCATAGCTGTAATCATGGCAGCTCTGTTGACCTCCTCCTCGCGCACAAAACCCGCCTCTATTCCACCCTGTGATGTTGCTGCTGCTGCTTCGAAGGCACATGCTTCCTTATGCGAGTCTGAAGCCTTGTGGGCAACACACGATGCTCTTCTGATAGAAGTGCAAGGAATGTCAACCCAGACAGCTCTCCCTGGTACACACTTCTTGGGGCGTCTCTGATGTCTGATTCAGATATCACATAGCATCCCATTCTCTGCAAAAATGAACAATTTCAAAATTTCAAAATTTGGACCTGGCAACCTGCACTGCTAAGCCAGAGTTAAAACAAGTTATTACTGTACCAGCAGGTTTTTTTCTGACCTAGCCTCTTGATTTTGGGAAGAATTATCGATAAAGCTGCGGAATTTGGAAGTGAAAAAGCTGGTGTGACATTTGGGAAAAATGCATGATTTCAAAGAAATTTTGGATTGTACAGGCTTCTGTTATATAGCAGGAAAAAGCCCTGAACAGTGAACTGTTACTAAGTCTCCAAAACGAAGTTCCCCATCCCCACTCCCTGGATACTAAAAATTACCATTAATCTTTCTCATCATGTGGAACAAGAATATATACTCAACAACTTTTCTAATTGGTCACCTGATAATTACATCAAAATATCACAAGGAAAATCTAATGTATTTAAATTAAAGAACTGTTTATTAAAAAATAGAAATCATAGGTTTAATTCACGATGTTTTGTTGGCAAAATCCATGTATACCTCAAGGTTATGTTCATGGTAACTCAATGGTGATGGTTTACCATCAATATATTCACCAGTATTGAAAAATATCAAAATCAAAGGGTGACCAATTAGAAAAGTTTATATAGTTAAGGATGTATAAAATAGATAAAAATTAAAATGATTAAAAAAAAAAGTTGGCCTCCAATCGGATTTGAACCCACGACCTCTTGTACGAGAATGTCAATTTTGATTAATACATTATGAAAATCAAAGACAGAAACAGTTGAAAAAAAAACTCTGGATATATCACCATTTTACATAGACTATCACTTTCAGAAAGTATTAAACATTGGTTTTTTTATTTCATCTAGATCTACATTTTAATTATTTTTAAAAATAATTAAAATTTAATAGAACTATGAGTGATCTTCCAGTTGATCTAGTCCATGAACTTTGTTCGATTTTTTTTTATTTGTTCATATATAGAAGTAGATCTACAGGAACTGCTATTTTTCGGATATTTACCTAAGAAGATCTAATAATAATAAAAAGAAATACGGGATGAAGTTATAGCAAGTAAAAGACAGGCAATGCGAGAAACTTACCATTGGAATTTTCAGTGAGCCAAGGAAAGTCTGATTTCCATTTCTTGTCGATCCCCGTCTTACGTTGCCCTTTCGGTACTGGTGCCGGTGCCGAAACTTCTTCGTCAGTATCGCCTGTCTCGGAAGAGATTCCTGATATCTCCTGTCTAGGTTTCTTCGAAAAAAAGTCAAAGATTGACCTTTCCGACGCCTTCCTTTTCAACATTTTCGCATTAGGATGTACAGAGAAGATTGATAACGTTTCATTGCAATCAGCTTATATTAAGAACAAATTAATTACTACTAACTACTTGTTTGTTTAATAATTTCAAAAACTGACAATAACACAATGAATTCTTATGAATTTTACTCCAGTTTGTCTCACCTGGTCAGGGGACTTCAATTTCGGCATCCGATAGGTGTCAACTGATGGCACGCGACGCGCGTAATTAAGTGACGTAAGCAGTTTGTGTATGGTAAGGCACGCGCTATGTAATTGACAGGAGGCTTGCAAAGGGAGCTGTGTGTGTGTATTTCACACGGATTTAGGAAGGGTCGTCGCAGCTGGAAGTTGTGTGTGTATTTCGCACTAATTAGGAAGGATCGTCGCTGCTGGATATAAGGCTTGTCGGCAAGATTAAAGCGTGTCGCGAATAGGCTAGCGGAAGTGAAGGCTCGTCGCATGCGACTAGCGATATGGGCCTGGGGAAAGCCCTGCTGAGATTACATTTTATTCAGGGATTGTGAAATATGATTTTGAGTCACTTGTTATTTTTTGTGCTCATTCTTTCTTTTGAATTTTATTGTAAAATATTAAAAATAATAATAATAATATTTCAATTTTTATTTACCCATAATTATTGGCTCTAGGATCACCTGACATTGCAAACAAGGAATTTTGTCACCCCTGGCTTGTATTCAAGTTATTTAGTATTTAATTTTTATGTGCAGATGGATGTAAGAGCAATTCATGATTAATTTTGTACACCTCACCAACGTTTACCAAACATATATTCAAAATTGCATTACATTTCCTCAAAGTTTATGGTGAAAAGGTCATACTAAACACAGGGGTCTGACACAAAAGGCTAGTGGTATATCACTATATATAGTATTAATTTACCACTTGCCTTTTGTGCCAGACCACTGTGATGCTAAACTGTAACAAACACTTTGTAAAGCATGTCATTTCTTGATAGAAATACTTAATATATTAAATATATAATTGGCTCTTTTGGTTGCATATGACCATAAAAAAACTATTACTTTTAGGCGGGTACCACAATTAAAAAAAAATCCACTTTTGATAGCACAACTAGTATGTAAAAGAAGCTTATTTCATGGTTAATTAACCTTTTGATCTTATACTTTGATAAAAGTTGCCTTTTGATCCATATTGATTTTTGGGTGGTACCTCAAAAATCATGGCTACATGTTCAAACGGTGTACATGTGTACATTTAGCAAGTTTGTCTCAACATCTAAATCTGTTAGAGTTAGACCTAGATCAACACACAGCATTCTGGCTCTCTTGGTCATAGTTCCAGACCCAGTAAATTGCCTTATTCTTTCAACACTTTTAATAAAGTGTTAATTGTTATCTCAATAGATATTTCAAAAAAAAAAGAAGCATATTTTTTTTCTTTATTCTGTATAAAGTTAAAATGTTATCCTTTCAGGAGTGAAGCCAACATATTTGTAATAACATACATATTCTTTGATCTTCCTCCTCAGACAACAACACAAACAAAGTTGTTAAAATGGCACTGATAGCTCTCTGCTTGGTGCTTGGTATATAAGGGTAGTTCCAGGACTTGTAGGCCTTGTATCAGGATAATGTGACTGGGTGTGGTATCATGTCATGTGACGTGATTCTGCAGTGTGGCAGCACTATAAATGTCTTAACCCTTTCCCTCATATATAGACTCATTTTGACGCACTCAATAGGTACCACATAAAGCCTGATCTGCAGAAAACCACAGTTAAACCTTACAAAATTTAATTATAAAGTCCTCATTTCCAGACCACTGAGGAGCAGCGAACAGCATAAAACCTGATCAGCCTGCGAGTTACTCGCAGGCTGATCTGGTTTTATGCTGTTCGCATAGGTCTTTTCATGGTGTCCTCTATGAGGGAAAGGGTTAAGTAGACATAGTCGCCAAATGACTGAATAGAATACTGTTGGCAGGACATTTAGCCAAACAAACAAGCATACATGTACTTTGGCATGCGAATAATCATCATGAAGCTGGGCATGTAGGTCAAGGTTCTACACGGGTGCCTTGTGGTATCCCTCCACCTGTAATTAGCTGGACATTGCCATATAGATAAAATACTATTGTGGTGATGGTAAACTAAAAAAATATATGTATTTTAAGCATGATATATGTTGGCTCTGTTGGGTGTTTTGTTTATTTTTTGCAAAACCTTAATGAATTTATTGTAAACACATTTTTTACAGAGAATAAGTGTCAATATGATACACTTGGTACAACTGACTCAGAGAGCACTGTGGTAGTATTCAAGGATCAGTCCTCTCTGTTCTCCACCAAAGGTTCCATTCTGGGGATTGTGTTTGGACTGCTAGGTTTCCTCATCATTATTGTTACGACATTCTACGTGTTGAGAAAAGTCAGGAGACGACAGAGGCTGCAGAGGATCCGCAGATATTTAGGGTATGAGTTTTTGTTTTGAACAGTTACCGACACCATCCCATCCTGCCTCATTACATTGCATTAAGTGGTATGAATAAATATCAGTGAAACATTTAGTTTTACTATTAGGGGACACCCGACCATGATGTTGTAAGCAAGGATGAGCTTATAGGATTGTTGGATGTTCGTTGTCCCATCATTTGTTTATTGTACATAAATGTAATGTTCAGATTTGGAGACATTGTCTTTGTATGTAGTTTTCTTTTCATCAAGTTTGCTCATAGCTAATTTTGGGTAGGACTGACATGCTGCAATACCCTCAGGGTACAGTACTCAGTATGGTACAAATGCAAATTACTATTCTAGGTGTTTTTGCAAGTGTTTAAAGTGACCAATTGACCAGTCAGATACTCTTTTTTCAAAATTGGCTACTCATTTGGCCTTTGCCGAGTTGCAGTCTATACATATTAAAATTTAAAATAATATGTCAGGAGTTTAAGGTCTTGAGTTATCAAAAAGTGCCTAAATAAATGTTCACTTTCTTTACTGTCTAGCACCCTTATTTTACCCCCCAGCTACAAAGTATAGAGGGGGGGCTATATTGGAGTCATGTTGGCCTGTCTGCCGGTCAGTTCATCTGTAGACAAGATTCTGCCCTATTTCTTGGCTACCTTTGCTCGGATTTTGATCAAACTTTACAAGACTAATAAGTACCAAGTCTAGTTGTGCATATCGTTGGCATGTCATGATTCACTTGATTTTAATGAGTCAGGGCCCTTTATAATATTAACTGAATATATTTTGTCCATGCTATATTTTAGCAACCAGTGGTCTGATTTTGATTTAACTTAAAGAGCAATAATAAGTCTAATTGCGTATATTGTTGGCACATCATGACTTGTTTGATTTTATATGAGTTATGGCCCTTTGTTATATACATTGAATATATTATGTTGACAGTATTTCTCAGCTACCAATGGTCTGATTTTGATTTAACTTAACGATATCAATAAGTACCAAGTCTAGTTGTGCATATCGTTGGCATATCATGACCAGCGTGAATTTATATGAGTTAGGGCCCTTCGTTATATTTAGTGAAGATATTTAGTCCACACTATTTCTTAGCTACTTTTCATTAAACATAACAACAATTTTAAATACCAAGTCTACTTGCTCATATTGTAGGCATGTCATGCTTGCTTTCTCAGCTTCTATTGGTCAGATTTTGATATTTATAAGTACCAACAGCAGTTGTTTAAAAAATGCCTGATTTAACCTTGTTTACAGTCTTATAGAGCAAGGGTTGTTAGAGGAGCCAAACAGGGTGTCTAGGTTCACTTGTCTTCAGAGACCATACTGGAGAAATCATACTAGAGGCTTTTAAATTTGAAATTTCACTTACAAGCAGTAAAACATTATTTTTAAATACCACATAATTTATTTCTTGCTATGCATAAGAATATCAGTTCTTTTCATGACTCCCACATCAATCACATTACTCCCTTCTATGTGAAAAATCAATCTGTACAATATGGTTTTGGTACAGGACATCCCTGGTGGACCCATTTGAGAACCTACAAAACAGGATGACTCATGATGAAAGTGGCGTAGAAAGACTCATGGCATCCTCCGACATGGTGTAGCAGGTCACGTGGTCTGAGGACAAAGCATCAAAAGGACTGGTACTTGTAAATCTCGCCAGGAACCACTCCCATCATTGCTCACCATGCCTCTATGTCCACACCAGGCAGAGTGTCTATGTTGCTGGAAGGAAGTCCCCCGAGTGGTGTGTTTTGTGTATGCCTGGATTGTGTGTGTAGATCTGGCTTCAGTGGAACTGTTTGTGTGTTTGTGTAAGTAGGACATGGCTGAAGACCCAAAGTTTTAACCTGTTACTACTCAGATATGTTGTTCTACCCCATGGAATACCATAGTAAAGTATGATCAGATTGAACAGACTTACAGTGTTACTTCTGATCTGCAGGGTACTGCAGAGTAGAAAACTATATAAAGTATATGTAGTATAAATTGTTATCAGCATGCAAGTTACTCACAGATCTGTTTTTATACTAATCACACTGTTAATTTCTTTAGTGGCTCAGAAATGGTTTATGGTTTTGACTGTGAACAAATTGTTTAAGAGTGCTT
>CM037782.1:49608226-49658226 GCA_021229015.1 Solen grandis | reverse complement strand
TATCCTGGATATAACATAAATTGATGAAATTTCAATGAAATCACACACACACACACACACACACACACACACACACGTGTATATGTTCAGCGTTTAAGTATCCTATTGTTCCTTTAAATCAGAAGAGACATAACAATACTGAATGAATGTTGATGATGTAGATGAGAATAATCATTCATGTCAGTGGAAGGAAACAAGTTTCGGACAAAATGTCACGCACAATCGGTTCTCGATTCTTAGTTTTTATACGTGCGATTGTTTGATATTCATACGTACTTCTGTTTGTCTTGTCTTAATTCTATTGTACACAAACGTGCAACGAATGAGAAGGGGTGTAATAGATCAAATAACGAAATCAAAACTAGAGCGATAGTTAGGGATATTTGTCCAAAAGAAATAATATAATAACAAATAGTATAGATAAATAAATATATCAAAGATATTAATGAATGAATAATAATAAAAGGTCGTTGATTATCATTTTATATGTATATTTTTCCACATTACAAAACATTGACCATTTATAAATACTCGTATATAATCAGGCTTATTGCTTCTTTAAGTAATAACGGCCTTTTATTTCAGCAAGGAACATCATTATTTTGCGTATGGTTTACCTCCAAAGTTCCATTCAAACAGGAAGTAATCTCCCCGTTTTTAACATGTCGTTTGGTGAAATTTTAAGGATGAAAATTTAAACCTAACCCACCACACCCTGTCATTTGTGTTGACCAATGTAATTGAGAGAAAATACTTAACTATTGTTACTTGCATAATATAAATTGGACCATCTATGTACAACTTTCTGCTGTCTAGTATTATATTCCAGGGGTACCAGGGAATACAAGGCTCAACATTACATCAGAAGCGCATCTGGCAGCTAAAGACATTGCTCAAACTTCATGTGTCATGTGTCAACATGGCACAGAGAATACAATGTTTTCTTGTGGTGACCTATTATCTAGGGCCATTTTTGCAAATAAGACGTTATTGGTGATGAAAAAGTCTGTTGTACATGGATTTTCTTTTATGGGCAGTGTGATAATCACTTCTACTGGCTGTAAAACTCAGGAATGGTAAAGTACATTAGGATATAAGAAAGCATATGTGTCAGCCTCCCTATGATCAACATGGCACAGGGAATACAATACAATATATACGTTTAAAATTTGCCCCGAAGCACAATAAAGATAACAAGGAAGAACTAGAAACAGATATTCAAGAATTCCACAGAAAACTCAAATTATTTTACGAACAGAATAATGATTGTGAGGAAGATGTAGTTAGAAATAAAAATAATTTACCCCCCCCCCCCCCACAAAGGAAGAAACAACGCATTCGATGAATTTATATATTCCACAAAAAATAACCATTCTGTCATCAAGAAAACCATTAACTCTAATAGTTCTAACAATGAACGACGAGTATTATTATAAAAATGCTTGCATTAACAACAAGGACTAATACAAAGATATTCCAGAACCAGCTGACTTAAAATTCAGACCAATAATACATGTAGCAGGTCCCACGTGTGAAATACACAGACTAAGTAATTTCCGACATCTTATTAAAACCTTTCATGGATAATGTGCAAAGCTATGTAAGAGATGACTTAGATTTTTTTAAACTATATTCCTAAAACGGTTAGTCCAGATACATGTACGTTACTGGTATCATTCGCTGTTACAAGTTTATACACAAATATATCACATGATTTAAGGCCATATCATACTTGCCGGATAAATATCCATATCTAATAAATAAGAGATTTTCAAAAATACATACTAAAGGATTAAAAATAATCTCCCAAATGATAACTTTGAATTTAATTACAAATTCTATAATCAACTACAAAGGACATCAATGGGCACAAAATGTGCACCAACATACGCAACATTAGTTCGTGGTTACTTAGAAGAATTATTATACACTAAATCACAGGGATTGTTGGATAAAAATAAAGAATACCTGTAGAAGGAATGGAAATATTCATAGATGGTTACTTCATCTTTTAGAAATGATCAAACCAAGATTTAAATGTATTCTTTAATTTACTAAACAACCTGCCCTGTACACAAACATAAAAATCACCATGAAAAGTAGTGACAACTCCTTTTTTTTTTTTAGATATTTTAATATAGAAAACAACAACAACAACAACCCCCAAAAAACACACGAACATTACAACATATATTTAATTTAAAGAAACTGATAGCAAACAATACTTAAATTAATTTATTTTAAGGAAATCATGATATAGTAGAAATTTTATTCCTAGGAATGAACGTTATTGTCAACTTTGTAATTCTCGTGATATTGAAGACGAGTTTCATTTTGTATTAAAATGTCCTTGCTTCAAAGATGCTAGAAGGAAAAATTTAAAAAAAAAATTTTAATAAATCTTACACTTTATCTACAACAAGCACATGTTATTAGAAATAATATTATTAATACTATTCTTTAATCTGTCTTGTAACTACTGCTAGGAAGACTTGTTTGATTTACATCCGTGGGATTTGAAAACGACATAATACTTTCTACAGCCTTGTTTATTTATTTTTCTCATGCTATATTTATTTAATAAATATAGTTAACAAGTATGGAAATAGTGATCCATAGTAATTTACTTCATTCAGATACTTTAATCATTATTTTACATCATGTAGTACTTTACATTAAACTAAAATGAATTGTTGTCGTATTTAAGTATTTCATGCAAAACCATTGTTCACGTGATTATATTATTTATTTT
Source organism: Solen grandis (assembly GCA_021229015.1). Lineage (NCBI taxonomy): Eukaryota > Metazoa > Mollusca > Bivalvia > Adapedonta > Solenidae > Solen > Solen grandis. The sequence continues at coordinate 49,655,474 of CM037782.1, read as the reverse complement.
GTTTATTGTGATGTGAATATAAACGATGTACGTATGTACAAGTTTAAATAAAGTATATGTTCTGTTCTGTTCTGTTCTTAAACTTAGCACGCGGAGAATTTGCACTACAGTACATTGTATCTAACAAGGAGACAAGGGATACAAGACTTGCAGACTTAAAAAATATGTATTGAAAGAAAATATCCAAAACAATCAATCGACTCTGGAATTAAAATATATATATATATATATATATATATATATATATATATATATATCAAGAGACGCCCTTCTAAAAAGTTAATGAGAAAAGTAACCAGAAAATCATACCAAATGTATCAACCTTCAACCAACTCAACAAATAAATGTTTGGAATATTCAAGAACACTTTTCACATCTTAGAATCAGAAGAAAAAAAAAATAAGTATTTAACAACTCAAAAATGATCAAAAGTAAAAGGCAACCTCAAAATATAAAACGACTAATAACCCGCGCAAAATTTAAGGATAACAACAAAGAGCACATTAAGTAAAACAATGTGACAGGGTATCTTCAAATACCAGAGGAATTTTTTACATTCTTGCATTATTGATTTTATCTCTGGATTTTAATCTGGCTTGATATAACTTGAATATTTAATGAAATACATTATATAATAAGCAGATATTTATCATTGTAAGCTTCTAACGGTGAGAAATATGTTAAATAAGCAACAGATATTTTCTTACTTGATTTTAAATTTAATATGTTTTTTTGTAATTCTCACTCAGACAAATATCAGCATGTCTTGACATATATTTTTGCTATTTCATTAAATAGGGGCCGCAATTTGTTGTGGTCGAAAGGTCTAGGCTGTGGTGATTTGAATTGTGTCCATACTTAATATCTTCACCCAAGTATAAAGCTTTCTATTTCTCTTTATTGATACACAGATAATGAACTAATTTAATGAATGCAATTGATTTTTCTCCTTGATTGTATGGCAAAATGAATGCTTTGTATTCTTTGTTGCAGTTGGGTCAGCTCGGAACCGGTATATTCAGCCTCAATATAGTCATTCAAATAAGTAGAGCGGAAAAAAAAACTAAAGTAGGGCGGAGACAAAAGTAGAGCGGAGACAAAACTAAAATAAAGTGGAGACAAAAAGTGGAGCGGAGACAAAACTAAAGAAGAGCGGAGACAAAACTAAAGTAGAGCGGAGTCAAAACCAATATTTAAATTGGGTTACCTACCTAATACGAGCCTCGCATGTCCGAGGCTCATGTGGAGGCTCATGTGAGAAGCTTGGCCAGGTTCAAAGACCCGCGTTCTTATGAGGCAGAGGCGGGCGCTTAATTTAGCATACTGATATAATAATACAAAGTATAATATATATATACTGATATAATAGTACAAAGTATAATATATATATATATAAATAGGGGCCTCTGTGGCCGAGAGGGTAGAGTCGCTGACTTTAAACACTCACTCAGCACCTCACCGCTTTGGTTTGAATCCCGGCAGGGTCATTCGGATTTTCATGTGAGGAAGCCTTCCAGCTGGCTTGCGGTAGGTTGGTTGTTCTACCTGGATTCCTCCGTGCATTCGGTTTTTTTCCTCCACCTGTAATTAGCTGGACGTCGCTATATGACTGAAATACTGTCGAAGCGACGGTAAACTCAAATAGTCAAGTCAATTATATATATATATATATATATATATATATATATATATATATATATATAAAGAGAGAGAGAGAGGGAGAAAGATGCGACTTAAAATTACTTAAAATTTCATCTAGGCTCCATCATGGTTTCACTAGCCTACCTATAAACCATTTGCCCGTCCCTCTTGTGGTTTGGTTGATTATTGTTTGGTTATTGGATTTAACGTCCCACCCTCAATATTTCATTCATTTCGAGAAAGATATAGTGCTGCCACACTGCAGTATCATGCTGTAGACATGTGACATGATACCACAATAAGTCATATTCTCCTGACACCAGTTCAACCAGACCTGAAACTACCCTTATAAATGTTCCCGTCCTTTACTGCTAGAAAACACTAAAATATGGCGCTTACTGAAAACATGTGGTCTGAGTTTCTTTAGCCTACATAAAACTATACTTCGAATTTGACATGGTGGCCACCGAAAGCTAGAAAATGCGTTATTTATATAATATGCAATTAAAACAACAACAAAACAACAACAACAACAACAAAAAAAGTTCCATGTGGGATTCCTTTTTTTAAGATCTATTATTATGGGCTGTGAATTTATTCTTAACATTGATTTCAGAAAACAATATGTATGAAAACCAGCCCACTCCCTTGAAGAATCAATTTAAAAGATCACCTTTATTTCAAATATCAAATTAATGACAGTGCCATTAAGTGAGCAATGGTTAAAAAATATGAACACTGAATTCTTCTTACTTTATTGAAAAAAAATGTATTTCCTTTTGGAATTAAGTTTTCAAAGGATCAGCTTTATTTCAGCGATTTTCTAAGGGTTTATAGGGTTGTACCGCCGTTTAAATGTAATTCCGTCAAATTGTTTCTGGGGAAATGATTTTTATAGTTTTATATAAAATGGTTTTAGTTGCAAAAACAACCTAAACTGCGCAATTATCAGATTCATGTTATCAACTTTGAAAAAAAAAAACAGCCATAGATCACCAATGCATAGTGTCACACTTTCGCTCAAATAATTTTAAAAGAAACGTCATACGAGTATAAAGCAACGTGTTGACAACACACGACGGACGACGCATGAAACGCTATAGAAGTGTTACTGGGGGCGGGGGAGGGGGGAATGAAATAAGTCGACTGACTTTGCCTACATTTTCACGTCAACTCGAGGGGTCAAATAACGCTCAATAAGAATATCATAGAGTTGCTGACACAATTTTTAAATGGACTCTTGCATTAAAAAAGGAAACATAGGTTAATAACAAATGGCATGATCAATAATGTAGGTAGGCAGATTATATCTAGGCATGAATTTTTAATCATTAATAAAAGAAAACACACATTCAAATAAAAATAAATCATGAAATAGATTCATTTTTTAACCTGGCTTACTCAATAAAAAATGCCAAAAAGATCATCCCTAAGGGTTTTTGGGAACACACACAAAAAAAACTTAGTATATTTTGAACATAGAAATAACCGCCTTTATCATAGTTTATTTTATTTGTATATGTTTATCATTTGTTGATCATAATGGTATCATAGCAATATAAATTATATACACTGGCACTGCTTCCCATGATTATGTAACTCGTATATCTATATTTTAATTAAATATCAAATTTGTTCAAACCTACTGCGTTTTTTGTGAGAAAAATCAGACAACTGAGCATCTTTTTGACAAAAACAATTGTAACAAAAAATAATCTTCTTATCAAAGTTTTTTTTTTTAATTATAATTACATTATTTTAACATGCAATAAAGAAATCTTAATAAAAAATATATTGTGTAAATGCGTTTATTGATAGCATGTGATAGTTAATATGTTGATCTCAATAAAACATAATAGTATGTAATGTTTTATTATTTTTAAATATTGATTGAGTGCATACAATTTACATGTAATCAAATATCAAGATCGTTTAAAGCAGTAGGTTCACAGATGTCCATTGACTAAGAATTTATTTTAATGAAATATGTGTATTACGTCTATCAATACCCATCTACAGACGCAATGTCATCTAAAGCAACCATCCGTGATCGGAAAAAAATGGGTGATATTCCCATGACATGCAAAACCGTCACATACGGTATTGAAACTATCTTTAGACTGATAAACTTATATTTAGATTTATTCGTTTTTCGCGCATTCATTAACTTCATAGGATGAACTTACGAAATCGCTATCCTGAACTGGTGAAGATGAAATGCTGAGAAATGTTTTCTTTGGCGGATACCGTTTTCTACATTAACCGATTTCGTCGAAGTTGCGTTAACGAAAATACCGTTTTCCTCTCTCACTGTTTAATCTAAGTTTGCTGAGAGCTGTCCTATATATTCAGTGATGAGAGAGAAACTAGGCTAAGTGCTTATGTGTATATATGCACTTAGCCTAGTTTCACTCTCATCCCTCGATATGAATCTTACTTATATTGAATTTAGACTGTAATTATGTTAACAAATGAAGGTGCATATCAAAATTAGATAACTTGTTTAACTGCAATGATTCAACTTGTAAACCTCTTGCTTCATACAAAATACATAATTCTTCATAACATTTAAAAAACATATGAACTCACTTGGTCTATGTCCCAAACGTGTTCCTTTTCCTCTTTTTTTGTCCATTCATCTATTTTTTAACTATGATGATCTATCATGATCATTAACCAGAAGTTACAAAATTTGCATTACACTAAACATAAAGCAAAATCTTGCCCTATTTAAAACTATCTTTTTCACATAGCTATATTAATAAACATTATTTGGTTCATACCAGTAATCTACTGTACGTAATTGATTCTCTATCACTTGTTAACCATGTGCTTCGGTGATCCTATTTTTTACATGCAAATTACATTTATTAATCTCATTTTGACTGAGAAAATAATTTACATGCATTTAAAGTAATTTTGACCATCAGTCATGTCGTCAGTCGTGTTCATTATGAAGCACTTTCATGTTTTTTCAAGACTCTATCTCTCTTTGAACTTGATCACCTACTTCGATATCAATTTTTATTCAACATGATAAAATCAAATGTCTTACGATTTACTTTTATCATTAGCAATATTATCATAATTAATAGAACAAAGCTTTCGAAAAGACATTAACAAATAATAAGATATCTGTTTCATTTGTCCCTGGCTTTGTCACAATAGATGTGGCAGGGTTGTTACTAAACTGTATCGTTTTTTTGCCTATACTCGTATAAGGGTGGAATGGATTTTGTAATAATGAAAGGCTATGGCTGCATACCACCTTATCAGATGCGTAACAGATCTAAACATTAATTACTCAATGAAGTTTGATCAAGACTACACGTACTTGATAATCAAAATTGTTGAACATACACTCATAACTGGTATGCTCTTTTTCCGGGTTTACTTTATATGTATTTACATGTCAAATTAAGAAACTGGGCCAGGTAGAGTTATGGTTCTTGATCACTGTACTTCTACTAGTTGTCATTTATTTATAAATGAAATTTCAAGTCAATACATGCATAGTTTTCAAGCATATAGAAAATGAAATATATGTTCTGTAAAAAAATTTATTACGAAATTAAATAAAGGGAGATGATTAAAAGAGTTACGAGTTTTGGTCACTCCACTTCCCAATCTTTCCATCTATTTATTTTCAACTTTTAAGTCAATATTTTGAATGGTTTATGTATGCTCCCGACAAAAATGAAAATAATATAAAAGGGAAGAGATAAACAATTGGACCTGAACAGTTATTGATCTTGGTCAATGTATTTTTCCTAATCACAGTATATTTTTATATGAAATTACACGTCAATAACTTGTATAGCTCTCACACGCAAAGATTAAAGTTGTCCGTAAACTTACAGACAATCAGAAAGGACAAAACAATATTTTGTGTATAAATATAAAAAAGAGTAGAGATAGAATATTTTTAAAAAGTACATATTTTCCCCAAAAAATGTACGGATATGTAATGGCTTGTAGCATCCAGATACACACCAAAAGCTGAAAAGTGTTTCAGAATTGTGCCATCGTTTAACTTATCTTAGAGCCAAAAAGATTAATTGTTATCCGTATCACATGGCCCCAGGAGACAAGTCTCTTATTTCGTCTGCTTACTTTTTTCAATATACAAATGCATGTATTTAGATCAATCATATATCCAGCAACGATTACAATCTTCATACTTTTTAATGAAAGTGAAATTATGTACATTAGCGTATCGCGGGTGAGCCCCCTTTCACATTTGTCGCACAATTTTCAGCGATTGTCGAAAGAAAATATTTCACACTTAGTTTTGCTTAGTTTTTGATATTCATACTTATTTCTGTACTGTCATAATTTTGTTGTGAACAAACGTGCAGGGAATGAGATAGGGTTTAATAAATCAAATAACGAAATAAAAACTAGAGCGAGTGTAAGGGATGTTTATCCAAAAGATATTATATATTTTTTTTTAAATTTTGTGGAATTTATGGAATTTATTATGACGCGAAGGGAGCGCTGCGGTAAATCCATAAAATTTAAAATATAAACCATAACATATATACAGTTTGTCACGTACGCCATACATCTTTGCCTTTGATCTCACGTTATGGAATCATTTCCCGTTTGATTGACAGTACACGTCAGTGACGGTCCAGAGTCAGTATCATACATACATACATACATCTTTATTGGCATTTCGACATGTCTGTCTTTGGCCATTTACAAGATAAGGAAATATGGCAAAGACACAAATTTGCAAAGCATTAAGTGATATAGGAAATATCTAACAAAAGCAATGTACCAGATCATAAACAGTGAAAAAATGACAGGGTATTTTGTTATATGACATACAAATATCTATGTATATAAAAAGTATAAGAAATTGGGAATATCAGAGACAACTATTTCTTATTTCAAATGCATGTGAGAGAAATCTTGACATATTTAACAAATTTGGTTCATTTGTGTTTGACAAAATTGTACAAAATTTATAAATGTTGGACCAGGCTATATTAGATATTGTCTTCTTAAATCATCGTATTTGGGACAACACAACAACAACAAAAAATGATATTCAGATTCAACTTGTTTCATATAACATACTTTGCATATTCTATTTTCGCGAGGAACATTACTAAATGTATCAGTCTCAATTTCAAGTAAATGTGAATTAAGTCTAAAACTGCGCAGTTGCTTCCTTTATTTGTCATTATGAATTAGCCGGAGACATTTTTCAAAACCAAAAATCTTTTTTAAATTAAGTATAATATGTAAATTTTGGACTGTTTTCAAGAGAAGCTCTCCATTCCTGTATATATTGGTCAAGTAACGCGTTCTTCATTTATATGCAAGAATACATAACATGAGGAGCGGAAGCAGCTCTCCTAAGATAGGAATAACCAAGGTGATCTATGATCGAGTGCATCTTAGTAGACCAGCAGGTACCTGTAATAGATTGACATTGGTCTAAATAACATGTATAGGTGATATGTATTCGCTATTTAATATTTTAGCCAAAATTTGATTGCCCTCTCTTTACAAATGAGATTCAGTGGGAATCGTCCAAGTTCACCATATATAGCAATAGTATTTGTTTGTTTATTCACTCCAAGCAAGGATTTACAAAAAAAGGAGATGAAGAAAGTCTATTACCTTACAAGAATAAACACCCCAAATTTCCGATTTATATAAGAGTATTGGTACTACATGCAATCGAAAAATTTTAATTTAGTTTTAATATCAAACTCAATTTTATCAAAGATATAAAGCGTGCTGTGATAGGCTCTTAAACTTGATCTTTTAGAGATTTAATAGCAAGCGACAATGTGACAGTATATCTAAATTTTAAGCCAAGGTAAGTAAGTAAAATCATCTACCCTTTCAATTCTTTCATTGTTAATAGACATCAGGATGATTCTGTTTCTTCTTTTCAAAAATACATAATTTTGTTTTATGTATATTTATTTTTAATCCCCATTTGCATATATATTCACATATATTATTTAATTGTTTTTGTAGGCTATCATGGCTGGTAGTAAAAACAACAATATCATTGGCAAACAATATGAGATACAATAATTCAATATCTCTATCAGTCAAGGCATTTCTATCAATACACGATTGTATTTCATTTAGAAAAAGTAAAAATAACAATTGCGTCAAGGGTTTGCCCTGTTTTAATCCTATGGAAACGTCAAATAACTCCAACATATTGCAAAAGAAACTATTGCCGTTAGCAGGTAATTTTACACAAGACTTGACAACACTGTACATGGATTTAATAATATTTATCAATTTACAGCTGACGCCAATTTCTATTAATTTAAACCAAAGAGCATCGTGAATTACTTTATCAAAAGCCCGTTCATAATCAATGAATGCACATCATAGTTTACCTTTTATAGATAGTATCTTTAGAATTACGAGGGATGTTCAAATTGAAATGCAATTCCAAGCATATCTAGAAAGGATTTGTTAATTTTCACAAACCAACTATCGGATACCTTCAAAGTATTCACCTCCGTGAGCTATGCTCAGTTTCAACCTTTTGATCCAATTTTTAAAGGCAGTTTTATAGTCGTTTCTGGGTATACCCTTGAGACACTGGAAGATGGCTGAACCAAGATCTTTTCGTGTTTTGCATTTTCGTCCAGTGAGGTACTTTTTGAGCCTCGGGAACAGGAAGTAGTCACAGGGGGCAAGGTCTGGGGAATACGGCGGGTGCGGAAGCTCAACAACCTTTTCCTGCCTTAAGAAAATCGCGTACAATAGCCGCTTTGTGGCTAGACGCGTTGTCATGCAGCAACCTGACCATCGACAAACCTGTCGCTGGCCTGCGTCTATTGAAATATTTCTTCAACTTTTTTAGAACAGCCCCTCTGTAGAACTTGCTATTGACCGATTTACCTTTCGGAACAGCAATTTGTATAGCAGGCCCTTGATTTGTGAAGAAAACTGCATACATAACCTTTCTGACGCTCATTGTGCGTTTGCCTTTTCATGTCTTTTGTAGCCCATATCTTGTTTTCATGTTTTCGTTTGGGCTTATAGAAATGCACCCATGTCTCGTCGCCTGTGACGATATTGGCAAACGAGCAATTATTGTAATTTGGGTACATTTTCAGCAAAGATTTTGCCATTTTCACGCGGAGGCAAATGGGGTATCCATCACGCAGTTATCTTATTCATTTTAAGGTGCTTCCTTAGAACTGAATGAACTGCCCCTATTGAGATGCCTACCTTTCGGGCTATTTCCCTAACAGTGAATCTTGCATCTGTCGATACAATTTCTCTGACTTTTTCTACCATTTTTGGACTGGTTGCTGTCTTTCTGCGATGGCCACATGGTGCATCTTGCAAGGACGTTATTCCACCTGCAAATTTCTTGCACCACCTAGTAACCGATGCATAGGACAGCTCACCAGATCCATATAACAGCTATACATTTGTAACAGCTATCAATAAGTCTTTTTCTGAAAATAGAATGGAAAGTACAAAGGCCGGGTTCAAGTCGGCCGTTAACAATAGCAAGGTTATTTTCTTTACATAATGATAAAAGCTAAATACCGTAATTGTTCACGTGCATATCATGAGTGTTACGGTCAGTTAGAGCAGAAACATCAACAACAGGTAGATCAATAAATGCATGATTTCAATATAATCGGGCAAATTCCCCGTTCTCTCGTTGAAATCTCCAGTAATATAACATCACCGCAGTCGCAGTATTTTCTTATTTCAGATTTAAGGCAATCAAAATAGTCAAAATTAAATAGATCAGAGTTAACATTTTTATATAATTTAGAATATTCTGGAGGCACATAACACAAACAAAAATATCTGCAGACTGACCACACGGTTCTTTTTTTAATTTTGAACCATAAAAATACTGTTCTTGTGTAGATTTACTAGATCAACCATGTGCGAATACTGGGTTACGGACACACCGCCACTACTACGCTTGGCACGTGCGTTTGCACAAGGTCGTGGACAGTTAATGGATGTGTAACCTTCAATGTTTACGTTTGATGTAAAAAGAAGAAAGTCATATTTAGAGATAAGACATAAAAAGTCACTGTTACATAGTTTAGGTTTTATACCCTGGATATTCCATAGAAGGAATGATAGCTGTTTCAGACCGCTGGCCTATTCATCGTAGCCAGAGTTGGACACAGTGTCAACAGTGTACAGTCGACCATTTATGTTCAATTTGTCATACGACAGTGAAGCGGATTTACCATCTTCTCTGGCTCGTTTTAGTGCTGGTATTAAACGTTTACGCCTGTCTTGGATTGCTTTTGGCAGTTGATCAGCAACACAAATCGCAGGATCACGAACCTCATATGCTTTCTGTTTAACCAGAGTTTATCATCTGCGCGAGTGCTCTATTCAGGGAAAGACGGTCAACATTAAGTATGTTTAGCTTATCAGAACAGAACTTGCTAACAATGTCACTACAATCTTCCTCACGCCTAGCATCAGCAGTCGATTGTTCAGCAAAACTGAAAAAAAGAAGATTGTCTCTCATAGAGCGTGATTGAAGGTCAAGGAGGCCTTCCTCCAGGTTGGATGTAAGCGATCATACTTAGAAGTAATTTTGGATAAGCTATCTTTTTGTTCCTTTAGTGATGAATCAATATTGGTCTGTTTCGTGAGAAGGTCCTGGCAAATGTTAGAATCTGATTCTCTGTTCGATTTAATGCCATTTAACTTTGCATTGGTTTCACGGCTAGCTTTTTCATTGCGTGTGATTCGGGTGTCAAGAAAGGTCACTTTCTGTGACATATCAGACATTTGCTTTTCAATGTTGTCAAGTTTTACAAGCCTCTGCTCCACGGCGTTGTGTTTTTCAATGACAATCGATTGGAAACTGACATCATTGCTAGTCTTTTGTTGAGCCATTGGTTGTGGAGCAACATTGGGTGGGGTATAGTTGCCGAAAGTGTGGGTGGGGGTGTACGGTGGAAAGCATATGAGACACATAACATGATTGCGGGGACAACACATTCTGCCTAGGTTGACTCATCATGATATAGGAACCGTCAGGACTGCTGGTAACGTTATACCTCTTTGTAATCGGGTCACTTACCCCATCAGGTGAACATTCAGACTGAGTCCGCTTTTTGGCGCCTTTTTCTTTGTGTTTGCCCATTAACCACTTAAGCACATCAATGTTTCACCAAACAAAATACAGTTCAAAAAGATCCAGTATATCCAAAAGTATCCTGGTATAGTGAATGATATAGAACTCTGATCTTGTATCGATTGTCCAAAATAATAAAGTTTCAGGAGATTTTCATAGATATTTCTTTCCGATGATAAAACAAAAGTCGCCATATTTCACGCATGACGTCATACCCATCAGTGGGTACATTTTATACATGCAAAACATGACGTAATCATCCGCCGCCGCAACAAGCTCATCCCATTTAGACCTAAGATCACGTAGGCAGTATACACTCGAATCTTTTTTCATATCAAAACCTCACGGATCATTTTATACAATATATTTTCAAATTTTGAACAGTAAATAATCGTACTACTCAAAGTTTGCTAAGCACCTTCAGCCATTTTCCCGTAGCGTTGCATGCTTAGACAAGCGACTTGAAAGGCATTCTACATTAAATTTTACATTAAAACAAATCTTGTTTTTATGCAGAAGTATTGTTTATGTACCAAACTTACTACCAGTTACAAGAAATAAGCCTTTCGGATCCTCAATACTGGGAATTAATCATAATTAGAAAGTGCAAATTTTGAGAAAACACCTTAAAATTTAAAGTCAGCTAAATTCAGAACTTTGATCTTCAAATATTTCTGTTTTCTAAATGGAATACTTTTAAGGATATTTGTGACGATGTTGGCCTGTTCATGGTCATTTTTTTCTGTATTGATCACAAGATTTAACTTCCATTTATAAAATGCCATTTCTTGCAAAAAACAAACAAAAAAACACACTTTTGTGAATTTTGCAAAAAATGACAGGAATTGGCTAAATCGTTGTAACTCATTTTTGAGTCTCTTTTCTATCATTTTGACAAAAACTATGCGTAAAATTGATTGTCAGCTAACGCTTTCCTTTCAGGTACAAAGCATTACATTCAGCTTGTGTTTTCATGTGACTCTACGGGAAAATAGCGGGTGGTGCTTAGCAAACTTTGAGTAGTCAGTTTAAACATAGTTAATCATCACCACTGATATTTACCTCTATTCTCTTTCTCATATGTGAGTTAATTGGGCATTCTTATTACAACGTGAAATTCGTCACGAAATATGTTATATAAAGAGCATTTTAACAATACAAGTACAAGCAAATAAGTAGGGATTTTCATCTAAACAGCTTTTATTACCTGTCTATGGACTGTTAACTAGTTTGAAAACACTTCATGAATAAAAATATCAAGGTAAAGCCTTTGATTAAAATCACTTTATTAACATAAAATAATCACAAGTTTTATCTAATAAGAGATGATTTATGACTGTTCCTAAACAATGTTTTATATGATTAAAACATAGCAAACAAATTGTCTTTGAATAATTCACGACCTATACAACTCCAAACTTTCTGGTCTTATTTAATCGTGCTTTATTAAAAATCTAATGAAATTTACTATTCACTCTAAATGCTTATATCAATTGTTACTTGAACGTTTTTTTCTTATTTGAAAGAAATATATTACTGAACTGTTCCTACTGTCAGTAAAACCTGCGAAGGCCCTGACTGCATTCTGTCTGTACTGTGTATGCATAATGGAGATGGGAGTACATACACGCACAAAGACCGTATTTAAAGTAGTGTACTGCTTTCAATTGTGAAAACAAAAATTATCCAGTCATGAACAATTAAAACTAAATGAAATTAGTAGTTTACATATATTCCATATTGTTTCATTTAAATGTTTATTGACAGTAACATTGGCTAAATGACATATATAAAACATTTTATTTTGCATCAAACGATACATTTACAGTCAACAAAGCTTGTATATCGAAACCAATGATGAATGAAAATATGCCACTAATTTCAGTTTAATTCATATTGTTAAATTGCAATCAATCAATTAGATCGACAGGTCAAGTATGTAAGTAAAGGTCCCCAAATATGCACTCGACAGGAAGAGCTTAGAGACAACGATTGGATAAGAAGTATGCAGAAAATTATTTCTTTTCAAGTTTTCATTTTAAATGAGTGTATATGTACTTTTTTGACGACATGCTGTAAAATGTCTACACAAATGATTTTTAAAATGCAAAACCATTGTTGAGGTAGGACGCAGTAACGCAGTATGCGGAAGAAGTTTATTATGATTGGTTAAAAAACTAGTTCTGTTCTGATAATATTGCTAATGATTAAACAAAACTAGGTGCCGTAGGTGGCAGCTAAAACTGTAAAATAGTTACTTAACTCATTATCTTATATATCATAATTATCAATGACATATATTAACATGTCACATTTGCTTCTTATTTTTAAGAGAATGATTGTCCCTATCGTGATTAATTCATTTAATTCTTTAACAAAAAGCATCACCAATATCACAAATTTTGAATTAGCGACATCATTTGCCCTTATGTGTCATGTTTTTGTTTCAGAAAAAAAATATTAGGAAACTAAAAATGTAAATCACTGAGATAAATAATTAGATCCGAATTGTTATTTTTAGAAAAGTCCCCAAGAGACCCATAGTTATGACCTTTTCAGCATTTTTGAATGAAACCCCTATTTTTCTAAATGATAAACATATCTATTTCCTCATTTCTTTATATTTCAATTTGTTGTTTCCGATTAATCAAAGATTTAGAGTGCATGCTTATATATAATATTTGCCTCTCTGCATTATTGGTCAAAGCATTTGTGGGGGGCCGCCGTGGACAGGTTTGGGGACCGCCGTGGCCGGGCGGTTACAGTCGTGGACAACAAATCTCTCAGCCCCTCACCGCTGTGGGTTCGAATCCCGGTAGGGACTTCGGATTTTTCATGTGAAGAAGCCTTCCAGCTGGCTTGCGGTAGGTCGGTGGTTCTATACAGTATGCATAAGACATTTGAAAAGTAAAATAATACTCGGCTGCCGAATGCCGCCGTATATATCATTCCTAATGATCAAATCACGACTCATCCACTCTTCACTTTAGCCAGACATGCAAAAATATCACTATCAACCTGCCATGCAATGTACACACCTATGCATAGTCTTTGTTTAATTGAGGTTGTCGTTTCTGAATAGGTTCAAACATTTTATAGGAATGTTTCGAGTCACACAATGTCTAAATAATTGTATTTCTGTCTTCTTCTACACACGTGAACGACCGCAGGGTTTCTGCACCAGAGAATGGCGGTAAACACGAAAGATTGTCATGTCAGAGCTTATGTAAAAAGAAAGGATTTACACTCTTAATTAAACCAACGGTGATAAGCAATCACAGAAACATGCATCCACACAGTATAAGTATATACTATATACCATGACGTAGGTAAAGGCATAGGCTATCTTTTTAGAAAACTTACGAGGTTTGCATTTTTTTCTCTTCCAACCACGGCACATCTTGCCTAAAAAGACAAAATAAACTCAGCAACAATCATTACAGTGGGTCTTTCAATGTAAAAATCTGGCATGCATACGCGACAAAACATTCTTTTTTAGTTATTAATTGGCCATTACTTTGTACTATTCAAAATCCTAATACCTAACATTGAGAGACGGACGCGGGATGATTTCAAGAGCTCGTGTTGAGCACAAAAAGCATTTTGAAACGTAAATCGAACAATAATACTTCCTTATAGACGGTCGCGTTTTTATACGAAAAGAAGTACTAACGAGAATTGTACGAGTCAATCATGCTAATTTAATACATTTTCATATTATATCTTTTAAATATGTTTAGTGACCACGTACCGCTTTTGTTTACAATTGTTTGACTGGTACAGATAGTGAAATCAAATCCCAACGGATCATTTTATACAATTTATTTTCAAATTTTGAACGAAAAGCAAACATTTCATTGGACGATTAAGTCAGATAAACGGTAAATAATTGTATCTTTTCTATATCAGTTAAACACAGTTAGTCATCACCAATGATATTTACCTCTATTCTTTTTCTCAAATGTAAGTTAATTGGACATTCTTGAGACAATGTGAAATTCGTCATGAAATATATTACAATCAAGTACAAACAAATAAGTAGGGATTTTCAACTGCTCAGTTTCTATTACCTATATATGGGCTATTAGTTTTTAAATATTTCAAGGTAAAGCCTTTAATTAGAATCGCTATATTAACATAAATTAATCACAAGTTTGGTCCAACAAAAGACAATTCATGACTGTTTCTAAACAATGTTTAATATAATTAAAACATAGCAAACCAACTGTCTTTGAGTAATCCACGACATATACAACTCCAACTTTCTCGTCTAATCTTAAAAAAAAAAAAAAAAAAAAAAAAAATTACTATTAACTCTTAATGCTAATATCAATAATTATTTGAAAACTTATTTCTTATTTGAAAGAAATATATTACTGAACTGTTCCTACTGTCATTAAAAACCCGAGAAGGCCCTGCCTGCACCCTGTATGTACTGTGGATGTCATATCGGGGATGTGAGTGCACAGCCGCACAATGGCCGTTTTTAAAGTAGAGTACTGGTTTTAACTGTGACGTTACCTGACAAGAGTTGTCTTTCTTGGTTTTACTGTTCAAGTCTTTACAGAGTTACCCTTCGTTAAAGTTTCTACAGAGTTATCGTTCCTTGTTTTACTCCCGCCATTGTTGTTTTTATGAAAACTGACTTCTCTGGAGGCAAGTGTGGCCTATCACGATGTAAGATATAATTATAGACCTGATAAATCATATTTTAAAGTCATTTATTATCTTTTGTTTCATGTGCATTTGTTTATTTTATTCATGCATCGATATGTTTTGGAATACTGAAGGTCGTAGTTCAGCTTTATAGCACGAGGCTAGCGATTCTAATTTCGTTTCTATTGTCTTGCATTTTCTGACCGATTTGATTATTAAGTGGAAATAAGGGTGTGTTATTCGATAGACTGATGTTAAACATATGTGATGTCGCAGTAAGTTGGCCTAAATGATGTATATGAATATGATTTCCATTGTTATTGTTTAGGCCTTGTTTGAGTGTAAAACTATGGAAGGCAATATTGGTCATAGTCCATATTATTCTTAAGAAATTTATATATGATGTTTTATTCTAGTCATATACTTAGTGTGCTTTTTCTTTGTATATTTCCAGCTTTTTACCTTGAATTCAGCAGAATAAAGAGGTTATACGTTTAGTCGCCTTGGGACTTTACATTAACAGTGATTTTTTTACCAATCACGGACAGTTAAACCTAAACGATTGATATGAAATAAGTAGTTTTCACAATTATTCAATGTTTGTATAGTATTAAAATAAATACTTCTTTACTTTTAGCTGAAACGAGAGATGTTGTACTCAAAGCAAGAATAGTGAACAATATCCAGTCCATACTCTCTATAGTAATGAGTTGTGCTTTCTTTAAACTGCTTGCAATGTTCAAGATAAATGTACAAGTGTTTTCAAAATGTGTATTCAACATCTTCCTTAAGGAAGTTTTATGTACAAGGATATTGATCTACTCGTGCACATCTTGTGTCAAGTGTTTTCCGTTTGGTTATTACAAGACGGTTTTCATGTATTTATTTCTTTTTGAATCATAGATATTTCTACTTTCTTTTGTACCATTGTAAAAACTTTCAAGCATAAAACAGATTGAAACAGTTTAAATTGTAAATGTGGGATTATTGACGAGAGCTCAATGATGATGTTGAACGAATTAGGACACAAATACATCGAAGAGTGGAAAGATTAAGTTGTTAATGCAATTAAAGTAGCATGGTCAAAGGAAAACATGAAAATAAGGTTGTCAGGATGTCACTAGCAATGTAGTAAAATATAATAACTATCATTACATTCTTCATACCCGATTAAGGTAATCCATCTATCATTAAATTGTGATCATGGCCCACCAAATGATCATTGAAATTTTATAGTAAATGCAAGCCTTTAAGGACTTTGAGCAAAAGAGCCTATAACTCCAAGCTTATGGATGCTTGCATCATCTGCAGTGGAGTTTTTCAAGTATTTGAAGGAACATAAATATAAATTAATGAGGATACTTCCTTAAAGTGATGATTTTGAATTATATAAAGATAAATGAAAAAAAATATTATAAATATAATAGTAAAACATTAATACCAACTCAAAGTATTTTAGAACCATTTGTTTGAGCAGAAAATCAGAAGTTGCATGTTTTTCTTGAAAATGTAAAAATTTGAAGTTTGTCATATGGAGTCATAAATTCCAGTTATGAAAAATCATGAATATAAGATTAAAATATGTATAGTGTTATTCATTATTCTACATATAATTACCGATCAATCTGATGTTTTGATTGATATCTTCAGGTCAAATTAAAAAAAAGGTATTGTGACATTTTGCGACTTAGGTATATAGGAACAAGGGGGCCGCCGTGGCCGAGCGGTTACAGTCGTGGACTACAAATCTTACTTACCGCTGTGGGTTCTAATCCCGGTAGGGACTTCGAATTTTTCATGTGAGGAAGCCTTCCAGCTGGTAAACACCAATACAACAACATATAGGAACAATTTGCTGGTTTTAGGGAATGATGAGAAAGCATTAACATTTTTTTTAAAAAAATCTGAAGGTAAAAGTCTAAATAGATATACATTTAAGTATGTCAATGTATGTACATGTAGTTCATGATTAGTTTATGATTACAACAACTGTTTTCACTCCTCTAACTTAGCTATTACACACTAATAATACCACAGGGCTACTTAAAATAGACAAAATATTCCATGATTTTAAAGAAAATGAGCAAAATGATATCCTTGTTTGTAAATATTTTATAAGGATAATGACTATCGTTTACTTCTACTAAGTGTTTGAATGTACTGTAACATTTATAAACAATGGTAATGTACAACCGATAACAAGGGTTTATTTAGAATCTACTTCCATTGTCTTTTTGCGTTTCTTGGAGAAAACGTTTTCAAATATCCTGCGTCTCCCTTAAGATACATTTGATTGGTCGGAAACAATACGAACAACAATTACCAAATACTCCGAATGTTCAGAAACCGGACAATCTGAACTTAACCTGCTGATACAAATACATAGGAACATTATGTTGCAGTAGCTTAGTTAAGTTTAAACGTATTTTATTGCCAACAGGATTTGCATGATACACTCAAGAATAGAAATATACAAAGTAGGAAATGGCAAATGGGTCGAGCCACAAGTTCCAAAACTTATTTACGGCTCTCCCCATATCTTGTCGTGGTTTAGTATTTCTCTACGAGCAGCGTAAGAAAAATGATATCTCGCGAGACTGACAATCGTCACTTAAAAAGAATTATGACTTTAAGATGGATATAGATAAGAGCACACGCTAGAAGTCTTCATTAATACAAAAGAGGGGTCGTCTCAAGTTTTTCGTCTGTACGCCCCCAACCCCCAAAAATAGAGAAATAATAAATCTACGATCAGTAATCTAAAATTTTATGTGTTTTTATCTTCTTTATTTATAACTTCTGGATGTGGTTTTACACGTACCTCGTTTATCCAATCATAGGAACATTGCTTCCGGTAAGGTAACTTTTTACAATCCAAGCAAATCTATTTTATTTACAAATTTCATTTAATCATGGCTCAGAATATTTTTTTAAATCAACACTTTATGTATTATCACGATGATCTTTTTTTCTAGTATAAATCTCTTGCAACTAAGTGTTCATAAAATAAGGGTTATAATGCAGTCACTATTGTACTATTTCGTATGTAATGTAAATAGGGATATGATTTTGCTTGACTACCAGTACGTATCGTTTACTTGTTCTGTTTGCACAATTTGTTTATTTTTCATTCACCCTCTTTAATATATTTAGCTTTTGTCTGTGTCGTCATTTCAGAAAGTAAATGATCTTTAAAATCAAATTAAAATGATATTATTTTGAATACAAAGGGAGACAATCATATGTATATTCTATCCCATTTTTTTTTTGTCGAAAGAATGCTCTCCCTCAAAATCATCTAACAATGCAAGCATTATAAAATGCAAACCGGAACTAAAAGTTTATTGAAGACAACATTATCATTAGGACAAACAAATAACAATAACCAAAACATTAGACGATTACTTAAACCCCTTTTAAACGGTCAACTTCGAACTTCCTTACCATACGATAAATCACCGAAATCAACGAAGATACAAAAATGTTCATGCCGATAATGCAGAAAAAGCATCTTCGTCAGTGGAAAATGAATTGCATCTTTAAATTGTTTTCCAAAACGTTGTTTTATCATTTAATGCTTGTAAGTAGTACATTTCAAATGTTAGGAAGGTATTAAGAATGGAATAAGTAATACAATTAATATGTCCAATATAATTCTTATTGGGCTTTTTTATGCTAAACGCCAAGCAAAGGAGCTATACCAGTTCCATTTTTTACGACTTTGATATATCGCGGCCAGGAATTGAACCCACGACATTCCGATTCCGAGGCGGACGCTCCTACCACTCGGCCACCGGGGACGGTCTTAGTGGTATTAAGTCGACTTATTGAGCAAAATCATTTGAGAAATAAGTCTTACTGTAGTGTGTCGCAGATGAAAAATGATTATTTTTACTAATAGCACCACAGAGCGGCAGGACTATATATATCATGTACGAAGAAATCATTTCAATGGAATATAGCTTTGACAGCACTTCAGTCATTCAGCGACTTCTTTGCAGCTTAATTCAATTAGAGGAAGAAAATATGTATGTAATCTTAAGCACCAAGGAGGTATAACCAAATATCTACTGAAACAAAACCGGCAAGAAGGGTTCCACACTAAAAGCAGCTCGTTCACAGATGGTCATTGACGAAGAATTTGATTTGATAATATAAAAGACGCATGGTCACCCAATACAAAAGTATGTGATTGTAAAAATAGTTGATGTTTTCCCCATCACAAACTATAGCGTTACGAACGTAATAAAACCTATATTTATTTCTTTTTCCGCTACCACCTGCTACAGGGATACCGTATTCTATAGTTCAAAGAAATTGCCCGTAGAGCGTTTACGAAAAATAGCCTTTTCCTGTGCATTGTAGCCTACAAATGCCGGGTTTATTTGCCAGTAAACAAAAATTTCACCAACATTCCGTGGGAGAGTAGATTCTTTGTTTATTCCTACCAATCAATTGTGAACGAGCTGCTTTTAAAGTCCGAAGTACTCAGAGCTGGATTCTCACATACAGGATAAAGGCCAACATTCAATCGTAAAGAAATGGCCACCGATGGCTACAGAGCCCTAGTTCTTTCTAAGAAGTAGGAAGTTGTCTACTACGATTATTTAAGTAACACTTGGATTCTTCGAACACTGATGAGATGAGGGGTGAAATGATCGTAACATCGCAAAGGTTCGGGCTCCTCGTACAAACGCTCCTTGAGCAATCGCTCCTTGGATATTCGATCCACGGAGAAATGCTCCTTGGACAATAGCTCCTTGGACAGTCGATCCGATGACAATCGCTCCTTGGATAATCGCTCCTTTTGCTTCTTGGATATGTTCCTTGCCCCTTGGACAATCGTTCCTTGGACAATCGCTTCTTGAACAATATCTCCTTGGACAATCGCTTCCTGGAAATCTCTCCTTGGACAATCGCTCCTCGGCCAATCGCTCTTCAGACAATCGCAATATCACTGTAATTGCTTTTTTAAAGCTGTTACATGTTTTGCATCAGTCAGTTTTTATCTTAAGTTCAAGAGAACCTGTACAAAATGCTTTTAAAAATCTCTGAGGTTTACGTATAAATGGTGGACGCAGACGACATTATTGGTGTCTTGACGTATGCTAACTTCCGGGTTGCGGCCGGTGATAACTACACGTTAACTCTAGGAGATCCCCCGGAAGCTACGGATAGTAGGTCACTTTATATCTACCGGTCCTAGACGAGAGTTGAAATTATCTGTGCATTCCTAGCGGTCTAAGATGAAAGTCTCTAAAACGTCACTGTATATTTCTGCCGGTCCTAGATGAGACTTTGAATCCCTTAGAGATTTATCTGTGTATTTCTACATTCTATTTTCTAAGATGCAAGTTTTAACTCGAACATAAAGAAGACTCGTAAGAATGAGTTTAAACGAAAAGATAATCCGTTATCGAATAATAAATAATTTATCAATATAAAAAACCGTAACCGTCTTCTATCGTACAATATATTTGCTTGGTTTTATCGCCCCACTAATAGTATTTCAGTCATTTAAGGGATTTTTCACTACATCAGTCATGCATAGTTCTGCCTCACTCCAGTCACGTTATAACGTATCATGCTTCTGTGCCAACCAGTACTGAAACTTCACTTATATACTGAATCCCAAGCACATGGAAGGTATACCAGAACTATCCTAAACAAAAAAGTCAAAACATCACATAATCCTCAACCTACTAATCTTTACACAATTGTACGCAATGCGTATGATAATGATGACGATTTAATCGTATGCAATGCGTCTCCATAAAAAGGTCAATGTCTCCTTTGATGAAAAGGTATATTTTAACAAGGGGGCCAAGGTGGCCCTGAATCGCTCATCTGAAAATTTTTGCTTTCATTGCCGTTTGAAACATAGTCATTCTTTAATACAAAATCCATAGAGAAGAACAGCAATATAATTTTAATTCCATGCAAAAAGTTTACATGTGGTCAAAAAAAACAACAACAAGTTAACCCTAGCGTGGGACCAATTTTTCCCGAGGTCCATGATTTGAAAACTTGGTTCAGGTCCATAAGGCCAGGTTACATACTAAATATCTAAACCCATGATCTTGTGGTTTCTGACAAGGATATCTTTTAAAAATCTTTCATAATTTATGTAAGTCTATGTTAAATCAAGTGACTCTAGGGTGGGGCCAATTTTGAACCCAGGGCCATGATTTGAAAAAACTTGTTAGATGTCCATAAGGCAATGTTACACACCAAATATCTAAACTCTAGGCCTTGAGGTTTCTGAGAAGATTTTTTCTAGGTTTCCTATTTAAGCCCATGTAAAATCAAGTGAACCCTGGGGCGGGGCCAATTTTGACCCCAGTGTCATGATTTGAAAATATTTGGTAGATGTCTATAAGGCAATGTTACACACCAAATATCTAAACTCCTGGCCTTGTAGTTTCTGACAAAGAGATTTTTCTAGATTTTCCTATTTATATGCCTTTGTAAAAGCAAGTGACCCCTTGGGCGGGGCCAATTTTGACCCCAGGGCTATAATTTGAACAAACCTGGTAGATGTTTAAAGGCAATAAATATCTAACCGGTTTGAAGAAGATTTTTCTAGTTTCTTTCTTATATAAGCCTATGTAAATTCAAGTGACCCATTGGGCTGGGCCATTTTGAACCCAGAGCCATGATTTGAACAAACTTGGTAGAGATCCACTAGACAATGCCACACACCAAATATCTTAACTCCAGGCCTTGTAGTTTCTGAGAAGAAGATTTTTCTAGTGTTTTTTTTCCTATATAAGCTTATGTAAAATCACGTGACCCCTTGGGCGGGGCCAATTTGACCCCCAGGGCCATGACTTGAACAAACTTGGTAGAGATCCACTAGACAATGCCACACACCAAATATCTAAGTTCCAGGCCTTGTGGTTTTGCAGTAGAAGATTTTCAAATTTGCATTTTAAAATCTATTATTAGCTCCTGAGACTTACTTTTTCAACCAATCAAAATAATTTGAACAATCTTGATAGTGGACATCATAAGCATGATTCCTGTGAAGTTTGGTCAAAATCCATTTAGCGGTTTAGGAGGAGATGTTGTTTAAAGGAAATTGTTGACGCACGGACGACGGAATACGGACGCCGGACAAAAGGCGATTACAAAAGCTCACCATGAGCACGTTGTGCTCAGGTGAGCTAAAAACGGGAATAAACCAATATTACCACTTAGTTTTGACATTTACCAATAATATCATGTGCGATGAAAATGGCGCGCGCAAAACAATGACAGTATATAGACTGCCCAAAACAACAACAACAACAACAACAACAACAACAAAAAACCCCACTAGATCTATAGCTCTACATTTATCTCGTAATATATTTATTGTAACGAACTAGTTCATGAAAACGTTCTTTACATTTCTTTTCAAATTCTTTGATACTGTCGTTGATAATGTAGCAGAATTTGTTTTCCAAAAATAAACGCTAGCTTTCCTCACAGCCTGAAAAACATTGCAATGTTAGTGTAAAAAAAAGTGTGAAAACGTTTCGTTTTTCAGCAGATTTATCTGTGTTTGCAACACACACACACACACACACACACACACACACACACACACATGTATTACTTAGTTTTAAGTATAACCTCTGTATGAGAGAGAGAGAAAGAGATTGAACATCAAACATAATCATACATTATAAATAACAGTCAATTGGGTATTTACATATATACCAGTTAATGAATTCATGTCCCAGATGAAAAACAATATGCTTCATCTTACCTGCACTTACAGGGCATGTAAGAACTATACTAAATGAACGATCCATCTACATAAACAGATTCTTTCCCAAGTGTTAATCATCTGTATCACAACAAGTTTTAGTGGGTTTTTTAGCTCACCTGAGCACGTGTGCTCAGGATGAGCTTTTAGGATCGATGAATGTCCGTCGTCCGTCCGTCGTCCACAATTTGTTCGTTTGCACTCTAGCATCTTCATTTTATGAGCAATTATCTTCAAACTTTAAAACAATGTTTATAACCATAAAATCTCGGCCAAGTTCGATTATGGCTGATATCGGAACATTAGGTCAGGAGTTATGCCCCTTTTAAAATTAAAAAAAGCCAGTTTTAACATTGTTTGCACTCTAGCATCTTCATTTCATGAGCAATTATCTTCAAACTTTATATCAATGTTTATAACCATAAAATCACGGCCAAGTTCGATTATGGCTGATATCGTACCATTAGGTCAGGAGTTATGCCCCTTTTAAAATTCAAAAAAGCCAGATTTCACATTGTTTGCACTCTAGCATCTTCATTTCATGAGCAATTATCTTCAAACTTTATATCAATGTTTATAACCATAAAATCACGGCCAAGTTCGATTATGGCTGATATCGTACCATTAGGTCAGGAGTTATGCCCCTTTTAATATTCAAAAAATGCCATATTTCAAGTTGTTTACACTCTAGCATCTTCATCTTTTGAGCAAACCTCTTCAAACTTTATGGCAATGCTTATGACCATAATCCGAGTTCGATTATGTCTGAATCATCAATTAGGTCAGGAGTTATGCCCCTTTTAATATTAAAAAAATGCCATATTTCACTTTGTTTACACTCTAGCATCTTCATCTTTTGAGCAATCATCTTCAAACTTTATGGCAATGCTTATGACCATAATGTCTCGATTGAGTTTGATTATGACTGAGATCAGTTGATTAGGTCAGGAGTTAAGCCCCTTTTAATATAAAAAAATGCCAGATTTCACGTTGTTTACACTCTAGCATCTTCATCTTTTGAGCAATCATCTTCAAACTTTATTACAATGTTTATGACCATAAGTCTCGATTGAGTTGATTATGCTGAGATCCGTCAATTAGTTCAGAAGTTATGCCCCTTTTAATCTTCAAAAAATGCCAGAAATCACTTTGTTTACACTCTAGCATCTTCATCTTTTGAGCAATCATCTTCAAACTTTATGACAATGCTTATGACCATAAGGTCTCGATTGAGTTCGATTATGGCTGAGATCCGTCAATTAGGTCAGGAGTTATGCCCCTTTTAATATAAAAAAGCCATATTTCACATTGTTTACACTCTAGCATCTTCCTTTTTTTAGCAATCATCTTCAAACTTTATGACATTGTTAATGACCATAATGTCTCGATTGAGTTCAATTGTGGCTGAGATGGGTCATTTAGGTCAGGAGTTATGCCCCTTTTAATACAAAAAATACAAGATTTCACTTTGTTTATTCTCTACCAACTTCATTTTTTTAACAATCATTTTTTAACTTTAAGACAATGTTTATGCCTATAATCTCACAATCGGGTTCAATTATAACTGATATTGACTGGTAAATTTAGGAGTTATGCCCATTTCACCATAAAAAAAAGCCAGATTTCACTTTTACACTCAAGCATCTTTATTTCTTAAGCAATCATCTTTCTCAGGTGAGCGACCAAGGGCCATCTTGGCCCTCTTGTTTTGTTTTGTTTTTTCTTTTCAATATTTTCATTTTGGGATTTATGTCCTGCAAATAATGAGAAACCATTAGAAAAAAAAACCCACTCATATTTGCAATACTCAGCAATTATATGTATTTATGAACGTAAACAGGAGTTGGGTTAAACAACTAAATAGATTTCCATTTATAACCGTATATATGTGCCGTACAAGTTTTAGAGAAAAGTATCCCTATTGCTTCTTCATGCTCCGCAACATTCACTGACCTATTTATAAATAAGTAAGGTCAAGTTGCATATTTTGCATTTAAATCAATAACTTAATCATTTTCATTTCTTTTATTTATATATTAACGTATTACTTACCCAGCTTGACACGTGCAATATGCATGATAAATCTCTCTGCCCTGAATATCGAAGTTAACCCGATGGGGTTGCTCGTGTTTGCGTTGACTTCGATGTCATTTCCCTTGAAGACTAATCGTATTTTCGTCATCTAAATACAACTGCACCGCAGTGAAATAACCCTCACTGAAAAACCTGAACCCTTGCTTTGATTTTAGCGAGATATTCTTGTCTGGATGGTACAAAACCGAAATATCGGAAGGAATCGAATCCAAATCTACGCGCCGTGTAATGTTTGGCGACGCCATATTGGAAACAAGTTGTCTAACGTAGTTACATTTCGGATTCGTTGCTAGGGGGGTGGCTACGTGTCAATAGCAGAAAAGGTCAATTGTTGACAAAGGGGTTAAGTTACAAGTTCTCAAACTTAGATTCAACTCTCCCCTGACAAGAGAATTTATTTGATGGGAATATGTATATGTATTTGGCAGAAACATGTAGTAATAATGGTAAAACTACTAATGATAATAATAGTAATAATATTCATAGTAATAGTAACCAAAAAAGAAAAAGAAAACATACATTGAACGTGTAATTAAGAGAGAGAAAGAGAGAGAGAAATAATAATAAATAAATAATAAATAACTAAAAAAAATTGAAATAAACCAAGTTAAACGAAAAAAAATAAATAAAAGGACTCATTGCTGTCACATGCTTAAAGGTGTGTGTTTTTAATTAAAATGGGAGGATTATAGTTACAGCAGTGGAAAAATGCAGAATAGACTTATAAGTGAAAACTTCTAATTGCTGTAAACAATACTAGTTTTGTTAAAACCTGCACATCAGAACTAAACAAAAAAATCTACAGGAAAAAAAAGATCACAAATCTAAGGCTTATAATATGTTGCTAACAAAAATGCACAGGTTTTGGAAATCCCTTGCCCATTATTGGTGTTGCAATATTAACATTGAATCGGGTACGAATGACGTTAAGAGCCCCACTTCATTCCGCACACAGCTATAAGGGCCATATATCATGTTAATCATAATAATACCCATGTAGTTCAAATGGCGACACAAAACCGATTTCGTGCTTTGTAACACTCATGTTGCGTGATTGCGAGACAAGTCGAGGTTCCTCCAGAATTGTAAATGTGTTTTTGAACAGTTTGTAGAACGCAGTAGACGGTGTTCTATGTTTTAGATTTGTTCTATTCCGGTGGATTCACTATAAATTTATCGCAAACTGTGCAAACTTATTTAGCTTTAAACAGAAATATCACAACTACTGAATGGTAATTGGATAACCGTGATACTCTTTATTCAGAGTGATGTTTCATAACGGCGCAAAATCTGACATAAAAATCAGCTCGTTATTTTAGTAGCATAGATACAATTTGTATTTTCAAAAAGGCATGACGCTTTGCGATCACAGGAACTTGTAATATCAAATTTAATAACGTCTTTTGTTTAAACTCTTCTTTTCATCAAAATAATGTTTAATTGTACCGTATATACTTCGTATATAGAAAATGCACCAAAACAAATAATTCAAACAATGAATATTTTACTTACTTTGGCGTCGACATCAGTTTCTCCGAACACTCATTTGTGAAACAAATGCAGGGGTGGGGAACGTCTTTTTCTTCTCGGTCCTGCACCACAGCCAACTTAAAAAACAGTGCTTATGAACGAGTTAAGACACAATTTCAGATATCTTACTCATTATCCAATTGAAATCATGTTAATATACCAGATTTAAGCTTGAAAATCATAATTCAATATATTTATTTTGTATAATTTTATAACTGACCAAGTAAACTTGATATGATTGATGAGATATTGAAATATACCAACTCAGACTTGTGATCAGTGATTTGTATACTGGAAAAAAGTAACTGAAGCAAAATTACAAATGTTTACAAGTATTTTAATTAGATTTTTATTGAAGCTTCCAAGTTATGTCTCTTTCATTAAAAGTAAGCATATATTGTTATAGTAAAGCATACATTTATGTCAAATAATTGGCTAGTTTAAACTTTTTTCAAGATATTTGTGGTGCGCCACCCATACTATAATCACATACTGTCTACATACCATTGTCATAAGTTCAATACTAGAGATTTGTAAGTTCACGAATTGGTACTTAATGCTCACCTATCCCATCGCCGCTGTCTTTGCATCACTTAAATATGCATTACTTTTTAGTGTTTTTGGATTGATGTAAAAATACTACCAATGTTTATATTTTGTATTTAACGAGCATTTCAGACATCGGAAATGCGTACATACTCGGTTGAGACACGACTGAATGTCCTCTAATTTTTGCCCACATGCTTTCCACGATAACACAGAAACACAGATAAATTAAAGGAACCAAGAGAGAGAGAGAGATTATTTTGTTCTGTAAGAGTGTGTACGAATCGCCTGTTGCGAACATGTTCCAAATGTTCTATCTAGAACGCTACTTCCGAGTGAAACATATTCTAATGGACCTGTCATGGCTCACAAAATCGCGATTTTTGCTTTCGCGGAAAGTAGGATGGTATTCCCTCATATCGAGGTACTAACGACTGGAACGGAATTGAGATAATTTTATTTATTTATGTATGCCCCTGTTATTCCACCTTTGTACCTATAATGTAAAACATTTCTTCAGCATTTCTAATAACGTATTAAAATTATTTTTTCGCTAAATCTAGCCTATAACAATGCAGTAGACAAATATCTAGCATTTGCATTTTATGCTATAATACTTTTTTGTCTGACATGGGATGATAAACAGATACGTAATAGTAGGATATCGGTATATTGCAAGAAATTTTCGATTTTCTTCCTTTTTTTTTTTATTTAAATATAAATCACAACTTCCTGTTTACAAAGTGGTGTCACTAGGTGGCGATCGGCAAGATCTTTCCCGACAAAATGATATTACTGCGATATCAGAGAAACCGGGATACCACCGGGCACCACTATAAGTTACAGGATTCGAACGAGGAGAGTGACGAAGACATGAAATTCCTTGTATTTGTTGTTGCAGCTAGTTTAGTGTACGTTACATGCATAAATATGTGCTTTGGTAAAGCAAACTGCCGAAAAAGCTGCATGCAAAAGACATTTGGGTCCTTTTTGATTTCGTCCCATAACTGTGATTGGAATTTTACATTGTAAATACATTTTGGTTTTAATTAATCTTTGTTGAGAAAAGCTTTTGTGAAATGAATTTGATATATATGTACACCTGTTTAATAACAACTAAGTTTGGGTATTGAATAATCAGTGAAACTTTTTTATTTTGCAGATCGCAGGAGAGAGCTAAGGTTTTTGGATATAATGATAACGTTATTTCAAGTTATCATGAGTTAAACGTTTATTTAGGGTGTCGAGGAGTGTGTTCAATGTATTGGTTGATTACTTTAAAGATCTGCCAGAAATGCAACACAACTTGAATGGTGTATTAGAAGCTTTGTCAGTTGAGAAAAAAATGTGACTCTATGGTATGTAGAAAGTTTAGAAACTATAAATAAAATTTTCTGATATATTTGGAATTGATGAGACAAGTGTTCTTGAATATCAAAAGAAAGTTGTAATTTTTAAAATACATAAAGATAGGGTTTTTGAAATGGCCTACTGATGAGAAAAAGCAACAAGAAGTCCAGGTATTCTCTGAAAGGAATGGTTTGCCCAACATTATTGATTTTTTAGACGGAAGTCATGTGAGAAATAGCAGACCGCATGATCACCCACAAAGATATATAAATCGTAAACATTTCTCCTCCATTCAGTTACAGGTAGTATGTCGACATGACATTTAATTTTGGATATCGTATTGGACATCCAGGTTCATGTCCAAACTCCACGCAATAGTTACCTCCCCTTACACTACAAGTAAAAGTTAACAGAATTTAGCTAATTTGTCTTTATTTCCAAAAAACAAAAAACAAAAAAACAAAAAAAAAAAAAAACTATTTTACTGCGAGTGTCATTCCCCTAAGTATGTTTTCTTGAATAAACCTCAAATATCGCTTCGTGGTAAAAAAATAAATCATTTCTGTTGTTGTGACAGCAAACTCAGACGCCATTTTGTTAGTTGACCATCATCACATGACATTTGTGACGGCAGTGTTTTTTTTGCTTGCAAGGGAGATCACTGTGTGGAGTTTGGTTCATGTCATAATGCACGTGTTTTGAAACAAACATTTCTGTGAAAGAATGGTTCGGAGATGTGTGGTATGAACTACCACATTCTATCTGATGCAGCATATCCTTTAAGACAGTGGTTATTTACACCATTTCGAGATAATGGTTACTTAACCAACGAACAAAAAAAAAAATACAATGCTAATCATTCGACTGACAGAGGCGTGATTGACAGAGCGTTGTCGCAAGGAAGATTCTGTCTTCAGAATATGAATACTAAATGTATCAAAACAGCAGCTGACGTTATAATGTGCATATGTATACTTAATTGCGATGATGTTGAGCAATACATTAATGTAGATGTTGATGATGATCCCCAGGTACATGCAGCTTTGGCTAAACACGAAGATGCAGGACACACAAAGATGAACAACATTGCACACAATATGATTAAATGTAAGACTGACATTAAATGCATTTACAATAAATGTTACAAAAGGCAATGTTTGCAAAGATTCTCGGAATAAAGAAAAAAGGTATTAATATTCTGTGTAGCTGATTATTTTTGTTATACTAAGGAGTATGTTACGTGGTAAAATATAGTAGCATATTTATTTCCATAAACTAACCTCTCATTTAGGCGTAATAAAAAAGTTACTTGTTTTCACTAACCCGACCGACCTTTTTTATGTACCGAACCTAGACTTTTTTTTCGTAGTTTTCGGGCTATTACGGTTGGAAAACGCTGTATTTCGTCAATTCCTCTAAAAAAGATATGGTAAAAATGGGAAAAAAAGAAAACAAAGTTTAGCTGACCTACCGACCCTATTTTTTTCGTCGATGTTAGTGGAAACAAACAACTTTTTTCGCCTAAGTAGAAGATTGGTGAATATATTTCTTTAACAAAGATCAAGAATAGAACATTTTCTTGAGGTATTTTACCCCCGCCAAACGTAGTTTGAGTGGGAGTATATTTAAGAGTCACCTTGTGGTCGGTCGGTCATTTTAAGATATAGACAAATGATACTAGGAGAAGTGCAATGTCCATGAACTGGAACTCTACCTGGTCACATTTTTAATTATTTCCCTTTGTGTAAAGACAGATGACGACTAGGAGAAGTGCAGTGTCCAAGACCTGTAACTCTACCTGGTCCCATTTTTGAACTATCTATTTGTGTATGTGTGTGTGTTTCTTGTCTGGCACATAACTCGAAAAATATACAAAGTATTGACTTGAAACTTAAAGTTTCAACGACAATAGATTGTGTATTGTGGTTTAGTTGGTGTACCATACAGTAAGTAAATACAATCATTGTCCTGGTGTTTGCTTGTATCATATCATGCTTAGACATAATGCTGAATAAAGTTTGCTTTGTATACTGAATAATGATATGACAGCCAGATAAACCTTTTTAGTCAACACTTTAAAATATTGTTGACCAAAGTGTGATCTTTGGAAACCAGTACATCTTCCTCATGTAGATCTCACTTATTTTTACTGCACAGTTACAAAAGCAAAACATACTTTAATACTGTGAACAGATTCACTTAATCGATCTTGCACACTGCACTAAAATACATGCTGTCTGTCTACATTTCATGTTTCAAGTCAATGTTTTTTACACTTTTACGCTACTGTTCCAAAAAGCCATGACTCTCTTAATCCACTTTAAATGAAGACTTACTTATTTACTTACTTATTATCATGACCATTATACTATGTATACAAATGTATTATTACTTTCGTAGATTGGTCCGAATGAGTGATACGCAGATTTACGGAAAATCACGAGATCTTTAGCTCGAGTGATTCCGTAAATCTGTGTATCACGAATGCTGATAACACCGTTCAAATCAATCTACGATAGTAATGATCCTTTTACTATACACCTACTTTTCTCTTCAAATAATATAAACATATAAATTCTTAACTTTGCATTTATTTTGTAACAAATCTTATTTTTTCTACCATTTAACAACAAAGAACAAAGGAACTTATTTTTTTATCAAGGTTACAGTACAATGAAGTAATCCGGTCGTGTTCTTTACAGCGCGTAATAAAATGCAGTGTTAAAATGGCTTTCGTTTTCAAATCAGGAACATCAACATTGTGAAGTGACATCATATAAAGGTAGTATTCATTCTATAGAAATATGTTGTAACACATGTAAGAGGAGTGGTACTGGTTTGAAAAACGTTTCGACCTTGATACAAGTTTCTGTAATTTTGCTGTAGGAAACAAATGTATTATCATACATAGGTATATAATAAAGTTTCTTATCTATGCTCCACCTGGAGTCTGGCTTCTCCTGTATCAAAGCGTTTTGCGGGGGTATTAATCACCTTCAGTGATAGGTCTAGTCTATTGACTGGCGTTACTGGTTTGATGGCTTGATGCTAAATGTCATAACAGCCACAACAGAAACACTGCCATTCAGGCTTATATTGATATATAAGGCTCCATACTCAGTTTATTTGATCATCCATGACCAAAGAATCCAGTTTTCATTAGCAAAGATAATTCCTTTCTCTCTGGTGTATTAAACATTTAAAGTTTGTGGCATAGCATTTTATGTTTGAATGATTTTTTTCATTTCTATGTAAAGTTTTTCAGGGTTGAAGGCAAAATTCTTTAATGACCGTCCCAGGTGTAAGTACTGGTACATCCCAGAAACTGGGCTTCCGTGGCCGAGTGGTACAGTCATATCTAAATATAAGGAAGGATTTTAATTTTTCATGTGAGGAAGCCTTCCAGCTGGCTCGATGTAGGTCAGGGGTTCAACCCTGGTGGCCTCTACACTTTGAATAATATTGTAGTATCAGTATTGTTCGCGCTGGTCTAATTTTCGCGATGTTCGCGCAATGGGCCTTCCGCGAATTTAGGACCGCGCGATATTAAGTCTGTATAATCAAAGAATATATATGGTATTTTTTTGTTTGACGCCGATTTTGACAACTAAATTTCATGCGTTGTTTTATAATCAGTACCATCTTAGATCAATAAAACCAACAGTTTCCCAAGGGGTTTTACACTCGTGTACTATTTGAGACTAATATCAAATCAATAATATGCGTTATTCCTTTTAAAATAAGATTTTATTTTGTATATTTTAACTTGCCTTTTACCGGTGTTGAACCGGTGCATGAAATTTACGCTTGCGTAATGTTTACTCTTTTTTGCCGAGAAGATTAGGAAAGTGGTCCAAAATAAATACAGATTTCGAACAAACATTACTATTTACTGTATGGTTGCAGATCGTGTGTACTGACATGTCCCCACCTTCTAAGTTGACAGTTTGTTCATCAAGGTGAGACCTGTAAAACAAAAAGGTCGAGGAGAATAGTTTGTCTGATCGCCGGAAGTGCTGCAGTCGATAACAAAAGAAAGGCCATCTTTCGGCAGTTTGCCCCCACCAATTAGGAGACGGTGCTAATAAACAACTTACCAGTAACCCTTACCAGTAACCCATCCCTATGACGTCACTTACCTGGGGGGAGGGTAGCGCGAACATATCAGTCGGTAATTAATTAGCATGCAATATCCGGGGCACCAAATCAGTAATTCAGAACGAAATGGATATTTTTTTTATTTATTCATATTTATTTTTTGTACTTTTTTTTTTTTTTGAAATGGGGAAATGCGCGAATTTAGCACCGCGCGAAAGGGTCTTTAGAGAGGTAGCGCGAAATTAAGACTGCGCGAAAATAACTGATACTACAGTACTCATAGTTCCCACGGGGTTTTCCTCCCTCTGTGATTAGCTGGGCGTAGCTTATGTAACTGAAATACTGTCGAAGCGTTTGTTAACTCCAATTAACAAACACAATTTAATCCAGGAATCTTCAAGAGGGATGGGTAAACATTTGTTGATTATGCTATCCATCCTTCCGCCGCCTTCCAGTGTGCATGTGCGTGCTGAAAAAAGGTCAGTACGTACAGCAGTACAAAAATACGAGTTTATACAAACTTATTTTGAAAAAGGTTATACCTACAAGGAAAACACTTGTTTTATTGAAATTCTCTTCAAATTTATCCCAAATTATGTGAACTTACCTCCAGAATCAGACTCTCGATCCGACATTTTTGTCACATGGAATAGAACTCCGGAAGGCGAAAATGCAAGAATGATAACGCGATAGCACGTTAATCTTAACGCAAAGCTGAAATAATGAAAACGCGAAAGCGCGAATATGATAACGCAATAGTACAGTAATGAAAATGCCTAGGTACAATAATGATGATAACGCAACAGTACGATATTACAATGGTGATAACGCGACAGTACGATGACGGAAACACAATACTGTATCGCTTTATCATCATAACAATGTCGTTTTGTCGTGTTTTCTTAATCATGCTGTCGCGTTACCGTTATTGTGCTATCGCGATTTCCGTGTCATATAGTCGTGAGTTCACGTTTTCATCATCGCACTGTCGAATATTACGTTTCAGAACAAATTCAAAGACGATGGCCCTATCAGGATTCTGTAACTTTGTCCAGTGTAAATGCAATTATTTTTTATATTCATATAACGTCAATTTTGACACAGGAGTTGACGTCCGCTACCAAATTTTAATTTGTCAGTTCTGGACAGACATTCCAAAAAAGTTCACAGGAGGTGAAAACAAGGTTGTAGTTGCTTTCTTTTTCTGTATGGTCAATTCAAATTTCGAACCATTTGGATTAGATGTCTTCAAATATATTTAAGGGTTTTGAAGGTTAAAAATTACAAGTTTAATTATGACAGATATTTGAATAATAGTTGTAGAGTTATGGCCCTGAAAAAATCGGAAAATTGAAAAATAATGCTATGTTTACAATAAAGCATATTCATTTGTTAAATCAAGCATATTCATTTGTTAGAATTCTCGGCTAATATCGGCCCAGATGGCAAGGATTATTGGCCCTTGAATTTGCTCTCTAGCATCAAACTTTTATGACTATTTTTAACACGCAGTGCTCAGAAGGTTATAGGTGGTATATCTTTTGTCCATTAACAGCTTTATTATCATGTATAAAGTACAGGTTTTATAATTCATGCTCATGTTGTTTTTGATCGCACGCAGTCTTCCAGCGCGTTCAGCACTTTGATTATATTTCCTAAATGATTTTGGATAAAACCTTAAAATCTAAATTTGTCGGTGACTGGACGATTTTGTAAACTTTTTAGTCCACTTGGAAATATTTGTATGCCTGATTGCCTGTTCGTTTGTCTCATGTTCAGGGTAATGCGTGTAATTCATCAAAACTCATTATGTATACAACCATTCTGATGTATATAGCTCAGAATTAGTAGCATATTTGTGTCACCTGCTGTAAGCAAAGGTGACACATAGATGTCACTTTTCCGTCGTCTGTATGTCTGTCTGTCTGCCTGTCTGTCACACTTTTTTTCTGTAACGCTTCAGCGGGTGACACATGTGTTCCAAAGTACATTAACATTTCAGATAACGCTAAAGACTTAAAATTACATAATTTCATTTTCGATTAAGTCCATTTCCATCATCATACATTTGTTTAAATCGGTATAACTTTGGTGTTTTTATTTCCACGGAATATGGCATTAAGCGGTTGGACTGTCTATGAGTTTGCCAATTCGTAATTCCGTGCGTCTGTCTTTTCCATTTTTGTGTCTGAACTAGAACAACAAACGTAACGTTATGGTTCAGGTCAGGACAAACAAAAGGTTATTTGGTATAATTTGCTTACTCTGTGCATTCACTTTTTTGTCTGAGCGATAACTGGTGTATCCTCTGCAGTACTTTAACCAAATCATTCAGGCCTACAAACATCTAAAGGTATGCCTGCTTAGTATTTATGGTCACAAGCCCCAAGGTGCCACTTCTGTCACAGCTCTCATCATTTTCATAAGTTTATACCTGTACTTAATGAGCTAGCCGATAAAGAAGCTTAAGTGATATTTCAACCGGTTTATTGAAACTCTATTTAAAGGGCTACTCGATGCACTGAATCATGTTTAGCTTCGCTCTCCGGGAACGACTTGAACGTGTTGGATTTTTTCACCAATTTTGCTAAATGGTAACAGTACCTGTTTATTTTTACCATTTTAAAATAACTTCAATTTCATATAGATGAGATAATTATTTTAGATAATAAAAAAAAGATACAAAAAAGGGAGGTAATTAAAGTTTCCCTTTGAGATAAAAAAAAGTGTAATTTGTTAAACCATGAAACTAAACATTTACAAAAGAAAAGTAGAAAATAAAAAGTCACGGTGAAAGTTTAAAACGCATAATATTCTGTCAAACAATTTTTTTTATTTTTTTATTTTTAAGATAATGCTTGTTCTGAATTAGGATCCTAATACATTAGAATTAAGTCATAGAGAAAATTGTCTTGGAGTTTGAGACCACAGCTTCTGGCCGTAAATTTACATTCTCCTGTGTCATTTAACAACTATGGACTAATTTCCTGTGTAATATCCCGATACACACGAAGTGCCTTAACCACTGTCTGGATGAACCAGTGCTAGGCTTCTAGTTAGGCGGAAAACACTGAAAAGTGTCCCAGAAATTTTCCAAGGTTCGACCGGGATTTGACCCCTTGGATTAGAAGTTCAACTCGTTACCCCCACGGCTCCGCCCAGCCACATTTTTTCCCTGTTCCGGTCCGTCTGTCCGTCCTTATGCCAGTATACATGTACATGTACTGAGGTTCAGCCCTTTCAGACGATACAATAGCTAATAAGCCATACACACACTTACACACACAAAAGCAAAATGACCACCCTCCCCCAATCTTCGATCCGGGGCATTAAGTCTTTGATTCCAGTACTTTTGAGAAACAAATCTGTGACATATTCGTTGGTATTGTAAGTGACAGTGACATATTCGTTGGCTAAAAGAACTGATTTGTGACGTCGCAACCCTTTGCATTACAAATTAGCACGAATATATCACATGTGTGGCATATTCGTTTGTGTGACGAATAGGATTCGGCAGTGCCTAATTCAAAATATCGGTAAAATCTTCAAAATAAAGAGACATATCTCAAAGTTTATCCATTTTTTTGTAAAAAGTATTTTGGTTGCTCTTTCTAAATATAATAAAATAATTTTTTACCCGTTGTTGTTTTTCAATTTACAGCGTACAATAGTTTACATTTAGCATGATTTATGTAACGAAAACCCATATTAACCATAAAAAACTTTCTAAATCTGATCGGATACAGAAATATCTTTAAGAGAGAAAAATAGAAAGAAAAAAAATGACCTTAATTGGTTTTGAACTCACAACACAAATTTCAAAGCAGCTGACAATAATTGTTATTTATAATATTTATGAGTAAACATTTTGCGTAAAAAGTGAAACGAGACAGTACCAAAGATGGATAAATTAATTTTTGATTTTCTTTTAGAGAACGGTGTGGGATTCTCAGTGTTGATTATAAAGGGTCTCTTTTCTGATTGACACATCTATTTGAATTCAGTGGATTAGATAACTACCGTAATTTGAATTTTATGGGTGATAATGTGACGTCGTACATGATAATCTCAAAAACTCAAACTATCTGTAACTTAATAATTACTTCCCAAGTCGTCATGTACGCACGGTCGATAATCACTAAAACTGAAACCAATCTACCATCTCTCCGCTTAATATGTATATTCTAAGTCACATAGCTCAATATAGTCTTCACTTTTGTCATTTCTCGTACATAATTTTACTGCCCAGTCATGGTTTGTCTTTTACTGGGCCATACTAAACAATCGCTCTATCAAACACATGATTCCGGAAATATGCGAAGTAATTAATACGGCTGGGAAAGCCCTAGGTTGTCAATCAATAATCGCATGATTCCGGAAATATGCGAAGTAATACGCTGGGAAAGCCCTAGGTTGTCAATCAATAATCGCATGATTCCGGAAATATGCGAAGTGATACGACTGGGAAAACCCTAGGTTATCAATCAATATTCGCATGATTCCGGAAATATGCGAAGTAATACGACTCGAAAAGCCCTAAGTTGTCAAACAAGAATCACATGATTTGAACAAGGACCGTGGTTTAAACAAAATATGTATTTTAAAAGGATATAATATTGACTTGTCGGTTGGCATCATTCAACGCATTTCTTG
This sequence comes from Solen grandis, assembly GCA_021229015.1. Lineage (NCBI taxonomy): Eukaryota > Metazoa > Mollusca > Bivalvia > Adapedonta > Solenidae > Solen > Solen grandis. The sequence goes on along the minus strand of CM037782.1, from coordinate 49,618,032 downwards.
TTTACGTTTCAACTTGGTATGTGGTACATATGTAAAATGAACTCGTAAGGGTTATGTTAAAGCATATTTAATTGCAATTATATATTTGCATTTCGTCACACAATACATGCGTTCATAATCTCGTATGTTTTGTTGTTACAGACCACTAGTTACTACCATGTAAACAACTAAACCATACGTAAAATTTGAAAAGGATCGGGTGAAAAGTTATTCATAGTTTGCTCTCTCCTTGGGGCCGGTTTCACTAAACTAAGTACAAATAATCTCGTATACGTAAATTCTTATATGTAAAATAGTACTGTAATACTTTTGATCTTTTGCTTCATAAAAAAGACGATTTTGTATGATGCAGTGAAATGGGTCATCTTTCAATGTGTTTTATTGTGTAAATAAAGAATTGGTAGACACAGTGTATGATAACATACTTACGACTAAAATCAAATTTGTTCGTACGCAGTTTTGTTAAACGAGCCCCTGGATATTATTAACAAGTAATATTCAATTGCAATGCATTGTATCACTAGTAGTAATAAACATTTTGTAAACAATAAATGTGATTTAAACAAAATAAAGAAAATAAAAAAAAGGAAATAAAAATTATATACAACGCATAATACCAGTTAAAAAAATCAAGATGTGTTTTTCCTTTTTTTTCTTTCACTAGATATATATACTGTTATTCCTTGGAGCGACCATAACAAACTGATTTTTAAAAAAATCATATTTCATAATACCAGATTTAAAATATAATCCCTACTGATATATAATTCGAGATGTGTTATGGGTCGTCATTATTCCACATGTCGTTCAAAACAATGCGTAATTTTTTTTTATCATTTCTTGCTCATCGGGCATGATTCCCCGCGGTTTTACCCATTTTTCTGACAGATTGCATGTCAAAACGTCACATATAAATGTAACGACAAAATAAATATTTGTTATGATGTCATGAAGGAGCTAACTTGTGCTAAGCACTTACGTAACATTGAAACAAAAAATGAAAATTTAAATATGCCTCATAACAGTGATGAGGCTGAGGGGGGATTTTTTTTTATTTAATTACTTCTCTATCTACATTTAGGATTCTCAAATTCATAAAATAAAAAGTGAACAAATAACTCCTGTAGTTACTATGACAGTTTTAAGAAAGGTCATCAAAATGCTAAAAGTACACTGACAGCAAAGGTGTTACGCGCCATTTTCTTAAGAAATTGTAGGTCGGTCATAAAAGTTGCTTTTAGTAGGGGTTTGGTTTTTTCTATAAGCATGTGGTTAAAAAAATGTTAAAAACAAAAATGAGAAAAAAAAATCATCCTAAAAGCAGTTTCCAGCATGTCCATTTGTTGCATGACAGTGCTCTGGTCCACAGATCTCCTTAACTATGGTACAGTTTTGGAAGTCTGGAATGTCGATATAGTCACATCTCCTCCCTACAACCAAGACTTGGCCCCCGTGCGATTGTTTTCGTCTTTCCAAAATTGAAGAAAAAAGATCATTCTGGTAATAGATATAGGTCCAGAAGTTCATTTGGGTCTGCAGTTACCAAGTTTCTTAAAGGTACCAAAAGATGGGTATTAAACTATTAACATTGCATCATGGCTTGGATTAAACGATTAAAACGATGTGTTCTGGCTTAAGGGGAAATTTCGAAGGTTACTAGACAAAATCAATGTATTTATTGCAAACATCTTTGAACACCACATGCATTGTAAACTATTCAATGCGGTCAGATACAACTGAGCCCAGAAAGGTAACTAACTGAGTGTCAGGATGCTGGTGATATCTTTATATGATAAAACCCTGATCTCAGACCTTTATTGAATTTTCGGGCATCCTGTGAGGTGACAGTGTCTTAGCTGCTAGTAATACAAAGGTTTGAATCTTTACAATGAGCTACCTTGATCTTGAAAGCAATCCACACACAATCAAAGGTTTATATACAATACATACATTTGAAACAAGATTGATGAACAATGGCCTAACTAAACAACATCTTACCTATCGAACCAACACAGAGAAATAACACTACTTCAATTATGTACAAGTCCAATGTCAGTAAGATGGCTAGTTGTCTTCCCAGCGAATCACTACGCTGAGCTACCCCCAAATACCCTAGTACGAAACTGAATGTTATACTGTGTCTTATACACAGCCCTATCATGAATAAGCTCAGCATTTCACACTTTCCTGCAACTATAGTCGCTAGTGAAACTATCGAATTCGCTCCCTGTTTTTTAAATAACAATCCGGAGTAAGGGTCATGAACTTGACTTCATTCATAAGTCGAAAGCCTAAGTAGGTCATTCCTTTGAACCTGATGTATACACTCTACCTGTTCTTACGTAAGTGTAGAAATTGACAAGGTATTTGATTGTTGTTTGCCTTTCTATTTCGCCACTATGCAAAATTACGTGTGAACTACTTTAGGTTAATTACATACATGCGAACTTGCTTAGCGCTACTTTTTACCTCGACTATTCGAAGAATATGAGAGCTATTGTAGTCACCCTTGCGTCGGCGTTGGCGCTGCAGCTTTTGGTTAAAGTTTTGCATGCAAGCTACTACCAACCTTATATCTCAATAACCATTTATGGTATTGACTTGAAAGTTTATAAATATGTTCAGGGGCATCAGACAACCAAGGTAGATAACTCTTGACTGAATTTAATTTATGACCCCTTTTTAACTTAGAAATTTTGGTTAAAGTTTTGCATGATATTGAAAATTTGGTTAAAGTTTTGCATGCAAGCTACTATCTAGCTTGTATCTCAATAACCGTTCATGTTATTGACCTGAAAGTTTATGAATATGTTTAGGGGCATCAGACAACCAAGGTAGATACTCTTGATGGAATATATTACAAATTATGGCCCCTTTTAAACCTTTTTTTGGTTAAAGATTTGCATGTTAGGTACTTTCATGCATATATCTCAGTATCCAGGCATGCGATTGATTTGAAACATATTAAATACATTTAGGGGTATCATACTATCAAGGTAGAAAACTTTTGATTGAATATATTAGAAGTTATGGCCCTTTTTTAAACTTAGAAATGTGGGTTAAAGTTTTGCATGCAAGGTACTTTCATGCTTATATCTCAGAGTCTAGGCATGGGATTGGTTTAAAACATCTAATATGTTTAGGTGTATCATTATATAGAGGAAGATAACACTTGATGAAATATATTAAAAATTATGGCCCCCTTTTAACTTAGAATTCTGGTTAATTTTTTGCATTCAAGCTTCTATCCAGCTTAAATCCCAGAAATTGTTTATGGAATTGACTAGAAAGTTAAGGAGAGTATTCAGGGGCATCAGAAAACCAAGGAGGATAACTTTTGGACTGAATTTTATACAAATTATGGCCCTTTTCTAACTTGAATACTTGGTTAAAGTTTTGCATGCACAGAGTTAGTATGCTTATGTCTCAGCAACTAGGCATGGGATTGATTAAAGACTTCATAAAAAATATCAAGAGGTATAAGACTATCAAGGTATAAAAAAATTTTTACTATTATTTTATACAGGGTATGTGAAGGGCAAGAATTAAAAAAGATTTCATTTGATTAATCAACAAGCATTTTGAATAGTCGAGCGTGCTGTCCTCTGACAGCTCTTGTTTTTATTTACAGGAGTCGATCTTCATGTGTAAAATGGGTTGCTAATCTGATTTATAAATGTCACAGATATTTTGTTCACGCTTAAAATGGATGTTTACAGAGTTTAATAATGGTAAAATAAAACATGTTAACAAACAAAAAACATATGAAAAGCGGTTACGGTTATGATTTAAGCGTCTATGTAACATATGTCACTCGTATTCGTTAATGAAGAATCGTGCGCGTATTGCATGGATCCGCACAAAACGCGGAGAGGTACAGTTTAAACATGTCGTGTCAAATATGCAAATCAGCAAGGTCAGCGAGGCCTGTTTTCAGTTTGCGGCTACTGAAGACGGCTGCGCCGTCTAAAAACGTGTGACTATTGCTCTCGAGCTTGATCTGTATCACAGCCCTCCGAGTTAAACCCCACCAATATTTTGGCAAATCCAAGACCTCTATGGCAAGGGTGCTTAGAGCGCTAAGCTGACAGTTTGTACACGCACAATTTTCATATCAATAGAAGCAAGCTTCTTAAACACTACTTCCCTAGCAAAAGTGAACGTAATCCTCAACAGTGACTGGTAACTGTGCTGCGTATCTACTAGACAGCCTAAATACTTCGTCTCTTGTTACATACACAGAGTGTAAAGCACACAGGGACGAACCTTACTTTCTTCAGAGAAGACTTGACTAGACTATTTGAGTTTACCGTCGCTTCGACAGTATTTCAGTCATATAGAGACGTCCAGCTAATTACAGGTGGAGGAAGACCCCGAATGCATGGAGGCATCCGGGTAGAACTACCGACCTACCGCAAGCCAGCTGGAAGGCTTCCTCACATGAAAATCCGAATGACCCTGTCGGGTTTCGAACCCACGCGGTGAGGGGCTGAATGAGTGTTAAAGTCAGCGACTTTACCCTCTCGGCCACGGAGGCCCCCTTCAGAGAAGAAGCCGTCACCAAAATACAAGTATTTTGATGTCCTGATCACATAAATGCTAACAGTGATCATATATATATACCAGCGCAGGACGAGGTTCAAATTAACTGCTAATTTCAACATTCAGTGTTGACTAATTTTCAGCCAACGACTAATCATTTTACAAATTAAATATAAATATACACTAGGCTACTTAAACTATCTAACACATAATTAAAACACGATAAAATGATAACTTAAGAAGAAAAAATACAAATAAGTTATGAAATATACGAGTAAAGGAAGCAATTCAGATCTAAATTTAGCACAATCTATATACAGTCTATATACAGACGATTTTCCTGACATTAAGCAATTGTAACAATATTTAGAGCCACGCTGCATTCATCATTAAGGTTCAAAATTGGGGCGACGCTGGACCGCCATACGAAGATTTTTTTTATGAAGAAGTCGCTTGATACAAATGAATTATAAAAACCAAGTGGACAGGTTAGTACCGTTCATCTACATTCATATTTTTAAATAACTTGATAGATCTATATAGATGTTTCCTTTTCTTTTGGCTGGTCGATTTTAGTGCTAAACGTAACAAACTTCTATGAAATAGTTAAACACGTGTATTGAAAATATAGATTAAAACTTGAATTTTAAAGTCTTAGTAGTTTTCGTTCTACTTCATTCATTCTGAGCTGTTTCAACAATGACCAAGCCTATTGTTTCATTTTAATTGCAATAAAACTATGTAGGTCACGCTTGAAAATAAATTTGCCAGGCGCAATAATTGCTGTCTGGCAGTTTTGTTTGCTAACTGAGTATATCTTATGCTTATATCTTTTCAGTAACATTTTTTTTTTCCATTTGACGTGTGTTTAATTTGTTAAATGGACAGGTACAAAAGTACATCCAAGTACATAATAACTAACTTGTACAAACATTTAACGAGAATAAGAATACTCAGATCAATCTATGCTAAACAGGCATTATTATACGTGTTTTTTTTAGTTGCATATATAGGGTTAAGTGCGGGAAAATAAATTCCTAGAACGATAATGAAAATAACAACAAAAAACAAAACAAATATACAATAAATCTATCCATAAAATATGGAGAAATTTACAAGTTAATTATCAGATAAGGTTCCTTGCTGTAACATGTATATATATACATCGCCAGTGAAAACAGGCAAGAAAAGGAAATATGATGAGTCATCATTATAAGTCAGTGTTCAGGTGATTAAACCTTTTCTATAACTTTTAAGGTAAAGTCCCTGTAATGGTTCCACCATGTCTTGTACCACTTAACATCAATCAAGATAACAAAGGTACCCTAATGAAACATTAGGGAACCTTGGTTATCTCCGTGAAAGGCCACGAGGTCAGAAATGTTACGGAACCATTACCTGGACTTTACCATAAAAGACGACATAACTTAGAATTTGTATGACGCCAGTGCAGTCATTACAGTTTACTGTTTATTTTAAAATGTCTGTTATGTTGTTGACCTTTATTTAATGCCATGGCTTTCATCCCTGTATTTTGTTATGGATAAAAATATTTATATTCTTTTGGATTTTTTTCCGATGCAGTTGCTTACTGTAGGTTGTCACACTTTTATAAGATATTTTTATTTATACTGTTCGTCTATAGAAATATCTTTGGGAAACCTTTACACCTGACTTAGGCACTCCTGTTGGTCCTTTTAATGACTGACCATTCCAAGGTAATGCCTGTTGACATTTTTTTCTATTTTATATATCATATTTTTGTGCCTTTTTTGTCTTTCCTCCTTTTGGTGTTAGTTCATTTGTAACATAAGTTGAATTTCTCATAGGTTCTTTCTGGATTTGCTTTTTAAGAGTTAATGTCTAAATCCATACAATTAAAACACATGAACTGAATGAGTAAACCTTTATATACAAATAATTTGATAAATAGTCTATATTGTCCTTATTGCCATTAAAATAAAATGAAATTCATTTCAATCATTCGAATTTATTTTACAAACAGGAAACAGGTATAATCCAATCCACGGCCCGCATATCAGATACAGTAATAAATGCTTATGTAAAAGATGACCATGAGGTCCGTGTCCCAAACTAAATACCGTTATTTACAAGACCATAAATGTGGCAAACAGCGTTGCAGGAAACCAAATGTGCAGTACACGTTCTTCTCTCAGACATCAGAAGTAAGGTACCGGTCACTGCTTTGGGCAGACTGAAAATTAATATTTACCTTTTCTTTTTAATTACATGTAAGTATCATTATTACAACTTAGACATGATTATACATAAATGACTTAATTGAAGAAAATCAATTGTTAATGGCATTAAAATTATAAGATGATTCAATTCATATATGAAAATAACACCTTCAACCATGCAAACAATGACAAAATACTGTCACGGCGATTTTCACAAAACAAAATATAGCCCATTTATTAACACATTTGTTCAAAATATATTTCGGAAGTAAGATGTCGGGTTTTCTTTTTTCATGTATTTTCGGGTATTATACTTAACTCTATAGGAATGTAGCGTTTTTTTTTTTCTAGAGTTCAATCTCTTCTCTGTCTACATTAACAAACCTGTTTAGCCGCACTGGTAGTCCCTGTTGCACTGGACATTTCAGCATAACGTTCAGAAAGTTTGTGTTGGATCTAAAAAAATATAATATCTTTTATATCCTTTCTTTATCTTGAAGCAACAGGACTATATAAAAAAATAAGGTGTCGATATATTTTATGTGGTCTACTTAGCTAGAGTAAAATTTGTGAGATTTTATTGACGTTTTTTTGGCAGATAAAATGATTGTTTATCTTTTTTCAAATATCTCAGCGGATTCTTGGTCTTTGTCAGGTAATGGTATGACTATGCTTTTTGTTATATCATTTAATATGCACGAAATATAATAATGAGCTATTATCTAATTATATGGATTATAAGCATGGTTGTATAATCTTATTCATTTTACGCGGTCTCGAATTTTCGGCCAAATCTAATATTTTCATTTTCGTACAAGTAAGCTGATAACATTAGTAGTAATATGATGATATGTACCTTTACGTTCGAAATACCGTAGAACATCAAAATGAACACACCCTAAAACAGAAGTACATTTATATCAAATGAATTAAAAAAAGTTAAAGAAAAAAACTAAATCAATCATTAGCTATTTATATAGAGCCAGTAGTATCATTCAACAATAACAACTATTTTAAATCTAATTCAAAATTATAGTTTTGTTTGTTAGGATTAACAGCCGAACGACAGTACATGTATTTCAAATCATGGGAATCGTTGAAACAGTGCTTACTCACGCATTAGGAAAATGGCATGATATCACACATTGACGCATGGTCATTACAGTAGAACGTTACTAGAACTTCCCTTAGGTGCTTAGCACAAGAAATATATTAGAGGGCAAGTTAACGACTTAGACATGTTGCTGTCGGGGAGCGGATGACCAGGCGAGTGATCTAATCACTCAGTCACCGGTACAAGTTTGTATTATAATATCTTAATACTATAAGCTCTGAATAACAACTGTTTTCAGAAAAGGCGAAAAACGATACATACATATTGCTTATTTGAAGTCACAAAATTTAAAGTCCGTTTCATCATTTTTATTTGCCTTATAAAATTTCTGAAACAAGCAGATACTTAAATAAATAATCGTATTCTGTACCTAAACAGTCAAAATACACAAAGATATTTCATGAAAACGGTTTGTGATAATAGAAGGAAACATCTCTACACTAAACCTAAAGGAAAATATTATAATCAAATATCTCAAATTTAACCTGTAGACTGTTGCAGACGACAAACAAATACTGGAAGACGATCGTCTCCTGGTTCACAGAGAGCAGCCCGAAAATCCACGCGACACCGGTGGCGGACAACATGGCACCAAGAGCTTTCGCAGCGGCTCTAAAACAGTCAATGTACAGTTCCTTGTGTAAAACTGATAGCCACCATTAATCCTTTAAAACTTACTGCATATTACATTATGTTAAACAGTTTCAAAAACAAATGAGAATGAAAGAACCCCTCGGTCTATTTTTTTTTCTCTTGTTTCATCTTCTCAAGTCAGTATTTATCGTGATGAATTTCCTTGTTATTTAAGTCTCTTGTTTCTATCTGTATATCATGATATACGAAGACATAACAGAAATTCATAGAAGCTCAGCCCTTATATATTATATAATCAACCGAAAATGAAAGTCAAATTATATTTTGTCTAACAGAAACGAGCGATTAAATATGTTTTGCTATATATATGTTTTATTTACATTCAAACATATTGCAAAGTATTTTACATTTTAATGTATCCAATAATAATTTTTAAACTATAGTTTTATTAATAAAATTAATTTTACTAAAATATGCATTGATTATTGCCTTTATATGTTAATGTATACTAGTACTAAATGTTTATAAAATAATTTCATGGTAATAACTATTCATTAACGAAAAAGCAAGAATGCCACATATTATTTAAAGATTACTTACTTGACTTTTCCTGATGACTCCTTCTTCTGGTTAATCGACAGGCCAAGATATTTACGCATAACAAGGACGATAAGACAGAAATTTGTCTAGAAATAAAATGATCGACAATAAAAAGGAATTAAGACTTATGCCAGATTAAAATCACATATAGATGACAATACACTATACTTTGAATTGAAAATTATATACATTAATATTTCAATTATGATAAAAATTATGATCAATCCATAAGTCAATCTGCCTTTATTTAAGAACAAACATTGCAAACCAATTATTCGTCGTCTTTTGAGTTCATAAATTACAAAATGAAAACTTAAAGTAATAACAGAAGACAACAATGATGACAGTAAAGTAGAGGAAAAGGTTAAAGGAAAAGAGGTGATGATAGTGAGAATTAAAATAACAGCAAATGATTACAAGGGAAATAAAGATGAAAGATGTAGGATTGAAAATTCAAAAACGAATACTCTACCAAAATCACTGCTATGACAGGTCCAATGAATGTCCATATTTGTCCAGAATCATTACCAAGCCAGCAACTAGAGAACATCTTATACTGAGAAGTTTGGTCATTTATATTTCATTTAAACTAATGTTCAATTTACTGTTTCTCCTGTACTTGTAGCAAATTTAATTCCTTTTAGATTCACTTATGTGACAGAATTTACTTTTATTTAAATTAATCTATTTATAATAATAGTAAAAACAAAATTCAAGGTAACTATATAAACAAACAGGATGCAAAGAAACATGTA
>CM037782.1:49558126-49608126 GCA_021229015.1 Solen grandis | reverse complement strand
TTTGTAAATTTCTACAAACGAAATTTTTTTTTTTCTTTTTTTTTTTTTCGACAACGACATTCTAGTTTTATTAGCTTTTCTTCATACAACTGTAGACAGAAAAAATAACATGCAAAATATAGATATATATAAATATTTTGGAAATATGTAGATACCATATTTAAAAAAATAGGGAAATTGTGAAATGAGAGTGTAGATGTATTAGAAAAAAATGTCTATCCAATTTCATACATTATTCATTATCCATTTTTTACCCACATAAAGTTTAAATAAATGAATAACAACTATACAAAAAAGTGATGTTACATTTAAATGTATGATGTTTTACATTTCTGTATTTAAAGTTTATTTTTTATACATCTGAATGTGGAGTTTTAAATAATATATAACTAAAGTATATTCAGTATACCAGTTGTTGGTTTTTTAAAGTCAGATTATTTAAATGTATTGTTATTGGTCTATGTTGTTGTTGTTGTTGTTGTTGTTGTTTATTCCAAGGCAGTCATTAGTATGGTTATCCGGCCTACTGCTATCTAATGACCGGAAAAATAAAATGTAACTACAAAAACTGAAAACGCATTTATGTTGACAGATGAATAAATGGTAAATAAAAATCATTGTCCCATTCCCATTCAGCACATTATTTGCATATCTTGTTCTGGTTACAAACTTTCAAAACCAATTCTTCATTGCATGTACCTTAATCAGAATTAATATCTTGAGAAGACATAAAGTAATACATTAAACCATACATATTGCATCTATACATACATACATACATACATACATACATTATCATAATTGTTTTGGCATTACCTTAAAACAATCCTTAATTTTCAGCCCAAATAGAAAGCACTGATCCAAGACACCAAAAAACGTTCAAGGTCTGACGCAAGCTTCGTGTTCGACATAAAGTTCGATAGTGTTTCTCTCCTAAATTACACCATGCCTTTATCTGGATTTTATCTTTCACAATGGATTTCTATAAATGCTAGTGTACTGTCAGTTGCTTAAATTACGTCTCTAACTACCGGCTGTATATCGCTGTGAATTCAGATTTGGAACATGAATAACATCTTGTAAATAAGCATTTGCAATTCAACAAAACAAAAGCTAAAAAAATCTTGGTTTGGTGTAAATTTAAATTTACTAGAATCTTCAATCCAAGCCTTATGACAGCTTAAAAATGTCCGGCATAGGGACTAAATCGACTCAAAACGGTCAATGACGAGTTATCTATCCCATTTAAATGCATTAACATCATTTAATGTTAACCAATTATTACTACAAGCAAGAATGTAGTTTAAATTCATTTTTAACCTGCTTTTATTTATTTATTTATTTATCCTGTGTCTTAAGAAGTTTTCTTAAACAAATGATATCAAATTAATGATGGGTTATGGTAAATCAGTAGAGTTTAATTTGAGCGTCTTTCGAGTTTAAAAATTCATATCGAAGAAAATGTAAACAGAAAGTATATGTTAATTTTGTCTGCGTTTGTTTATGTTTTATGTTCATATTGTGTCAGCTTTTTTACCTATGTTGTCATAGTGTCATTTAAAATGGTACTGATTGGCGATCATCACACCTTATACATGGAAGTTCCAGGACTTATTGGCCTGGTGTCAGGATAATGTGACAAGGTGTGGTATCATGCCACATGTCTACGGCGTGATACTGCAGTGTGATAGCAATATATGTTTTAAGTTGACATAGTCTTACTAAAATACTGTGAGTGGAACATTAAACCGAACAAAATAAACGTTAACCCCGTGTTTACAATCGTAGATATTTTATGCTTGCTTTAATATTTTGTACATCACAGACCTAAATTAAGATATCTAATTGTTATCTCGTAAATTCTTAGAATTTTTACTTGTAAATGATTGTTAGATCTTGTTATTCATTTCGTAACATTCATTTTGATAATGATAAGAGCAAACCAATGCAATATCAGTTGGTTCTTCTTGATATTCCAAAATTAATTTATCAAAGAAATTTGTTTGAATATAAAATTGCACTGAAAGATGACAGCATACATACAATTCGAGTTTTCACTCGTAATCGAACGTAAGAAGCCAATGCGGTAAAAAAATCTGTTTTACTGTACATAAATACATTATTTTTTTCTTTGCGTGATTTAAATAGCTGATGTGTAACAGACGAATAAAAAAAGAATTGAAGTAATACCTATACTCTAATTTCACACCATAGAAATGAGCATATGATTATTTATGAAAAATATTAAAAATTAATTTTGTCCATGAGCCTGTCTTGAAAGGCTTGAATTTACCGGCATCGCAACATTTACTACCATTATGGGTCACGTGACTGTCGCAGCGATTATTGATCAGAATTGGAATGCATCGATAATTATCGATATCTTTTGCATATCGTCTATGGTATAGAACCTAGAAAATGTTCGGATAACAGACATGGAGTCGGTTTACTTAAAAACGTAATCGATTAAATGAATGATGTTACCCATTTTTTAGTGATCGATTAAATGAATGATGTTACCCATTTTTTAGTGATCGATTAAATGAATGATGTTACCCATTTTTAGTGATCGATTAAATGAATGATGTTACCCATTTTTTAGTGATCGATTAAATGAATGATGTACCCATTTTTAGTATCGATTAAATGAATGATGTACCCATTTTTAGTATCGATTAAATGAATGATGTTACCCATTTTTAGTGATCGATTAAATGAATGATGTTACCCATTTTTAGTGACATTAAATGAAGATGTTACCCATTTTTAGTATCGATTAAATGAATGATGTTCTTTATCGATTAAATGAATGATGTTACCCATTTTTAGTGATCGATTAAATGAATGATGTTACCCATTTTTTAGTGATCGATTAAATGAATGATGTTACCCATTTTTTAGTGATCGATTAAATGAATGATGTTACCCATTTTTAGTGATCGATTAAATGAATGATGTTACCCATTTTTAGTGATCGATTAAATGAATGATGTTACCCATTTTTTAGTGATCGATTAAATGAATGATGCTACCCATTTTTAGTAATCGATTAAATGAATGATGTTACCCATTTTTAGTGATCGATTAAATAAATGATGCTACCCATTTTTAGTAATCGATTAAATGAATGATGTTACCCATTTTTAGTGATCGATTAAATGAATGATGTTACCCATTTTTTAGTGATCGATTAAATGAATGATGTTACCCATTTTTAGTGATCGATTAAATGAATGATGTTACCCATTTTTTAGTGATCGATTAAATGAATGATGTTACCCATTTTTAGTGATCGATTAAATGAATGATGTTACCCATTTTTAGTGATCGATTAAATGAATGATGTTACCCATTTTTAGTGATCGATTAAATGAATGATGTTACCCATTTTTTAGTGATCGATTAAATGAATGATGTTACCCATTTTTTAGTGATCGATTAAATGAATGATGTTACCCATTTTTTAGTGATCGATTAAATGAATGATGTTACCCATTTTTAGTGATCGATTAAATGAATGATGTTACCCATTTTTAGTGATCGATTAAATGAATGATGTTACCCATTTTTTAGTGATCGATTAAATGAATGATATTACCCATTTTTAGTGATCGATTAAATGAATGATGTTACCCATTTTTAGTGATCGATTAAATGAATGATGTTACCCATTTTTAGTGATCGATTAAATGAATGATGTTACCCATTTTTTAGTGATCGATTAAATGAATGATGCTACCCATTTTTAGTGATCGATTAAATGAATGATGTTACCCATTTTTTAGTGATCGATTAAATGAATGATGCTACCCATTTTTAGTGATCGATTAAATGAATGATGTTACCCATTTTTTAGTGATCGATTAAATGAATGATGTTACCCATTTTTTAGTGATCGATTAAATGAATGATGTTACCCATTTTTTAGTGATCGATTAAATGAATGATGTTACCCATTTTTTAGTGATCGATTAAATGAATGATTTTACGGTTTATGTTTATTAATTGATTAACAGTTGGTAATCACAACCAAAGTAATTGATTAACAGTTGGTAATCACGACCAAAGTAATTGATTAACAGTTGGTAATCACGACCAAAGTAATTGATTAACAGTTGGTAATCACGACCAAAGTAATTGATTAACAGTTGGTAATCACAACCAAAGTAATTGATTAACAGTTGGTAATCACGACCAAAGTAATTGATTAACAGTTGGTAATCACGACCAAAGTAATTGATTAACAGTTGGTAATCACGACCAAAGTAATTGATTAACAGTTGGTAATCACAACCAAAGTAATTGATTAACAGTTGGTAATCACAACCAAAGTAATTGATTAACAGTTGGTAATCACAACCAAAGTAATTGATTAACAGTTGGTAATCACGACCAAAGTAATTTATTAACAGTTGGTAATCACAACCAAAGTAATTGATTAACAGTTGGTAATCACAACCAAAGTAATTGATTAACAGTTGGTTATCACAACCAAAGTAATTGATCAATCGAATATTTTAGCATTTATGCATATTTTTGCTAATTAGTTGTACTAACCACGGTATTTTTTAAACCCTACAACTTTAAATAAATAAGATCATAATCATGTATCCTCTTGGATGCCTTTCATAACAAATTAACTTAAAGGTGACTTTTGTATGATTACAATAAAACATAGAATACTAAGTGATGAGATGAGAACAACAAGACAAAGTTCAACAGAACAAAATTTATTTAACAGGTTGCTTACACAATACTACAACATACGTGTGTCCACAGTGAATATACTTTGTAATAAATAATGATAATTTACCAAGATATTTTATGCATGTACAACTTCACAGAGGAGGAAATCTGTAAACATGAATGCACATAGAAGAAACAACTTCCAGCTTATTAGCTAGGCAATTATCTAGGGTAATAAATATGTTATCTTGCGATTTTCTACCTAATTAGGCCAATAACAAAGAGTTTTGGTCAAAGAAATTAAAAAAGAAATCATAATATTATCATAAAATAATCATGATCATTGGCCTTTTATAACAGTAATTGATTAAATTATGATAAAAGTAATACAAGCAGGGATTATTGGTTAATGCATGATTAAAGAAAAAAGAAATCGATTAATAATAATGGTGATTAACGATTATGATTACCCTATGTCCGGGATAACAAGGGGAGATACCATGACATTGTAAAGGGCTTACGGTGGTTTAGATATCAATAAAAAAATATAACTTTTGCCTCACCATCAAACCATGCAACAGGACAGAAATCAGCAACTATAATTTCTAGCAAATAATATCTGTGTGACTACTTACAGTCTTTCTCATTATTATTCACTTTAGCGGCACGATCAAAAGTCGATAGAGTAATTCGATTGGATAAAGGATAACCTTGTCCTGCCAGGCGTTAACCAATCCGAGCGCTCGTATCGTAATATCATATACTCACTGCTGTTCTTTCCTCCATATGGAGAGTATCAAAGATGCAAACGTCATTTTGATCTGCTTGAATATGTTGATGTGAAAATCAGGACTAAATTGAATTAAGATTGACTAATTAAAGTTTATGTCACAGATGTCAAAAGAAATCAGTACCAACTGAACCAGAAACTAGTAATTGCCTCTGTAATTAACCAGCAATTATATTAGTCTTAACTTAATGTGTGTGAATTATCATGACATGGGACATATGACACAATTTGTGGTTGTGTATGCTTTTGAATGGTATTTAAACGGTTAACAAGCCACTATTCTCATAATATGGAATGGAAATAAGACGGAAACATGATTTGAAATCAGAGCATTTGATCCTCTATAGTGGGGATGAATGTAGATATATACTCAATCCTTTACCTCATGAATATTCATGCACAAATTCATGACTTGATGAAAAGTAATTGTCTTTGTCATAAAGACTGTGTGCAATCCAAACATCAATATTGTATTAAAAGCAGAGGAGAAACTGATCAGCCAGGGGTCTGCTCTGTTGGCCATTTAATTATTTTTTGTTTATTCTGGATTGAGATTAAGTTTGATAAATTTTATCTTTAGCGATACTTTGCTTATATTGCCTCAGACATATTCGAATTGGGTAAGATAAACAATTAAGAGTCATTTAATCATGAAAGACCTTGACAACCGAATCTTCCTCGTACCCATTCCCTACAATTTTATGATAGAGGATACATATAAATACGACACTGATGGCTCATACTGGCAGGTATTTAATTCCAAATTTATACCCAGAGCTAGTTTATCATTAAAGAGACGCTTAAAAATGAAAATTAAATGTTTAAAAGATCGTTAAGATAAAAAAGAATCCTTTTTGGATGCTCGTAATTTTATTCAAGTAACGATCGCCTCAGTGGGTCTTGTGAGGTTCATCTGAGTGACTTAACAAGTATTTCAATATACGCTGAGCTTGCAAATTCAAAATGTAACGAATTAGATACAAAGTAAAGATATAAATTGCATTAACCAATTATTCGTTAACAGTTTTAAACGATCAACTGTTACGATACTCGAATATAATTGTTTGAACTTAAAATCCCAAATAACTCCCAAGGCTAGACAGGTGGCAGGTGGTGATGCTCCGCGACAGTCAGGATGAGAAAGTCAGACAGGCGGGGGTTCAAATAAACACTGGCAGGAAATGGAAGGCCATGGAAGCGATGGAGTAAGCAGAGTCCCGGCTACGTCACAGCGACATTGTTGGAACAGTAACCTCTAGACGATTGGGGTTAGGATTCACGATGAGGACCATGTGGAGGCTGGCTTCTACCAACGAGCGCAGGGGAGATTCGACAGATGGAGGAAGAAGGCAGAGAGACAAGAGCCGCTTTACCGAGCAGCCTATCAAGATGAATGCATTGGGACGGAATCCAACAGCGAAACATAAGTTGGTCAGACATCTCGAAGATGAACAGTAATAGGACCAGCTTTTTACTGAAATCTGTTGTGTGACTTATGTGGAGAACCGGCTAGCCTGGAGCATGTACTGTCGTCATGTAGAACAGCCCTGACTGATGGGAGATACCGTTGGCGCCATGACAAAGTCCTCGCTGAGATTGCCTCTACATTGGACTTGGCCAGGAAAGAGAAAATTACCAGTTTTCATCGGCTTCACAAGAGCAGAAGAAGACGTAGCTGCAAAGACAACACGGGAAGGTCTGCTTGCAACAGCGACAGATGAGTGCAAGGCGAAAGGATGGAAAACATGGTGTTTCCGTGTTGAGGTAGGATATCGAGGCTTCCCAGCACAGTTTCTTTGGCGAGCATTCAGGTCTATCGTTATTAAGGGCCATAAACTGAAGGAGACCATCGCATTAATAACATGCATCTAGTTTCCAACAATATCAGAATGTATTTGTTTATACATTTAACGTATTATAATGGTTGTAATTATTTTGAACATGTTATTGTGTGTATGGGAGGGGGGTGAAAACTAATTAAAGATCCCTGGGGGTGAGGCCCCGCCCCCTCAAAGATGGATTCTTGCATAAAAAACTTTGGTAAAACATTTCAAATTTGTTCCTAAAAATTCGGAGATTGAATAGTACTACTGTGGTGTCCCCCGAGGTCACCCAGGGGAAGGCCCTGCCCCCTCAATTTTACTTATGGCATTATATCTCAAAAACTGTTCAGATCCCGACCCCTAAAACCATATTATTCTTTTTTCATGATGAGCAATTTAATGGCACTACTTTGGTGTCCCCGAGGTCATCCAGGGCAGGCCCTGCCCCCTAAACTATCACCTTGTATCTCAAAAACTGTTCAGATCCCCAACCCTAAACCATATATACTCTTGTTCCCCATGGTGAGACAAATTGGATGGTACTTTTTTAATGTTCACATGGGTCACTTAGGGGTCAGGCCCCACCCCCTCACTTTTACCTATGACTGGGTTATTTCTTACACTTCGTTTGGGAGACTTAGTAACAGTTCACGTTACAATTATTACTAGTTGTTATTATTATTACAAAATAGCATTCCAAAACAAAGTATTGAAGTATCAATTTATCAACCGTTTTTTACTGTATACAACGGCACTGACTTCGCACATTAAAATGCATATACCATGATGCACTGCTGTTTCCGCTATAGTAGGACTTACGCATATCTAAATAAAATATTGATTGTACTTATAATAAACAGGCATCTAATCAAACATGTTCAGTAAAGATTGGATAAACTTCAATAAAATACAACTTAGATTTTTATAAATTATCACCAGTCGGGAAGAACGAAAACAATATGTTGACCTATCTGTTCAATAAAGGGTTAAATAATTGACCCGGAAGTGATATACATACTTCAACCGCTGTTCTAAAAAAATCGCAGTATGTTATAACAAGTATTAGTATTTCAAAATTGCTAAAGATCGTCGTTAGCTACACTGTTACGTAAAGTCGAAGTATGTGCTGTTGAAGGAGAGAAATGTTATCATGTTTGGTTCAGTATCAATCAAGAAAGGGAAAATAAGCCTTGTTGATTTGTAAATGTCTTATAACGTACAAGAAAATCTAATGGTCCCACACCGTACACTTCATACCGCACACACTGGAAATTATTGAGGTTCCTTTTTGTTAAATTGCATGATACGTTTACTCATATAATTACAGATCATGTCTGTTTGGTTCAGCATCAGCAACAACAACAAAAAAAGAAGAAAAATAAAATGTCCGAACGGATGGGACGCAAACCAAGATCGATGGGGGTTAAGTCCTACTAAGTCATCAACTATAATCACATATTTGTAAATATCATTATGGTTAGTGAATACTCTTCGTGTTTCATTTAAATGTGTTAACTGATGAAACACACGTCATTAAAAGTATTTTTCCTCTATCAAAGTACTCTAAAAATAATTTAATAAAAAATTAATTAAAAAAAGCTCTTACTACTGTTAAAAGTAGAGCCGTGACAAGCTTTCTCGTTATAGGAATTGCAATATTCATTTTTGTCCCTTTAAACGCGGATGACACAAAATATGATATCTCATTTCTATAAAGATTATGACGCTCTGTAATCATTTCGACGCATGTGTAGTTCTTACCAGGTATCTTTAAAGATGGCGTCCGTATTTAGATACAAACACAGACGGATGGGAAAAATAGCAGGAACACGAGAACTGCACAAGTGTTGATATGGTTACGGGGCGCCATGTGCTGTATCAAACACACATATATATTTCCAATGACTATATTTATGATATGACGTAAGGTATTCATTGAATTTGATTACTTCCCGATAACAAGAAACTCCAAACTTGTACAAAATAGGCTGACTGACTGACTGACTGACTGACTGACTGACTGACTGACTGATTGATTGATTGATTGATTGATTGATTGATTGATTGATTGATTGATTGATTGATAATAATAAAATCTGTATGTATAGAAGGTAACTCGGTAAGTTTGCAAACATTGTAAGTATAACTTCTTTACATGAGGCCTTCTGAAATAAAATATCAATGTTCTATACAATGGTGATAAAAGAAAAAAAAACAGCAACAAAGAAACAAACAAAATAAAAAAACAAGTCTTAAGTTCTTAATAGAAATCTCCTTACATATTAATGCAGATGATGAAAGTTATGATGAGAATGATGTAAAAAGTGATGACGATGATGGAGGACGATTTGTCTGCTTACATATCATTGAAAATATTTCTAATCTCAGAGCAGAAACCCAATATCGCTGCGACGGTATTTCAGTCATATAGCGACGTCCAGCTAATTATAGAACAGAACATATGTTTATTTTAAGACTTAAGCATGTAAGCTCATCGTCACAAAAACAAAATATATACAATGCGTGCAAACATGATGGTAATCAGGTAAACAGGATAGATTTCAAAATCAAATTAATTATATGAGTAAGTGAGAGGATTTCGAATAATATTCATAGAACTTCTATATTTAAATGCATGTTTACAGTTACAGGTGGAGGAAGACCCCTGAATACACTGAGGCATCCCGGAAGAACCACCAAAAATAGGCTGATTTAACCCTTTCCCTCATAGAGGAAACCATGAAAAGACCTATGCGAACAACATAAAATCAGATCAGTGGTCTGGAAATGAGTATTTTGTAATTAAATTTGGTAAGGTTTAACTGTGGTTTTCTGCAGATCAGGCTTTATGTGGTACCTATTGAGTGTCAAAATGAGTCTATATGAGGGAAAGGGTTAAGGTTTAAGGTATGTAAGTATGTAGGGTATGATATGACCATCCTAATGAAAGCCTTCAATTGAAGATTACTCACTTTTTTTTTATTGAAAATGGAAACACACACAAAAAAGGTTTTTATGAAAAATCCAACATACATCAAAATTAGACTAACACGGGAAGTTCCAAATATGTAAAGAACATTTTTCTTACAGCTAGTTCAAATCCCACCAGGAACTGTTGTTGTTTTTTGTTGTTGTTGTTTTTTGTTGTTTTTTTTTTTGTTTTGTTTTTAACACAAAGCTACAATTGTCAATGTGCATGTTTATGTAAAACGTTTAGAAAATGTAAGTAACTACTGTTAAGCTTAAAAAGGTAAAACATGACCCCTCAAAATTTCCGGCATGCATAGTATGTTGATCAGTTAACCAAAACTGTGAAGTAAATGATTATTGATTTATTATATTTTGTTTTTCTGATATACAAGAAAATGTTAAGATGTAGACCATGAATAGTATTTCAGAAAAAAAAACCAGACAGATAGTGTTTTTAATGTGGTAACTGAAAATACTGTATTTTTCTGATAAGGCCTCGTTTACATTTTAGTACAAAACTTTGTTGCATTAATATTGCTTTATTTTCTATTGAGTACAACAAAAAGTTAAGATAAATAAAAAAATTAAAATTTGTGTATATTTCTTTATTACTGTGAATATAAGTTAACATGATACTTTTACATATTCACCGAAACTTTAGACTGAGCTGTGAATACTCAAATCATTTAAACTTAGAATTTAAGTTTTATATTTATTTATTTATTTATTTATTTATTTATTTATTTTTGCTTTTTTTTTAGTTTGACGTTCCACCAGCAGTATTTCAGTCATTAAGAGATGATGACTACTTGAGACATGTTGTTTTCACATAACATTGTCTATATAATAATTCTGAATGGTTGGTGTTAGGATTGTCATATAAATGTACCTTTATTTAAAGAATTGTAAAACAAATACGCATTCTTTGTATACTGTCGAAGCGACGGTAAACTCAAATAAGTCAAGTCAAGTCATTCTTTGTATCAATATCTTCACATACAAAGTAATCGGGGGCCGCAGAGCGGTTACAGTCGTGGACTACAAATTTATCAACCCCTCACCCCTGTGGGTTCGAATCCCGATAAGGACTTCGGATTTTTCATGTGAGGAAGCCTTCCAGCTGGCTTGCGGTAGGTCGGTGGTTCTACCCGGGTACCTCTGTGTACTCGGGGCCTTCCTCCACCTGTAATTAGCTGGACGTCGCTATATGGCAGCGACGGTAAACCCCAATACAACAACAACACCACTGTAATCAATACTGCCACTAGTGTTATTCTAAAGATTTATACGGGAAAATTGACGTGACGCATTCCGACATTGAAAACTGATTCAGACCGATTTCAGGACCAAGTTTGAGAGATTTTTGTATCTGTATAACTTTTTTCATCCCCCACCCCTACACAAAATAAAAACATAATTGTAAAAATTGACCGATGATTAATGTTTAAACAACAGAACCCGTTTGAATATTATTAGATATAGGGTCCACGGGGAATACAATCAAAGTTGCTGAAAATGGAATTTTATGATATGTTGATAGGTCAAGATAGCCGTCCGCGAAGGCTACAAAAAGGGAGATAATTGCGGTATGTCACATTAACTAATTTGGAAAGAGTTGCCGTTGAATGGGTGCACTATATATTTTATTTGTCATGGAATGGAAACAAAACAAAATTGTAGCAATTTAGCGTGGAATTAATATGGTAAATTATACATGTAATTAAATGTTACTGCTTGAGGCTAAACATATAAGTGCAGTTCCAGGACTGGCTTGCCCGATGTCAGCGTAATGTGAATGGGTGTGGATGCCACCCGACGCCAGCATAATGTGACTGGTACCATGCCACCCGATATCAGCATAATATTAATGGATGTAGTATCATGTCACTTGACCCCTGCGTGATATACAACAGCGTGGCAGCACTATACCTGTCTCATGTAAGTAATTCAGTCTCCAAATAGAAATCTAGGAAGTTAAACCTAAACAAACAAATGGAATAAAGAGATGATGCTAAGCATGATAAAGTCAATAGAAACATGTATCGAGCTGATTTACAAATAATAAATCTTATCCTGTAATAAAGAATACTTACATGTCACCTCTGTGAGCAGTGGCCCTCCCAAAGAAACATAATAATTTCAATGAATAAAACTAAACAATCCTCCGTGAGCAGTGACCCTCCCAAAGAAACATAATAATTTCAATGAATAAAACTTAACAATCCTCCGTGAGCAGTGGCCCTCCCAAAGAAACATAATAATGTCAATGAATAAAACTAAACAATCCTCCGTGAGCAGTGGCCTCCCAAAGAAACATAATAATTTTCAATGAATAAAACTAAACAATCCTCCGTGAGCAGTGACCCTCCCAAAGAAACATAATAATTTCAATGAATAAAACTAAACAATCCTCCGTGAGCAGTGGCGCTCCCAAAGAAACATAATAATTTCAATGAATAAAACTAAACAATCCTCCGTGAGCAGTGGCCCTCCCAAAGAAACATAATAATGTCAATGAATAAAACTAAACAATCCTCCGTGAGCAGTGGCCCTCCCAAAGAAACATAATAATTTATGAATAAAACTTAAACAATCCTCCGTGAGCAGTGACCCTCCAAAGAAACATAATAATTTCAATGAATAAAACTAAACAATCCTCCGTGAGCAGTGACCCTCCCAAAGAAACATAATAATTTCAATGAATAAAACTAAACAATCCTCCGTGAGCAGTGGCCCTCCCAAAGAAACATAATATTCAATGAATAAACTAAACAATCCTCCGTGAGCAGTGGACCCTCCAAAGAAACATAATATTTCAATGAATAAAACTTAACAATCCTCCGTGAGCAGTGGCCCTCCAAAGAAACATAATAATTTCAATGAAAAACTAAACAATCCTCCGTGAGCAGTGGCCCTCCCAAAGAAACATAATAATTTCAATGAATAAAACTTAACAATCCTCCGTGAGCAGTGACCCTCCCAAAGAAACATAATAATTTCAATGAATAAAACTAAACAATCCTCGTGAGCAGTGCCCTCCAAAGAAAATAATAATTTCAATGAATAAAACTAACAATCCTCCGTGAGCAGTGGCCCTCCCAAAGAAACATAATAATTCAATGAATAAAACTAAACAATCCTCTGAGCAGTGACCCTCCCAAAGAAACATAATAATTTCAATGATAAAAACTAACAATCCTCGTGAGCAGTGCCTCCCAAAGAAACATAATAATTTCAATGAATAAAACTTAACAATCCTCCGTGAGCAGTGACCCTCCCAAAGAAACATAATAATTTCAATGAATAAAACTAAACAATCCTCCGTGAGCAGTGACCCTCCCAAAGAAACATAATAATTTCAATGAATAAAACTAAACAATCCTCCGTGAGCAGTGGCCCTCCCAAAGAAACATAATAATTTCAATGAATAAAACTAAACAATCCTCCGTGAGCAGTGACCCTCCCAAAGAAACATAATAATTTCAATGAATAAAACTAAACAATCCTCCGTGAGCTTTGCCTGGTTTCATATTGACATGAAACACTGAATGTTGTCTATGTTGAGCATCGTCTATCTCCGGAATCCTTCGCGAACTGTGATTTCAATAATCAAAGATTGTATTCAGTCGTGTCATTTCGTGTGTTTTCGAAATCCTCCGTGTGAAAGAATTCGTGTGCGTCAGTGACGTAACGCTTTACATGTCTAGATTTCAGTTACCGTTAAAAGTCCCTAACGTTAGCGTTTGCATCCCTATTATATCGTAGCGTGTGTAATTACAGTTGTAAGCATTATACACGGTGCATAATCATATCGGCCGCTCTCCCCCTCTCACCTATGGTTATTAAAAAATTTACATAAATATGGGCCAATTTATCGGTATGCTCTTGAAGAATATACCTAAAAGAATACGTACGATGTTCATATTATAGACATAATCAAAGAATAACTCGCTAAACCCTATAGAAAGTGCCGAGGTTGTGTTCCATGTTGGTATATCACTAAACTGCTTGTCCGAGTTTCTGAACGTGGTCGCTGATAATTGAAAGGTTTAAATATACTCTAATATTCCGTGCACTACTTTATATTGAACAACTCACCTGTTAAAAGTGACAATTGTTGCTGTAGTTTTTCCCCTCTGTCCATCGTCAGTTGATGTTTTTGGCAGAGAATGACCGGTGCGAACGCAAAGAGCCTGCCGATATAGCGATTTCTGCAGAGAGCCCGCCGATATGGTTATGCACCGTGATATAGTTAACTGAACGTAGCAAGAATCGTAACGCAACTTAATAATTTAGATTTAGGTTCAGTGATTATTTTATGGTTTCTTTATATAAACATGTGCATGAGAATGGTCTGTTAATCTGCTACGTTGTTTTAGTCCGCTATACTTAGCATCACTTGTGCCTTTTAAATAGTTGGTATAGCATCACATTTACGCTGTCTTGAAAAATACAACATGAGGAGGTATGAAGTGGAGATACAAGGGAGTCAGGGGTAAGACCTGGGGCAAAAACGAGGGCAAAAAGCAAAAGCCTAAAAAAAAAAAAAAAAAAAAAAAAAACTGATGTAAAAATTCAGTGAGTTGAACCGTTGGTAGAAAACATTTCCGTAACGTGCAAACGTTTTTTGTTTTGTTTTTAGCTCACATGAGCACAACGTGCTCAATGTGAGCTTTTCTGATCGCCTTTTGTCCGGCGTCCGTCGTCCGTGCGTGCGTGCGTGCGTCCGGCGTCAACAATTGCTTCAAACAACATCTCCTCCTAAACGGCTTGGCCAATTTGAAAAATATTTTGCAGGAATGTTCCTTGGATGAAGCTCTACTAAAGGTGTATAAATGGTTCTGGTCCATTCCATAATTAGGTCACAGGAGCTAAAAATAGATTTTAAAAATGCAAACTTTGAAAATCTTCTTCTGCAAAACTGCAAGGCCTAGAGCTTAGATATTTGGTATGTAGCATCATCTTATGGGCATTACCAAGATTGTCAAATCATACCCTAGGTATAAATGCCCCCGCACAAGGGGTCACTTGTTTTACATAGAGTTATATAGGAAAATCTTTAAAACTCTTCTTCTATGAATCCATAAGGCCTAGAGATTAGATATTTGGTATGTAGCATCATCTAATGGTTCATTACCAAGATTTTCAAAATGGTGGCCCTTTGGAGATAAATGACCCCGCACTAAGTCTTCACCTCTGAAACCATAAGGCCCAGTGCTTATATATTTGGTGTGTAGTATTGTCAGGGCTAAAATGTTTAAGATTGAGTTATATCAGAATTCTTGTCTGTTTAAAAACCTTGTAATCAGTTGTAGCAATGGTACTCAGGTGAGCGTTTCAGGGCCATCATGGCCCTCTTGTTTTTGTTTTTTTAATGGAACCGGCGGAACAAACCAATTCCGAAGCGATAGTAAAACCGCCGAGCCTTAGAAAGTCTCTTCAAGAGCAGAAAACCTTGTTACTTAAAAAAGAAATGTGATATAATAAACACACACACTTTCATATCTAGTCTGAGCTTGTATTACTTTAACGTATACAGTGATATATACAAGGTTTGAGGTAACACCAAATCGAATTTCACATCATCCGTAACTGCTAAGGCAACGGATGCTTAATGAATGATAGACTGAACATCGGATATTACGCTGATTCTTGACGAATTTTATCTACGAGCGGTAAATAATAAGGCAATAAAATGCAAAATATTTAATAACTCCCAGACGGCCCAGTGCAACAACGTCGTAAGTGCAAATCCATAACTTTCGAAAAAAAAATGAAGAAAAAACTGTCTAAAATAAACAAATTTGAAGTCATTTTGCATGGCATGTAATAAATCTTTTTCTTCACTAATGAATGGTGCGTTTCATTGGTAAGAATCCTTAAGTGACACACATTTCAGATACGACCTTTTAGCATTTGTTATATTTTGTTCATAGTCATTTGAAAATAGTCGTAACTACCCTTTAAGACATTTTGTAAGTTCACGAGTTGCATTTTTGGTAGATTGTATGTACCAATTAAGACCTTTATCTGTTTACAATTATGTATGATTTGAAGGTTGCATTTACCAACATCAAATTTTATCAAGAGATAATTATTATTGTATGCCCTATATACAATGGATTGGTTATGAAGAAACTTTAGAATATCACATACATGCCAATGAAAATAGAATAGCATGTATTTTGGTTTTCATATTTGGTATGGATACACTGGAATTGGAATTCAGATGTTAAAGTGATGTGGTATTTCAGTGGTACTTTCTAAATACAATGTATCTTGAAAGTAATTGTTATATTTCTAAAACAAGAATTTCTACATTTTAGAAGACACAGTTACATGCATAACATTATCATTTTGTAATGATTTTAAAATGGATCAAAAATCCTGAGAAAGTTTGTCCCATCACGTTTATTGATACTGAAATATAGCAATTCTTAAAGCTAATACTTAAGTTTATCACAAAACTGAAAAGGCATATCCAATGCAAAAGAACTAAAGTTATAAAACAATCAAACTGTATTTGAAAAATGAAATGCTCAAACACTTAATGAGATGACTATACTTTGTGTTTAAAATATAACTATCAACCCTCATAACTACTCATAAAATGTATTTTAACATCTAAGCCTCTAAAATGAATAGTTTATTTTATTTTAGTAATAATTGCAGTGTTCGGTCTTCTAAAACATTTAATCCATTTTCAAATATGCATGGAAGCTGAATTAGTCTCTGGGTTAATAACCGGGATCATGGAATTTAGTCATTGGATTAGTAGCTGAGTTTGTAGTTGAAAAAACAGCTGAGTTTTAGTAACTGAATTATACCTGAATTAGTTGTTGAATTAGTGAAGGTTCAGGAACTAGAAATGAACATTTGAGAAGTACTATCAGAACTAAAAGTGCTAAATAAATCAATTAGTGAAGATGTTCAGGGAATCTAGAAACTGGAACATTTTGAAGAAGTACCTTAGTTTCAGAAACTGAAAAGTTGCTAAATAAGTCGTTGATTTAGTGATGACATTCACGGAATCTAGAAACCTGAACATAAGATGAAAAAGTTTAAGTAACTGAATATTAGCTGAATTAATTGTTAAATAAGTAACCGAGTTCAAGGAATCGAAAAACTGGAACAAAGGAATATGTTGAAAAGGTAGTTGAGTTAAACAAACTGAAAGTAGCTGAATAAGTTGATGAATAAGTAACAGGGTTCAAGGAATCTAGTTACTGGATTATTGGCTGAAATAAAAAAAACAACTGAAGAGTAGCTGAATTAGTAACGGGGTTCACTTTGAATCTAGAAACTGGTACAGTAGCTTAAACTAATAAGTTTAAAAAGTTTAAAAAACTGAAAAAGTAGCTGAGTTTCAGTAACTGAAAGGTAGTTGAATCAGTTGCTGAATAAATAGCCGACTTACAGTTGCTGAATGGTAACTTAAGCTTAAGGAATCTGGTGACTTGGTTAGTAGCTGAAAATTGCTATTTCGATTTTTTAAATGAATAATAATTGAAATACTTACTAGGTAAAAAAGTTTAATAATAAATTTAGTGGCTGAATAAGTAACTGGGCTAGTAGATGAGTTCACATATTATCAAACAAACAGACTGACAGATTAACTTTTTTTCAGCATAATCTCTGCGGAAAGTGCGGTGCCTTTAAATGTTAAGACTTGTTATCAAAGTCAAAATTACGCTCTCAAATATATTGTTTTATCCAATATATCTTCATCTGTCCTCAATTAGTCTAGATATTAATTGAAATTTTAACATGTCGTAATTTCTAGATACAACCTAACTGTCATCAAAATTATGAATTACGTTATTTCCCTTTTCGAATTTGGAAAAACGGACACAGGGATGCACAACTGCAACGTAACATTCACCTTCTGTGGAATTTATATGAAAATCGGTCCAGAAATAATGGCTGTAGACCGCGTAAAAACTTTTGTAGACAAAGTCAAGTGTGACATCATATGACGTCATTATCTTATGAAAATCATTGAAATCAAAATTTCAGCATATGAAGTATTGTCTGTAGGCAGAAAGTCCTAATTAAGATGTAGAAAAGAAGAAAAAAAAAGAATAATAAGATTTTAAAAAAAAGTACAAAGCCAATAAAAAAAAAGAATATTAAGAAAAAACATAACAAACCTAATAGGTCTTTCTGCTTGAGGCAGAAAGTCCTAATAAACATTACAAACCCTATACGTTTTCCGCAGGTTTGCGGAAAGCCGTAATAATAAAATAAGAGGGCTCATACGTCCCTAAAAACGCTCACCTGAGACAAACTCCCTTCATTTTTATAGCAAAGTTGTACTGAAAACATAATCAATGTTCAATGTTCCAAATTCCATGTAGGTACAGAGTTGATCCTTTAGAAATGAATCACATTCTTCAAAGAATAATAACAGGATTACACTTGTGCCGCATCTTTTTCAGCAGCATTGCATGAACACCTTGTTTTTACCTACATGGAAAATCCCATTCACTAGAGTTCCGGATATCGGCTTTTTCACAAACCAAATAATACCTGTAGACAAAATTTGAAGTCGAACTTCATTACCAATTTGGAAATTTAAATAGACTTAGTAAGTGAGTGAGGACCACCATTACACTTACCTTGGCTAGCACGAGACTAGAATCATTACATGCAGGAGGAAGTCTGTAAAGAAGGAGATTTAAAAAGAGGAATAATAATGATACAAAAAAAAAAAAAAACTAAAAAGATACTCGGCCGTGGTAACCAGCTTGATGATTAGTGTCTGAACGGTTTTTCATGCAATTATTTTGTTGTTGGCTTAATAGTTGTGTAATTCTTGTGTCAGTGCAGCTCGGATCCAAATAATTTGTACAATCTTGGTAGACACTTACAGCCTTAAAACATCTGCGCATTAGACTTCGTTTCGCGTGTTACGCCGGAAACCGGATGTTACGTTTTTGTTGAATATAGGATCTGTCAGGGTCGAAAAATCAATTCCTAATCTATGTGTTTCCTATGTTTAGCGTTCTACTCTTTTAGATTACCTTAAAAAGATGCAGTGTCTTACTATTCGGGACAAATCGTTCGCAGGGGAAGAAAACTTCAACTTTTGAAAAATAAAACAGGGATCTAAAGAACTCGTTTCCGCAACTCCTTTCTTTTCTTTTGACTAATTTTACAATGACCAATGAGAATTTAGCAAAGTATATAATAACCAGTGAAAAGCCTTATTTTATTCCGCTTCATTACCGAAAAAGAGTATAATGAGCAATGACATCATGATGTGATAGGTAGGGTTAATGTGGCCTTTTGGACCTCACCCCCACAGTTGGACGGTATAACGTATGTTTTTCAAATATAAAGTGGCCTTTTAAGTGGCTTATAGAGACGGGCTTTTTATACAAATCTGACAACAAACCAATGCATTTGTTATTAAAGTATTTTTTTGCTTATTACCCTATATTGTTAATTAATATTATTATTATATATTTTTGAACATTTTTTATCACTTTCTGTCACACAATAAATATATTTTTTTGTATAATTACACCGTGTAAATGCAATACTTAATTTAATGTAAGTGATGTGCTATTTGTTAAGGATTCTAAATCTTCAATTCAATCCATCTATATTTTTGGATGGTGTGTAAGAGTATACATTATGTTGATCATGCGTTATTAATCAGCGTTATAGCCCATGTTCAGATCTCTGTGTAAGCACACTGTCGTTACCTTGTCAGTTACCGTGACGGTCTCTGAACGGATTACTACTTGTTTGAAACAAGTGAATACGGAGGATTCCGGAAACAGACGAAGTGATACGAGTGATTACAATCAGTACTTCACGAAGGATTCCGGAGATAGACGATGTTGAACATAGACCACATTCAGTTAATATACAGTCAGTCAAAGCTCAAGGAGGATTGCATAGTTTTATTCATTGGAAATATTATATTTCTTTGGGAGGTTCACTGCTCACGGAGATGACGTGTAAATATACTTTCTTTATTACAGGATAAG
Organism: Solen grandis; assembly: GCA_021229015.1. Lineage (NCBI taxonomy): Eukaryota > Metazoa > Mollusca > Bivalvia > Adapedonta > Solenidae > Solen > Solen grandis. Next base: position 49,587,859 of record CM037782.1, on the reverse strand, counting down.
ATTAATTATTTGTATATCAGTTCGATACATGTAATTATTGACTTTACTATGCTTAGAATCCTCTCCTTAATCCATTTGTTCTGATTGGTTAAGCTTTCTAGCAACAATATTTTAATGATTCGGATACGTTGAATTACTAACATGAGACAGGTATAGTGCTGCCACACTGTATATCACGCAGCAGACAAATGACAAGATACCACACTCATTCACATTGAGCTGATATCGACTGGCATGGTACCAGTCACATTATGCTGGCGTCGTGTGGCATGACGCCAAACTCATTAATTTAGTTTAAACATATCTTATTTCAGATTTGAAATTAAAATGGGGTCGGCCACAAGTTCTAGCAACTAGTTACGTCTCTTCCCCTATACAATCATTTTACAGTTTCCAAGGTCACGTGTAATATAATTTTATATTACCCAAATCGTGCACAATTTAAATTTGAATCAAATTCATATTCACATATAAACAGCCAAACTCATTGCGGGCCCCAAAAACGAGGGTGGGGGCGCTATACTTTACACGACCTGTTGAGGTGGTATATGCAGAATTTTATATTCTTTCTACATAGTTAAAAAGGCATACTTTTAACACAAAAATTCGGAACACAGTCTTTGGGTACAGTCCACTTTTTGTTGTTTTTATGTCCGCCACAACCAATTCTTTCTCTGATTTCAATGTACAAATACAAATTTAATCTTTCTATTAAAACATGAAAAACTAAACGACTTCTATTGCAAATAAAGATTAATCTTTCTATTTTAAAAAGAGTAACTAAACACTTTCGATTCAATCGCAGCAACACATTTTTGGCCCAATCTTCATGAAACTTGGTCAAAATGTTTTTCGCCATAAAATCTTGGACAAGACCGACTTTGGGTCATGTGGGGTTTAAAAGTAGGTCATGAGGTCAAATCTTAGAAAAACCTTGTTAACACTTTAGAGGCCACATTTTTGGCTCAATCTTCATGAAACTTGGTCAGAATGTTTGTTTCCATAATATCTTGGGCAAGTTCGAATTTGGGACATGTGGGGTCAAAAAAGCAGGTCACGAGGTCAAATCTTAGAAAAACCTTGTTTACACTCTAGAGGCCACATTTCACTCATTTCTCAATTAACCTCTCTACTTAACTTAATTAAACTGTCCTTTAAGCAGGGTTTTACTGCATTTTTAGCTCACCTGAGCACTTGTGCTCGGGTGAGCTTTTGTGATCGCCTTTTGTTCGTCGTGCGTCGTCCGTCGTCAACAATTGCTTGTGAACACTCTAGAGGCCACAGTTTTGGCCCAATCTTCATAAATTGGTCAATTTGTCTACATGATATCTCGGATGATTCGAATTGGGTCATGTGGGGTCAAAAACTAGGTCACCAGGTCAAATCCTTAGAAAAAACTTGTGAACACTCTACAGGCCAAAAGTTTGGCCCAAATCTTCATAAAATTTGGTCAAAATATTTGTCTACATGATATCTCGGATGAATTCGATATTGGGTCATGTGGGGTCAAAAACTAGGTCACCAGGTCAAATCTTAGAAAAAACTTGTGAACACTCTACAGGCCACAGTTTTAGCCCAATCTTTAATAGATTTGGTCAGGATGTTTGTCTTATTGATATATTGGATGAGTTCGAAAATGAGTCACATGAGGTCAAAAACTAGGTCACCAGGTCAAATCTTAGAAAAATCTTGTGAACACTCTAGAGGCCTACAGTTTTGTCCCAGTCTTCATTAAACTTGATATGAATGATGACTGCATGAATTCCCAGTTGAGTGCAAATTCAGGTAGGATCAATATGTAGGTCATTTAGTCAAATGTTAGAAAAACACTTTAGATGCCAGATTTTTTGTCATTATGCCTAACACAGCCATCTTACTCAGGTGAGCGACACAGGGCCATCTTGGCCCTCTTGTATAAATATAAGTCGGCTGATCTATAGCTTTACAATTTGGCTGCCTGTCTATTGTTTTTGTATTTATATGTTAAAATAACTTACTGCATATATTAAATGTAACATTTTAAAAAAAAATCATTTTAAGTAAGATTTGCAGTTAGTTTGTTTTTGTTTTTATATACGCGGATTTTTTTCTTTTGAAAGAAATAACTTGTTATTACAATGTATTGTGCGCGATATTTAGTTTTGAATGTCCAAATAAAATATTAAGTTGATATACCTGAAAGGATTGAAGAATCAACTAATTTCAAAGCATCGGTCTTTTATAGAGCATTTTTTGCAAGCATGGGTTTTCTTCACCAATAAGACGTGTAGAAGTCCAAAGACCATGAACAGTTTGTGTGACGTCCAAAGCTTTCGAAAGCTACGCTAAAGACTATTTGGAAATATACTTAAAAAATATACATGACTATTGGCGTTGATTGGGGTCCCTCTCTGTATCACAGTTCTTCTTGTTCATATTACGCTGAAACAGGGCAAGCCAGTCCTGGATCTTCACTTATATGTTAAGCCTCAAGCAATACCATTTGATTACATTATAATTTACTAGATATATACTAGTATTTTATTCCACGCTGAATTGCTACACATTTTGCTTTGTTTCCATTTCATGACCAATAAAAACTTTTCAACAAACAAGTTATATTCACATTTTTTATTTACATAAGCAAGTTAAGCTCGCGTTGTTGTTTTCATGTGGACTTTGTAAACTCAAAGTGAATACTGTTCAATTTTAAAACAGTCTATATAGTTATTGATAAAACACAGATTCTAGTAGCTGCGTAAGATTGTGTACTATATTTTGTTTTCCTTTAGATAAAATGTTTAAAGATTCCAATCATTTCCATGTACTTTATGCCAAAATATTTGTTTAAAACATGCAAAATCCCTGGGATAGAGTCGAATTCGACGGCAGTTATGTTCTGTTTTTAGCTCAACTGAGCACACATGGTTAGAATGGGCTGTTAGGATCGATAAATGTCCGTCGTCCGTCCGTTGTCCTCATTTAGTTTGTTTTGCACTCTAGCATCTTCATTTCTTAAGCAGTCATCTTCAACTGTTGTGATAAGGTTTATTACCATAATATCGCAGCCAAGTTCAATTATGGCTGATATCGGCCAATTAAGTTAGGGTTATGCCCCTTTTAATATTAAAAAAAAAAAACCAGCTTTCACTTTGTTTGCACACTAGCATCTTAATTTCTTAAGCAACCATCTTCAAACTTTATGACAATGTTAATAGCCATAATCCTTCGACCAAGATTGATTATGGCTGATATCGGCCACATAGGTCAGGGGTTATGGCCCTTTTAACATAAAAGGCCAGATCACACTTTCTTTGTTTTCTAGCATCTTCATTTTTTAAACAATCATTTTAATTACAATGTTAATAGCCATAATCTCTCGGCCAAGTTCTGTTATAGCTGATTTCGGCCATTTAGGTATACCGTATGGAGTTATGGCCATTTTCATATATAAAGAAACACATTTCACCTTTTGCACTCTGACATCTTCATTTCTTAAGTAATCAGTTTTAAACTTTATGACAATGTTTAAAGCTATAATCTTTTGGCCAAATTTAATTATAGCTGATATCAAATAATTAGGTCAAAAGTTATGGCCCCGGAATTAATAAAAATACCAGATTTCTCTGTTTATACCATAACATTTTCATTTCTTAAACAATCATTTTGAGGTTTCATGGCAATGGTTATAGCCAAAATCTCTCAGTCAAGTTCGACTTCAAATTTTGACTACAGGTATTGTTTGGTTTTTGGAAAAGATGATATCCGGAACTCAGGTGAATGGGCTTTTCCATGTAGGTAAAAACAAGGTGTTCGTGCAATGTTGCAGAAAAGCATGCGGCACAACAGTGATTCTGTTATTACTTTTTGGAGACCTTTATTCATTTCTAAAGGTAAAACTGTGTTTGTACCTACATGGAATTTGGAACATGGAACCCACTGTGTTTGTTATTCCGGAGTAAGTCTATTTAAAAAAGATCTCATGAATTATGTATTCAGTACAACTATGCTAAAAAATGAAGGTAGTTTGTCTCAGGTGGGTGTCTTCAGGGACGTATCAGCCCTCTTGTTTTATTATTATCATTTGAATCTATATGGTATCATCATATATACTATTAACCGGTAATTAATTATTACAGATGGTGAGGTTTTATTAGTTATTCATACAAAATGGTGCACTGAACATTAATGATGTGTTTATGAAGATGCAAATAATGCACACTTCATTTACGCTGGGTCAATTATATTATATAACTTCTGCCGTTTTTTTGTTTTGTTTTTTTTTTGTTGTTGTTGTTGTTTCTTTACATTGATTTCTTCAAATAAAAATAAATTCTGATAGAGAGTGTTTCTGCTTTATGAAAAGCAACTTTAATCATGATAAATATGTTTTCGTTCCCTTCATCTGGTAAACTAGCTGTTAACTTTCAAACTTAACAGTTCAGAGAAAAGATGATGTACAAATCTGTATTAAATTTAAGGCCAGTTTAAGCTGTAACATTGAACAGAATTCGGGCAAAAAATACATTTTGCCTTTTGACATGTTTATTGCTTCATTTGTCTAAGTGACTAGCATCATTTTGACTAGTACAATACGGCGTAATCGTCGTCTGCGTTATTTGTTTTTTACATTAAACATTCATTATTCATTCACATCATAATTAACAACTGAAAATACATCTGCTTTTATTTCCATTTCATCACCGTATAGCACTGTGTATAGCTGGACAGTCCAGTTTTCGCATTCGTATTAAAATGGAATTTATTTCGTCGGTTTAACGAATCGATGAATGACACATGTAGCTAAGCAAAATAACACATGTACGCAAGCAGAATGACAAATGTCAAAATGTGCACCTAGCATTATGACGTTGGAGGGCGCTATGCTGGTTTGACTTGGAGCGAGTTCAGTTTACCTACTAGAGTATACTAGGGTTACCAGATTTGCAATAAAACGCGCGGGGTTTTTACCCTACGAACTCTGTAGGGTTACGTGAGTTCAACCCAGTGAGGTAAGTTGGTAGACTAGAAAGCAATATGGCGGACGGAAAGCATCTAGGCAAATTTATAGAAAGTAATAAATATCTATGATATCCTGTCTTTAAATAAGCCTGTAAGCTGGCAGCTACTTTATTCAAGTCCAAGCTCGAAAAAAGTCATAAATAAAAGATCTATTGTTTTATTTACAAATAACGTTACAAGGGGTAAACCTCATGCGTTCAGTTTATTGCTAATTAGAGTATATTTATTACGTCATCAATACGAGTTTACTCGAGTTGTGTTTGTTGGGTTTAACGTCCCACCGACAGTATTTCAGTCATTTGGAGACGATGTCTACTTGAGACAGATATAGTGCTGTCACATTGCAGTGTCACGCCGTGGACATGTGGCATGATACCACACCCAGTCTCATTATCCTGACACCGGGCCAGCCAGTCCTGCAACTACCCTTATATGGTGAGCGCCAAGCAAGGGAGCTTTAACAGTACCATTTCTTTTGCGGCTTTGGTATGTTGCGACCAGAGATTGAACCCACCACCTCCCGCACCCGAGGCGGACGCTCTATAACTCGAATAGAACTATAGATGGTCACCTGAACTCGCTGTCGGTAGTTCGTAGTAGTATATACAGAAATTTGGTCCTCCACAGAAAAGGTGGCGTACCTATAATAAGTCGCTATATACTACTGTTCGGAAAGAATCGGCAAAATGAAGTACGAAACTGTGGCTGTTTTCCAAATTCGAAAATTTTCTTTTAAACAAATTGTTTGAAATTGAAAGTAGATCCACTGCTTAAAGACATAACTGCATTGTACATACTACTTTCTATTGCTTTTCTAAGTGCAGGCCAAACATTTCGGATATTAATATGAGCTCAGGCTTACAAAGATGAATATAAAAAAAATAATGAACGTTACGCAAAATTTTATATACGAGCACATCTCTTCGATCTAGTCCCAGAGTCACCGGGCGGCTTAGGGGGCTCAAGCAACCCCCCCCCCCCCCCCCCCCCCACCCCCCGCTGGCCTGATAATAAAATTTTCTGATGACTGAAATTGGTAAATGGAAATCCCAATCGTGAGCCCCTTACTGAAATAAAGTTAGCCAATTAGCCAATTACCAGTCACCCAGGCCGACCCTTGCTGAGAGAGCATCCACTGTCACTTATCTACGCTGTCATTATGGCAACGGAATTGTGTCTGCTTTAATCTGAATCAGGCAAAAGCCTTTAGTATTGCTGAACATACATTTTATTTTCTTTTTTTTTTTTAATTATTAACAAGATTTAATACATATAACAAAAACGTCCCCAAGCTGGATTAGAACTCGCAACCTAGCTTTGCAGCCAGTGCCATAAAATTCGTGTTAATGTCACTATAAATCATGTAGAAAAATATTTTCACGATCTATATATTGAATTAGCGGGCTGTGAGTTCAAGCCCCGGCGGGCTATGGTTTTGTATGCGAGATATTTTACGGAGGATATGCGTCTAGTATTGGTCCTTCCTAAGAGCAATAATAGGTTAACTGCCCGCCTACTGCAACAACCCTCCAAACGCTGTCATCCCCCCCCCCCCCTTTACAATGACAAGGGGGTCGTCGGACAGGAATCTTGTCAAAACTGAAAAAAAAAATCATCTACCAAATTTCCCTCAGATGCCCCTCAGAATGCATCTCCGTCCTCCTAGAAAAAATATTTTCCAAGGGGCTTTGCCCCCCCCCCCCCCCCCCCCCCCCACACACACACCTAAAAATTACCCTAAGTGAGTAAGTGAGATTAAAACTATTTAGCCCAAAGCTTAGATTTTAATATATAAAACATTTATCTAACTTAAAAAAAGTAACCATATTTCCCTCTCATACCACTCAGATTGCATCCCCGTCTTTTATCCCGGGTAGCAAGCCCCCGGACCCCCCCCACCCCCCCCCCCCCCCCCCCCCTAAAAAAAGTCAAACTGTCATACATTTATTATAGTTCAACTCCTGTTATGATCATATTACTTTCCCAGAGTTCCAAGTATTCAGTTTCCTCCCCAGAGTAAAAACGAAGCGCAGGATTTTGATTCTACGAATTAACTTCTTTGATTATTCTGCCCCAAATGAGGCAGTTTAGACAATTAAATGTAAAACAAATGTGACATTGACATGCAGATCAACAAAACTTTTTAAGACGACGAGATGCAATTTTTGCCCTAATTCTGCTCCATACTGTAACGATAACACGGCTCATTGATTCCCCTGTATATACTCGCATATACGTAAAACCAGGTTCTCCTCTCAGTAATTACTAAAATACTATTCATGATCTCAATCTACCAAGATTTATCCATGTTTGACACACGCATCGTTTATCAACCAGATCATGTATTGAGCATGCAAAGTGAAATGTTCACCTACGCAATGCAATATAACTTGCACCTAAATCAATGCAATATTACTCGCATTTAAATAAACACACCATTTATATTCACAGCAATGTTCTGTTTATAGCATGTTATAAAATACTGTCATCAAACTTTTGAACTGCCTAAGTAATTGTTGTAGTGTCAGTGCACAAGCTGTTTTCGTGCAGCCATTCGGACACTGTATGAAAAGACCAGCTCCCCCACCTTTGAAAGCATCAGTTGCTGATCCATCCGTATTCACGTGGGTCCATTCTTTCGAAGTTACTCTTTGCTGATCTTAGCTAGAGTTGCAACCTTCCTGGTATGGTCATCCGCCTCTCTCAGTCCTCTGTCATTGGTTCTAGGGGTTAGGAACAAAGGTGCGGAGATTGATACTGCAGACAAGTCATTTCCACATGAATATGTGTCAGTCATACCGCAGGGGAGTAGTTTCACTGCCCAAAGATGTGTGTTCTCTTTTGAGCTTTTGGCTTATGGACAATACTCTTTTGATACAGTCTGTTTGTGTGTCTGTCTGTAAAAAAAAAAAAATACAAGCAGTCGGGCTATACACCAGGTAGGGTCTCACTTTTCCCTATTATACTGTCTTCAGAATTTGCTAGTCTCCATAACCGCCCCCCCCCCCCCCCCCCCTTCCGCAATTCGCTTTTCCTGTTTCTTCCATGTGTTACTTCGTGACTGTCTTTTGTCGAAACTCAAACCAAGATAAGTAGCTTGGTTTTCCTCTTTAAGCGGAGATGTGCATATTCTGATGGCGCCTGCCTTCTGCTTATGCGACATGGTGAACAGTGTTGTTGATGACTTGTCCTTGTTTTCTGTGACGCACAAGTCCTCAGCCCAAGTGGCGAGTCTATTGATGACTTCAAGTATTCTCAATGTGGCCCTGCACCATAACACTGGGTCGTCTACATACAACGTTGCATGAAGTTCTGCAACCAGGTCATTGATGAATAGCAAGAAAAGAGGGTACTGGAGAGAACGCCCCCTTTAGGGACTTGGTGTCGTAAAAGAAGCTATCTACTCTGAACCCTTTGAGAATCCGAGCAGACTCTAGCTCTCCTGTTGTGGAGATTAGATCTGATCCATCTGGGCATGTTACATTGAACACCCCATCTCATCAGATTGACAAGGAGACCATCAGCTCAGACTTTATCGAAAGCTCACCGTAAGTCAATCAATACTACTAAGATGGCCTCTTGTTCTTGGAAGGTATCCTCAATTTCTTGAGCGAGGTATTTTGTTTGGTCTTTAGTGGATCGAAACTGTCTAAAGCCAACTTGCTGGGTTGCAAAGTAGCTTATTCTTTAGGCGATGGTTGACAATCCCCCATGGTCTTACCAACACAGCTGGTAAGGCTTTTAGGGCGATGGCTAGCCACCTGTTTTGGGTTCTTGCTTGTCTTCAGGATGGGTACCAAAACGGCCTCCCGTCATATTTGTGGTAGCATGCCTGAGCTCTAGCTGTTCTTGTAGATGTCATGGAGATTGCACATTGCTGTATTGCCTCAGTGGGTGAACATTTCATTTGTGACATCATCATTACATGGCGACTTCTTCTTTTTCAGCTGTCCTAGGGCTGTTTTTCAGCTCCTGTAAGGTCATCTGTTGATACATGTGTTCTGACTTCTTGCGTTCTCCTCTCCCAGTGCTTCCTTCGTGCTGCTCCTTGCTGATTGGGGCGACCTTGCGGAGTCCATTACTGAGATGGCTGTTTAAGGTCCAGTTGGTCTTCTTGTAGTTACATCTTGGGACAGTGGATGCAGCGCTGGCTTTTGTGTCCATGTTCATGGTCTGGTAGACTGGGCGGTGATCACTACCTCTAAGATTTCCTGACTAGAAGGCAAGATATTGAGTTGACGTAATATTCCATCGTCTCGAGTAAAACGTTAGTGGATCTTCTGGATTGTTGATGGGGTTTAGGTTGTTGAAATGCTGCCAGGTCTCCACTTCCTCTCCTAGTTTGTCCATGTGATCATATCCCCAGGTTTGTGAGTGGCTGTTGAAGTCACCAACAACAAGAAATCCTGCTTCATCTGTTGCTACTTTGTCTAGAGATAGTCCTCTGCCACTTGAACAGTACAGATTCAAGATTTCAGGCTACAATCGTTCTTTCTGGGGCTCAACACCTGGTAGTTGGAGTCCTCCAAGTGTGAAGTAGTCTGTGTCGCATGGACCTGACTAGTGTGAGGATGCTTCCTTTATTCCTTCCTATTCTGTCACAGCGGAAACATTGATATCCTCTGACTTTTAATCTTTTGACTTTTCTGAATTATGAGTCTCCTTGATGCAACATACATTAAGTTGAAGAGTCCTCTTTGGCTTACTGTAGCATGTGATACACACCCTCTTCTCTTTCTCTTGACTTTCTATGGAATAAAGGAGGGACCTCCAGTAGCTGTGAATGGACTCTGTGTCAAGCACTGTATCTCCCTGAAGAATCTTCAAAGATTCAGCGCCAAATCTGTGGTAACTACCAGATTGTCTACTCATATCGTTGTTGCATGGCGATGTGGTTTGTGCCAATTCGCCCAGCACCTCTGACTTCAACTCTCTAGGTTTTCTGTCGTGGTTGCCCCTCCCTTTGCTTTTGGCAGCCAAAAGACCTGTCCTTGAAACAGAGGGGTTATTTGCCCGTAGCCAGGGGTCTGTTGGTGGACATCATGGCATTTCCACACTTTGGTTGGCATGACATGTCACATGTCTAGGGGCTGACCTCTTCCAAGTCCCCTGTATTTCAGCTTGAGGCCACAAGCTTTTAATTTCCGTCGTCACGTGGAGGCACTGGGTGGGGCTTGTCTACGGAGAGGCTATGTACTATGTACACGGCTTTCTTTTCATTTAATGCAAAGCTAGCCAGCGGTGGTGGCTGAAAGCTGAAGGTTATAGTCACACAACAGCCCACGATTGACGCATCTATAAACCTAAAGGCGCACACTTTAAGATATAGATTCTCGATTTTTTGCACTCACAGATATAGCTCCTCGAATACATTTTTATTTTACAATTTAAGATATAGCTCTTTCAAACTTCCGTATGGCTTGCATCTGTAGGGATAAAACTTTAAAAGTGCTGTCCTGACTTGTCATGTCCTTCTGGAAAGCAAAATAGTGAAATATGAGATAAACATTGATGAGAGAGTTTAACAATCAATTGTATAATTTATATCAAGATGATTTTTCTCAGTTTTTCAGAAGTACATACGGCCTTTGTTCAAGAAAGAACGATTTTGTTTCGACCAACAGCGGAAGTCCAAGGAGAGAGAAACGAAAACACAACCTTCGAGGATAACGATGCGACGACGTTTGGTCGACTTCAATGAGCTGCAGAACCAATATAGTGAGCAATATGGAGATTAAATTGTTATAATTATGATTGAGAAGGAGGATATTCATTATTATCCTTATTATTATTATTTTTATTATTAATGAAGATTATGATGGTTTTTGTAATTATTTCTATTAACAGTATAATCATCATTGTAATTGATGAGGAGGAGGAGGATGGTGATGATGTTGAATGGAGAATATGTTAAGGATGATACTTATATATGATGATAATAACAATTGATAATGATGCTGACCATAATTATAATTATGTTGACAAAAAATGATAATGATGACTTTTGATAGTGATGATAATAACAGCAATACTGGCAAGTAAAGGCAAAAAAGTGATGATGATGATGATGATGATGATGATGATGATGATGATGATGATGATGATGGATGGTGGTGGTGGTGGTGTATAAATTATCACGATTATATCAATGATAATCTACCGAAAAGTATGTCATTTAGATATTTCCTAAGAATTATTGTATATTTTCCCAAGTCTTAAAAGTCTTTTGAAAAAGACACGCACCGTATGGCTTAACGTGGGTAAAATTTTCTACCCCCTATATTTTTGTATCTTTAACTCTGAAATTAAACAGTGAGATTCTAAATGTCAAAATATAACACTTATCTACCATCAACATCGAGGAATGACATAGTAGAAACTCCCTGACGTATTTTTTTATAATTTTTTTTTACTTAAATTTGTTTGAGTTTCTTTATCTATTCCAGACTTTGGTGTTTCCCAACCGATAGATTCCAAATTTGGATACATTAACAAAAACTGTGCAGACTTAAATCAAGACGAAACTCACAATGAAGTCAGCGAAAATGATGAAAAGGAAGGAAGCGGCATTGATCATGTCGCTGTTCGATACAGCTCTTCTTCAACACATAAATGCGATTGTGAAACTTATGAACTATCGTTCGGAAGGAAAGGAAAAAAAACTGGAGAATTTGAAGACGCCAGTGACGTTACATATTTATCACGTGACTATATTCTGATTACAGACATGATAACTGGCAGAATACAGAACTGTACCATTAATGGCGTTACAACTGTGATATATAAGGGTGCAGAAATAGCAGAACCATACTCCACATGTGTGACGTCAGAAGGTCATATTGCTGTGACGTCACGGCGACGTAAATGTGTCGTCATTGTGTCTTTTGCAGGGAATATCTTATGTTCTTTCGGATATGGACTTTTCAAATGCCCAAGCGGAGTCTGTGTTGACAGAAATGGTTGTTACGTAGTAACGGACATAGTGACAAATCGTGTCTCTATTCATTCTCGGGAAGGAACGTTTATTAAATATATTGGAAACGAGGCAATAATAGAGCAAAAGTTTTCAAAACCACGGTACGTGTGTATCACACAAACGGGCGAAATCCTCGTGTCGGATTCGGGTAACCATAGCATAAAACTGTTTGACAGCAATGGTAACTTCATCAGGTCGTTTGGTGAGTTCGGTAAAGGCGATGGACAGTTGAAGAGCCCGTATGGCGTTTGTTGTGACAAACTTGGTCGCGTACTTGTTGCTGATCACTACAATAGTCGAATCAGCATGTTTTCACGAGACGGGGAGTTCATGTGTCACGTGGTTACAGAAAGAAACAACATCAAACACCCACAAGGGATAGCGCTTAGTCCCGATCTCAATCTGTATGTTTCACACGGCCACCTGAAAGCCTGCCAAATTAAAGTATTTAAACTGAAGTGTTCGGAACCGACGGTGATTGTCCACGTGTAAGATATTTTATTGTCCTTGCACACCGAAGGTATGATTTCGCTGCCAAAGGTACATATCTTAAAATACTATAAGAGTTAAGAGAAAAACTGGACCCTAAACTTCAAAATAAAATGTGCTCTCATCACATATCCAAGGTGTCAAGTTTCTTTAGCAAAAGTTTGCGTCCTCTGGGACACAAACGGCTAGCTCCTGTGTGCGGTGGACAAGGCTGAAGTGGTTTAAGCTAAGCTTGGTGACAGTTATTATTCCAACTGCATGTTTCGTAAGGCTAGAAATATTCGTATTTTTCAAAGGTCGAACTATCGAATATTCGTTTTATCTTAATTCGAACTATCGAATTTTATCTTTTAAGCAATTGAGCGTTTTGTTAGCTTTAGCTTTGTTCTAGGCATTGTCTGTTTGTGGATTTAAGCTGTGTTTAATTTTAAAATCATTTTCATCGGTATTTTCATTGCTTTAATTCTTGCTTAATACTACGATTTATCTTATTTTTATTATTTTTAACATCATCATCATCATCATCATCATCAACATCATTATTATGCTATTATCTAATTAAACGAAATACAGTTCAAAAAAATAGGAGAAATAAGGGAGCATTCCCTCCTGCCTTGAATATATATATTATCCCCACCCACCCACACGTCATGATTATGACAGTATGAAACTTATTTTGGAAATTATATAAACTTAAATGCCTGTCCAGATTGCTATAGATACATGACCAACAAAACTAACAGGAAATGTTTGTAGGAATACAGTCAGCAATAATCATATATTCCAACAGTTGTCAATTCAAGTCTCATAAGGAACATATTGTTAAACAAGTAATGATATCAAGCCTTCCAGCAGATGCCCCTCATTTAGTTATTTCAAGTGTGTTTATTTAACAGGTTTATCGTTCTATTGACATTATTTCAGTCATTTGGTGACAATGTCTACATCAGACAGATATAGTGCTGCCATACTAGTATCACGCCGTAGACTTGTGGCAAGATACCATCCACACCCAGTCACATTACCCTGACAACAGGCCAACCAGTCCTGGAACTACCCTTATATGTTCAGCACCAAGCAAGGGCGCTATATTAGTACTGTTTTTAGCTCACCTGAGCACAACGTGCTCATGGTGAGCTTTTGTGATCGCCTTTTGTCCGTCGTCCGTCGTCCGTGCGTCCGTCGTCAACAATTTGCTTTAAACAACATCTCCTCATGAACTGCTGAAGGGATTTTGACCAAACTTTACAGGAATCATCCTTATGATGCCCTCTATCAAAGTTGTTCAAATTATTCAGATTGGTTAAAAAAGTAGGTCACCGGAGCTAAAATAGATTTTAAAAATGCAAACTTTGAAAATCTTCTTCTGAAAAACTGCAAGGCCTAGAGCTTAGATATTTGGTATGTAGCATCATCTTATGGGCCATTACCAAGATTGTACAAATCAAAGCCCTACGGTGATAAATGCCCCCGCACCAGGGGTCACTTGTTTTACATAGAGTTATATAGGAAAATATTTAAAAATCTTCTTCTATGAATCCATTAGGCCTAAGACTTCGATATTTGGTATGTAGCATCATCTAATGGTTCATTACCAAGATTGTTCAAATCATAGCCCTACGGTGATAAATGCCCCCGCACCAGGGGTCACTTGTTTTACATAGAGTTATATAGAAAATCTTTAAAAATCTTCTTCTATGAATCCATAAGGCCTAGAGATAGATATTTGGTATGTAGCATCATCTTATGGCATTACCAAGATTGTACAAATCAAACCCTAGGTGATAAATGCCACCGCACCAGGGGTCACTTGTTTTACATAGAGTTATATAGGAAAATCTTTAAAAATCTTCTTCTATGAATCCATAAGGCCTAGAGATAAGATATTTGGTATGTAGCATCATCTAATGGTTCATTACCAAGATTGTTCAAATCATGACCCTATGGTGATAAATGCCCCCGCACCAGGGGTCACTTGTTTAACATAGAGTTATATACGAAAATCTTTAAAAATCTTCTTCTATGAATCCATAAGGCCTAGAGATTAGATATTTGGTATGTAGCATCATCTTATGGTTCATTACCAAGATTGTACAAATCATGACATTATGGTGATAAATGCCCCCTCACCAGGGGTTACTTGTTTTACATAGAGTTATATAGGAAAATCTTTTAAAAAAAATCTTCTTCTATGAATCCATAAGGCCTAGAGCTTAGATTTTTGGTATGTAGTATCATCTTATGGTTCATTATCAAGATTTTCAAAATGGTGGCCCTTTGGAGATAAATGACCCCGCACAAAGTCTTCTCCTCTGAAACCATAAGGCCCAGTGCTTATATATTTGGCGTGTAGTATTGTCAGGGCTTAAATGTTTAAGATTGAGTTATATCAGAATTCTTGTCTGTTTAAAAACCTTGTAATCAGTTGTAGCAATGGTACTCAGGTGAGCGTTTCGGGGCCATCATGGCCCTCTTGTTTATGAATCTGGTAGGTCATGGCCAGGGATTGAACCCATGTCCTGATTCTATACGGATATTTAAACTACTCGGACACTAGAACTGGCAAGTTACATCAGTGATTGAACTATCCTTATATGCTAAGAGCCAAGCAAGAGAACTATACCAGAACTATACCGCTCTTACCACTCAGACACTAGGGCCGGTAAGTTACTTCAAGTGATATATGTGAAAGTTATATGGTAACTCAGTTGGTACAGTACCCACCATGTAAGCGATTGGTCTTGGGTTCAAATCCTCATCTGTCTGCATTTTGAGCTCACCTGAGCAAAGCTCAGTGTGAGCTATTTTGATCCCGTGAGTGTCAATTGTCCGTCATGCGTCGTGTGGCGTCAACAATTTAGTGTTTACACTCTATCACCTTTACTTCTTAAGCAATCATCTTCAAATTTTAAGACAATGTTTATGACCATAATGTCTCGATTGAGTTCGATTATGGCTGAGATCGGTCAATTAGGTCATGAGTTATGCCCCTTTTAATATTAAAAAATGCCAGATTTCACGTTGTTTACACTCTAGCATCTTTACCTTTTGAGCAATCATCTTCAAACTTTGTGACATTGTTAATGACAATAATCTTAATTGCGTTCAATTGTGGCTGAGATGGACCAATTATGTCAGGAGTTTTTCCCCTTTTTAATACAAAAAATGCAAGATTTCACTTTGTTTACTCTCTACCAACTTCATCTTTTTTAAACAATCTTTTTTAAACTTTAAGACAATGTTTATGCCCATAATCTCGCAATCGGGTTCAATTTTAACTGATATTGACTAATTAATTTAGGAGTAATGTCCTTTTCACCATAAAAAATGCCAGATTTCACTTTGTTTACACTCTAGCATCTTTATTTCTTAAGCAATCATCTTTCTCAGGTGAGCGATCAAGGGCCATCTTGACCCTCTTGTTTCTACTTGGTTATGTAACGACTAATTAGTAACCCTTATTAGTGTGAAATTTGTTTATTAGCATTCCTAGAACTCGATGTGTACGGCATTTGTTCAGTAAGAGATGGGTCCGGTCCGCCAATCAAGATGGCTGCCAGAGTTTAAAATAGAAGAAAAAAAAAACGAAATCTCCTCTTTAACCCCTTGTTAGATTTTGATGAGTCTTGATAGGAATGATTATTGGGGTATACTGCACAAAAATAGCTTAAATTATTCCGGTCTGCCAGCCAGGATGGCCGCCATAGGTAAAAGTCGCAAAATCTTAA
The DNA here is from genome assembly GCA_021229015.1 of Solen grandis. Taxonomy (NCBI): domain Eukaryota; kingdom Metazoa; phylum Mollusca; class Bivalvia; order Adapedonta; family Solenidae; genus Solen; species Solen grandis. The sequence continues at coordinate 49,571,665 of CM037782.1, read as the reverse complement.
CACTACATCTCCTCCTAACCCGCTGAGCAGATTTTCATGAAACTCAATAGGAATTATCAGGTTTAATACTGATCATTTAAGTAAAAACTGATGATGTCGCGATAGCGACTTTAGTTCTTTTATTATTATTTTTTATTATTATTAGCTCACCTGAGCAGGAAATGCTCGAGGTGAGCTATTGTCATCGGTCAATTTTCGCTGTCCATCCGTCAGGACGTCCTTCCGGACGTCCGTCAATATTTTCTTGTGTACACACCATCTTTACTTCTTAAGCAATTTTGTTTAAATTTCATGACAATGTTTATAGCTATCATATCTTGGCCAGGTTTGATTATGACTGATATCTGCTCATAAGGTCTGGAGTTATGGGCCTTATTATTGAGAGACCCTGATCACTATCTCTTAATTTGCAGATGTTTTACCTGTGGTTCACTTCCGGTTGTAGTGCTCAATTTGTAAACAAGCGATATGATATGCTGTTGTAAGTTGTGTGTCTGCAGGGTAAATATTTTTAATAGGAAAACAACGCAGATAAAACAAACTGTTTCATTACTTGTGTGCTAATTTGAAGCAAATGATGACTGAAATTACCAATGAAATATCAAGTTTTAAAGAATTAGAGCAATACTAATGCAGTTAAGTGCACGTTGTTGTCAAAAAGACACGTGAATAAAAGCAATTATTACGAAATTGAAAGGTGAACCGGAGACAACTTTAGTACAATCGCTTAATATTCTTGACAAATTTCATAGAAACTTTAACTTTTTAAAAATGTAATAAACCAGTGTTGTAGATAAATATATTGTCAATTAAACGGCACTGCTGTTGATTTTCAGTTGCTTGCTTGAATGTAAAAGTACTATTAGTACATATTAAACAAGGTAGAAAATGATTTTTTTCTCATTGTCATTCTTTTCGTTTTATTTGTGCATCACGTAAAGGTTGGCCGATAACGTTTTATCGTGCCACTTTTCAACGGATATCGATCTATGAAGACAAGGTCACTAAATAATGTTCGTGGGTCGTTTAAACAAAAAGCAAAAAATATATATGCCGCGGGCCAATCCTATACATAACTTGTAGACTAAATGAGAACAAAATTATTGAAAATGTTCTCATTATATACAACACATTTAAGTCAATGAGGCAGAAAAACAAACGTTTAAAGTTATTTCAAGGTTTGCTATCGTATGTCAAATACATATCAAATTCACATATATATCCCATTTGTTACATTTTCCCCTTGTATCCCGCTCAAGGTAAAACATATTTATTGCAACACTTAATGTCATCAAAAGTTAAGTTTACCGACATAAGCGAGTGTTTGGTGACACAGTGAAAAAATTAATAATACGAAGAGACAGGTGATCCGTACTGATTTTAAGATAATACATGTACTGTGAAACATTAATTTTCGTGGGACACTAATTTCCGTCGATTTCATGGAGGGTATTATCCACGAAGATCAATCCCCACGAAAACTTCTCTCTTATAAGGATCACGTTTTCTAGAACATAGATCCTCGAATAAATGTACCCACGAAATTCCCTTTGGTACATAATCAACGAAAATTAATGTCAACGAAAATTAATGAATTTACATATATATTTTTTATATGTGTGTGTGTGTGCTCATCTAAGCTTATACAGTCATTTCTAAGTCACTACTAGGTTATCGCACCCGGACTCCCTTGTATCCAGCCATTGTCTCTTCTGATGCTGTCTCTTCAGAAAAAAAAACACGTGGGTAAACCTTAAGGACTAAAATATAGCCACAAGAATCAGGAAATGATTGTTAGCCATTAAAATAAAAGAAGAAAAACTACTGACGCGAAATATCGTCAAAGGCAGAAATCCCCCGGACATAACTCCAATTTAAAATGTGTCATATACTTTAATACAGACGTAATTAAGTCAAGAATTACCGGTTCCTCTTTTAATTTTTATCTTAATAGTGTCTTGATGATGTTCTTTGTCCAGTCCATTTAATTACATTTATCACAGATTTGGGGGTCGTGGGTTCGATCCCCGGCCGCGACATACCAAAGTCGTAAAAATGGTACTGATATAGCTCCCTTGCTTGGCGCTCAGCATACAAGGGTAGTTACAGGACCCGTGTTCTCGAAACATACGTTAATACGATCTCGGGCTTATACTCAAATATTTGCTCAAATTTGAGTATAAGTCTGAGTATGATATTTGAGCCGTGTTCTTGAAAAAATAACATACTCAGAAATCTTGCTCAAACTTAAGTTTGAGTAAGACGTCTGAGCATGAGAATACGGCTTATCTTTACAACTCAGTTGAGTATGAAACTTTGATTTGAGTCTGAGTTTGAGTTTGAGTACGATTTTCAATACGTTCGAGAACACGAGGCCTGGACTGATTGGCCCGGTGTCAGGATAATATGACTGGGCGTGGTATCATGCCACATGTCTACGGCATGATACTGCAGTGTGGCAGCACTATGCCTGTCTCAAATAGTCATAGTCTTCCAACTGACTGAAATTCCGTCGGCGGGAAGTTAAACCCAATAAAGAAACAAATTTGATCACACAAATTTTAATTAGGAAATCGTTTGACAAAAAATATAATGATTTTAAACATTGTTTTATGATATACTTGTGTGCCAATTTTAATATTATTACAATAATTCCAAACAACATGATACTAGGTCAAATGTAAAGGGGTTCGAAAGATAGTAAGTCAACCGTATTTTTTACACACACACACACACACACACACTAAATTTATCATTTTTGTATTCAATGCGAACGCTCATTTGCTCATTTTTGGCTTCCTTATACACGATTTCGAACTTCCGCGCAACAACGCAAAATAGTGAATTCTTTAATCAAACCTTTTGTCGATATATCATAATTATTACACGACTGGTTCTGTTATGCAGATTGTTGTTGTATTGGGGTTTACCGCCGCTGCGATAGTATTTCAATCATATAGCGACGTCCAGCTAATTACAGGTGGAGGAAGACCCCGAGTACACAGAGGTACCCGGGTAGAACCACCGACCTACCGCAAGCCAGCTGGAAGGCTTCCTCACATGAAAAATCCGAAGTCCCTACCGGGATTCGAACCCACAGCGGTGAGGGGCTGAGATATTGGTAGTCCACGACTGTAACCGCTCGGCTTAAGATACCTGTAATATTCCACTACATTTCGGACCTCATGGCCTTTCACAGAGATAACCAAGGTTTAGTAATGTCTCATTAGGGTACCTTGTTTATCTTGATAGAGGTTAAGTGGCCCGAAATGTAGCGGAACCATTACGGGTGTCTTACATTTAGTTGTGTCCTTGCATATCCAGTCTGTTATTGCTTTTATCAATGATGAGTGCTAATCATTTACGACAACAGCACTGCCCAGCGCATAAATACATATTATTTTACTTTACAAACGATTTTCAATGCTGTGAATTCATCAGTACTACGACGCTTTGATTTTTTAAGAAGGAAAAATAATAAACGGCAAAATAAATCAAAGGACTGAGAGTCCTAATGTTGCATCAAGCATAAGCTGGAAGTCAAGTGGCTTGTGATTTTGAACTGTTTTATTATCAAATGGATCTTGTAGCTAATATAGCATTTTACAATTAGAGTCGAACATATTTCAATCAACGATATATTTTTATTTGCCATATACCTATTAGATGAAACAAGGACATATTACATGCCAGGAGTGCGTGAACTGCTGACCTTTACTGGCTTATGTCACACATTTTCATTCATAGTATTTTCATTGATATTTCTCGCTTACGCATCGTTGCAGGGTTTTAGTTCGATGTGTGGTATGTATAGAATGGTAAATAAATAATATAAAGAAAATTGTTTAACATTTTATTTATGTAAGATATGTAAAGAAAAAATGTCATGCAAGCATATGTATTATCATTGTATTGTGTTTCCCGCGATGAGTTTACAACGCAACATAAAAAGATTTACTGAATCAATTTCTTTTCGTCGCTTTTAATAACATTTATAAGTAGACAATATACAGTAGATATATACACACCTTGCAGATACAGTTTGGGTTGGAGAAATGGAGAGTAAAATTTTAAGTTCCCCCAGAATCTAAAAACGTGTTCATGCTACCCTGGATGGGAAATTTGAAATATGTTTCACATAATGTTTTATGTTTTAAATATGCCATACAATGGAAAATAATAAAAAAAAAGTAGAGAAATACTTTTGAACTACTTTAGGTAAATAACATACCGTACATAGTGCCAATTGAAGTGCACTACTGTCTTTTGCAGGGGTAAATCTTAATAAATTTGATAAATAGCACATACATTTATATATAAAATGGATGAGTCTAGGACGAAATAAGTGTTAGAAAAAAAAATATAGTTTCTAGTATGTAAGCTGAGCTCGCTATTCCATTGGACTACTTGTTTGTAAATTTGAACACATTTGTTAGCACTGGAAAAATCCATTGGATAGCATGTAACTTAATTTGACTACATCCGTAAACATAGTAAAATCCCATTTGATAGCCCATTAGTCAATTTAAGTATGTCTGTGAAAAATTAAATGGCTATTGGATAGCCTGTTAGTGAACTTCGTACATCAGTAAACACTGGAAAAGTCAATTGATTAATCACATACATAGGAAAACATGGCATCAACCATTGCACTTACAACACTTTTTTGAGGATGACTCGGAGCAACATCAAGAGCCACTGTTATGTCTTTGTGGTCCAGATACACAATTCTATCGTGCAGCCCTTTAAAAACACGAAACATAACATTGCGGAAGATGTATCCTGCATAATCCAGCTCTCTAATCGGGTCATCGGGAGAATGTGTATGCGTATGGGGGGCTTTTATTAATACCTTCACAAACTTGTTTCGCGTTAACAATTTTTCCACGCTGTCACGAATAATTTTCATTTTCGTTTCAAAGACGTTATGGTGGAAGGCGATTACATGCAGGTACATATGTATCAAGACGATCACTCGAGAATTGCTGTTAATCTTATCCAACTGACTTGAGATTGACATAGTTCTATTTTTATCAGCAAAATATACTCCCCATAATATAGGCTGACTATGGGGCAACCACTCGGCTCTGAATGACAATTTCTTGTTTGCGCATGCTGATGCTCTATGCCAATGTGGGCGTGTCCATTTTTCCGTCACTAGATGGCAGCCGAAGCGTGGCATTATGTCTGAAAACCATTGTCTTGTCGTGGAATCGCCGAAAAGAAGCAAAGTGGTGTTACGCAAACAGGTTTTGTTGTCTGCCAATGTCAACTCTTAAACATAAAAGATAATATAAGATAATGTTGTTACGAGCCAAGCGTAACTAGAAAGAAAAAAGCCAGCTGCATCCTTTATAACTATAATAAAATTTATTCAAAAATAAAGTTTACAAAATGTTGTACAAAATTGTTTTAGAGTTATGATTCAGTAAAGACAAAATACCAATATGAAATAACCTTAAAATGTACAATCCTAATATATCTAAATGAATTAAATGCCCTTCACTGATCCTGGTTTAGTTTACAATTTAACACAATTAAATAATGATAATCCTGATGTTCATTAAACATCCCACAGATGAATAAACTCAAAACTTCTGGTAACTTATCCAATGTTTTGACCCTAACTCACTTCCATCTTCCCCTTATATAGTTAAAACAAATTTCTAATAACGGAATAGAACATTCTGGTTAAATTTACAATCATGACAGTATATAAATAATACGTAGAAGTTTCTAGATCAATCTCCACTGTCACCAGAAACTTCCAGTAAATTCTAGTTCTTTCTATACTACAGACTTTGTTCTATATATTCCAAGAGATTTCAAGAACAATCTACTAATGTTGTGTTGTTCCATGAAGAGTATTACAGTCTTGAGACATTTTGCTGTCCCAACTGAGAATCACGATTTAGCTGTACATATTGAATCAAATAATGAGTGACAAATCTCACCTTTACAGTGTCGAAGGTGCCATGTGTTCCTATACATAAACCCCGTAGGTTGTCGTCTGTACCAAAGATCCGTACGATTATATCTAGAGCATGGGATTTCCGGGAGTTTAATGATGTCCTTATTTGAGTTTCCCATCGTTATGATAAGCTTTACTTTCTTTTGTATTTCAACTGGTCCCCTGTGAGAAACATACGTGTACTTTAAAATTTAGCCCGAATAGATCTACACTCAAAGGACTTTCTAAACGCCCACTTTTTCATAATTTTTGAGAATGCATGCATTTAATTCAATCAAAATTATTTAATTCAGACAATGTATAAGTTATAACGTGATGCCATATTTCAGGGGTACATGCGCGTTTGTTTGACTGTTGAAATGTTGGCAGTAAGAGAAACACACTAAAAACAAGTCACACGCCGTGGTTGTAAACTGTGCGCCAACAAGTCTAGGTGGGCGTTTAGGAATTCTTTTTAATGTATAACTTTCTTAAACGTACCGAATAAATATATTAGGGCGATGATATATTGCCATAGTTTACGTCCATGCACAGCCAACTCTCTTTACAACAGCTGTGTTTGTTTCAGCGAATTTTATTGTTATAAAGAAATTGTCATTGTAAAGAACAGAGACAAAGAAGGATTATGCACTTTAGTTTCAAAGACTACTGCTGTTATAATGAATGCCGTTGTAAAGAAGTTTCATTGTACATGTACTGCACATGTAATTCTTCACCCCCCTACCCCCCACCCCCAACTTGCGGTCACTACATTATAAGCGCTATGTATAGTAGTATAGGAGAGACAAACAAACCGGCGGCCATTTCTTTGACTGATTTTTTATTTATAAAAATCAAAGGATTGGCAGTGGAAAATGAATTTCTCGGATAATCGCAAGACCTGTTTTCCGAGTCTTAATTTCATTTGCCTGTTCCTCTAGTTAAAAACTTTGCTTGGAATTTCGGAAAAACGATTTGCGAATAATCGTTATTTTACAGTAACAAAATATTACAACTGGCATAAATTCCAAACACATATCTTAGCAATAAGTAATGGTTAAATACTATTTTTATTATTGTTGTAATAACAAAAACAGTTTGAATCATTTCTTATACCGTTAGTTATAAAGGTTGTAAGTCATGTGAGCTTAGTCATTTACTGCCAGATGTCATGCAATAGGAAGGATGGAATATGTTTCCCTAGTTTTAATGATTTAAGTATTATTTATCGCTTAGTGATGAATGTGGATTTTGAGCTCGGTCTCTGATAAATCAGATGAAATGTAAAAAGTAGTCCTAACCTTTTGAAAAGTCTCTGCTCCTCATCTTCTACAGGTAGATCAGGATTAATGGAAAACATTTTCACATTTGTCCAGTCCTTGCAGGAAAGGTTTGAGTGTTTAGGCCTTCCACAGTACCACGGCATTCCCGTGTTTTCAGATGTCAAATTACACACTTCAGGATATTGCTGGAGTTTCTCCTTAAACGTGTGACATAATGTTTCTACTTTATGCTGACCTTCAGAGAACTGCGCAGAAATAATCCTCGTTCCTATCAACTATAAAATACAATGGTTTGTTTTGTTTGCCAAATTTTAGGTCCAACTGACTTTTATTCAGTCATTTGGGTACTGTGTCTTCTTGAGACAGATATAGTGCTGCCACACTGCAGTTTTACACCGTAGACATGTGACATTATACCACACCCAGTCATATTATCCTAAACCGTGCCAACCAGTTCTGGAACTACCTGTATATGTGCTGAGCGTCAAGCAGGGATCTACCCGTACCATTCTTAACTTTTGGTATGCCGCGGTCGAGAATCAAACCCACGATCTCCCGCTCCCGAGGCGGACGCTCTTATTCCGAGTCAACCAAAACGAGTCAAAATACAGATGTACCCGTAATGTCACATACAGAAGGATATTCCATGTAGGAAATAAAACGCCGCTCCTCTGTTAAACGAACTCTTGAATTTTGAGTGTTTTACAACAGAATATTAGAAATGTGATCTAATAATAACAATATCATTTAAAATAGCATTGATGACGTCGGTAAAAACATAATTTGCATTGTAAACACTTTTTATTGATATATATAAAATCTATATATTATTTTCTTATATATTTATGTAATTATTGATTTAATTTTTATTTGAAAAAAAAAATGAACGAGAGATTACAGAAAACCTAAGGTATGAAAGTATATAATGAGTGATATGGAATTATTAATTTTCGTGAGACACTAAATTTCAATTTTTCTCGTGTTTAATGTATATGGAATTGTGACAAGTGTGACATTTTAAAGTATCAAATATCCGATGCCAAATTACCTCTTTTCTAAGTCGGTAGATTGCTGATATCATCTCCCTTGTGTATACTAGAGATACAATGACTTCAGCTTCTCCGGTCCAAAGAGCTTCGAAGATGGCCGTGTACGTGCCGTTATTATGGTCAACCACCAACCCATTGACAGCTGCATTTTTATTTGAACTGATAAGCCGAGCACGTAGATGGTCACATCCAACCGTTCGCCTCTGTCCATACCCGTTATACAAGACAATCCGAACGTGAATGGTATCTCCTAACTTGTAAATGAAATTTCCGTCTGATGTTTCACAGTCTGGACGGTGTTATGCGTGAAATGAAATACAAATGTATTCACTCATGTAATATGAACTGTACTTGATTGGTACACACAAATGTACAAAGACAATGGAACCTTTCTAAACTGCGGATGTAATGCACTCGCTAGAATGTCAGGTTTTGATAGTTTTTCAAAATATTCAAATTATAAGTATACCAGCAATGGAACACACATTTTTCCACTGTTTAGTATTTTGGTCAGATTGTCTGAATATGGTCACACGTTATACAGTAGAAACATAACATTAATAGCATCTTATCCTCTATAGAGAAGGATATGATTTTGCATTCATGACTTTTTTCTTACTTTTTTGGTGGTATAATGGAATAAATGGAAATGGAATAAATCTGTATCCTGTTACAGAGAGAAATTATATATATATGAACAAGTGTTTGACAAAATATTATAAATATGCATCATACAGTGGAAACCACGTAATCCGGACTCACGGTGTGAAATCCGGACCCCCTGTAATAAGGAATCCTGTGTGAAATCAGGATCTTTTATACACCGGGTTCTTTTTAATCCGGAATCCTCTCTAAACTGGGCTTTTTTTCTCCATGCATTCCATCCCGAGCATTTTTTTTATTATTATTTTGCCGTACATTAATTATCTTTTACTCTGTAATCCGGATAAACTGTTTTGGTATAGTGCCTTTTTTTCCATTATGGTACAATATATAACATAATAAGAGACTTAATAATGTACGTAAGTATTTACTATTTAAAGACACGTTTAATGTATTATTTATCTCTCTCTTAATACTAATAGTCATTATTGTGCCAATCCGTATTGGAATTTTAATCATTTGCACTGAAGCAGGAAGTTTTGTTGCAGGAGCTCAAACAAAATCATCGGCGATGTGGAAATTGACAAATTCTTCTGATGGTTACCAATGTTTGGGCCAAAATGACGGAACAGACCCATGAGAAATGGCATTTATTGATTTACTGGGCATAGGGGATGGTTCGTAAAGTTGAACGTTCACTTATGAATCGGCTATGGTTACTGTGTCCCGCGAAAAAAACAACAACAAAAAACCTTGAATCCTTGAATAATCTGAACTTCACCGAATTTGAAATATATCCCCGTATATTAAGGGAGTACTTGCGAACCATCCCATGTGCCTCGGGGAATATTATGAGATTGTGATAATTTGATGTAGGAATTAGAGACAGAATCAAGAGAAGACTTTTGGGGTTCCAGTAATGTTTCGTGGTGCTGTTGACTGTCTTAGTCTAAGATGGACCCAAACAACAACAAATTTTAGAGCGCGCTTCGTAGACATTTTGGCGAATATTCGGGGATTCAACCACGAGATCGGGAATGTGTCACCGAAAGTTCATAGAAAGGTCGTTGGACATTCGAATATTCCCGAATGTCCCCCCTGAGACATCGGCGAGAAATCACTTTAGGAAGCACTACGGATGCCCTCCAGGCCTGAATACATCGGGAAAAATTTCAGTGCAATGTTATTCTCCCCGAGACCTCCCTATGGTTTCACATGGCTCGCGACGCTCCCAAAGCCAAAATATGCAAAAGTAACCAAAATGAGTATATCGCTAATGCAAAAGTAACCAAAATGAATATGTCGCTTATGTAATAGTAACCATAATGAATATGTCGCTTATGTAATAGTAACCAAAATGAATATATCGCTTATGTAATAGTAACCAAAATGAATATGTCGCTTATGTAAAAGTAACCAAAATGAATATATCGCTTATGTAAAAGTAACCAAAATGAATATATCGCTTATGTAAAAGTAACCAAAATGAATATATCGCTTATGCAAAAGTAACCAAAATGAATATGTCGCTTATGTAAAAGTAACCAAAATGAATATATCGCTTATGTAAAAGTAACCAAAATGAATATATCGCTTATGCAAAAGTAACCAAAATGAATATATCGCTTATGCAAAAGTAACCAAAATGAATATGTCGCTTATGTAATAGTAACCATAATGAATATATCGCTTATGCAAAAGTAACCAAAATGAATATGTCGCTTATGTAATAGTAACCAAAATGAATATATCGCTTATGTAATAGTAACCAAAATGAATATGTCGCTTATGCAAAAGTAACCAAAATGAATATATCGCTTATGCAAAAGTAACCAAAATGAATATGTCGCTTATGCAAAAGTAACCAAAATGAATATGTCGCTTATGCAAAAGTAACCAAAATGAATATGTCGCTTATGCAAAAGTAACCAACATGAATATGTTGCTTATGCAAAAGTAACCAAAATGAATATGTCGCTTATGCAAAAGTAACCAAAATGAATATATCGCTTAAGCAAAAGTAACCAAAATGAATATATCGCTTATGTAATAGTAACCAAAATGAATATATCGCTTATGTAATAGTAACCAAAATGAATATATCGCTTATGCAAAAGTAACCAAAGTGAATATGTCGCTTATGCAAAAGTAACCAAAATGAATATGTCGCTTATGCAAAAGTAACCATAATGAATATATCGCTTATGTAATAGTAACCAAAATGAATATATCGCTTATGCAAAAGTAACCAAAATGAATATATCGCTTATGCAAAAGTAACCAAAATGAATATGTCGCTTATGTAATAGTAACCATAATGAATATGTCGCTTATGCAAAAGTAACCAAAATGAATATGTCGCTTATGCAAAAGTAACCAAAATGAATATATCGCTTATGTAATAGTAACCAAAATGAATATATCGCTTATGTAATAGTAACCAAAATGAATATATCGCTTATGCAAAAGTAACCAAAGTGAATATATCGCTTATGTAATAGTAACCATAATGAATATGTCACTTATGCAAAAGTAACCAAAATGAATATATCGCTTATGTAATAGTAACAAAATGAATATGTCGTTATGCAAAAGTAAGCAAAATGAATATATCGCTAAGCAAAAGTAACAAATGAATATGTCGCTTATGCAAAAGTAACCAAAATGAATATGTCGCTTATGCAAAAGTAACCAAAATGAATATGTCGCTTATGTAATAGTAACCATAATGAATATATCGCTTATGCAAAAGTAACCAAAATGAATATATCGCTTAAGCAAACGTAACCAAAATGAATATATCGCTTATGTAATAGTAACCAAAATGAATATATCGCTTATGAAGTAAAAATGAATATATCGCTTATGCAAAAGTAACCAAAGTGAATATATCGCTTATGTAATAGTAACCATAATGAATATGTCGCTTATGCAAAAGTAACCAAAATGAATATATCGCTTATGTAATAGTAACCAAAGTGAATATATCGCTTATGTAATAGTAACCAAAGTGAATATATCGCTTATGCAAAAGTAACCAAAATGAATATATCGCTTATGTAATAGTAACCATAATGAATATATCGCTTATGCAAAAGTAACCAAAATGAATATATCGCTTAAGCAATAGTAACCATAATGAATATATCGCTTATGCAAAAGTAACCAAATGATATATCGTTAAGCAAACGTAACCAAAATGAATATTCGCTTATGTAATAGTAACCAAAATGAATATATCGCTTATGTAATAGTAACCAAAATGAATATATGCTTATGCAAAAGTAACCAAAGTGAATATATCGCTTATGTAATAGTACCATAATGAATATGTCGCTTATGCAAAAGTAACCAAATGAATATATCGCTTATGTAATAGTAACCAAAGTGAATATATGCTTATGCAAAAGTAACCAAATGAATATATCGCTTATGCAAAGTAACCATAATGAATATATCGCTTATGTAATAGTAACCAAAATGAATATATCGCTTATGCAAAGTAACCAAAATGAATATATCGCTTATGCAAAGTAACCAAAATGAATATGTCGCTTATGTAATAGTAACCAAATGATATGTCCCTTATGATATAGTAACCATAATGAATATGTCGCTTAGGCAAAAGTAACCCAAATGAATATGTCGCTTATGTTATAGTAACCAAAATGAATATGTCGCTTAGGCAAAAGTAACCAAAATGAATATGTTGCTTAGGCAAAAGTAACCAAAATGAATATATCGCTTATGCAAAAGTAACCAAAATGAATATGTCGCTTATGCAAAGTAACCAAAATGAATATGTTCTTAGGCAATAACCAAAATGAATATATCGCTTATGTAATAGTAACCAAAATGAATATATCGCTTATGCAAAGATAACCAAAATGAATATGTTTCTTAGGCAAACGTAACCAAAATGAATATATCGCTTATGTAATAGTAACCAAAATGAATATATCGCTTATGCAAAAGTAACCAAAGTGAATATATCGCTTATGTAATAGTAACCATAATGAATATGTCGCTTATGCAAAAGTAACCAAAATGAATATATCGCTTATGCAAAAGTAACCAAAATGAATATATCGCTTATGCAATAGTAACCAAAATGAATATGTCGCTTATGCAAAAGTAACCAAAATGAATATGTCGCTTATGTAATAGTAACCAAATGAATATATCGCTTATGCAAAAGTAACCAAAATGAATATATCGCTTAAGCAAACGTAACCAAAATGAATATATCGCTTATGTAATAGTAACCAAAATGAATATATCGCTTATGTAATAGTAACCAAAATGAATATATCGCTTATGCAAAAGTAACCAAAATGAATATGTCGCTTATGCAAAAGTAACCAAAATGAATATGTCGCTTATGCAAAAGTAACCAAAATGAATATGTCGCTTACGCAAAAGTAACCAAATGAATATCGCTTATGCAAAAGTAACCAAAATGAATATGTCGCTTATGCAAAAGTAACCAAAATGAATATATCGCTTATGCAAAAGTAACCAAATGAATATATCGCTTATGTAATAGTAACCAAAATGAATATGTCGCTTATGCAAAAGTAACCAAAATGAATATATCGCTTATGCAAAAGTAACCAAAATGAATATATCGCTTATGCAAAAGCAACCAAAATGA
>CM037782.1:49508026-49558026 GCA_021229015.1 Solen grandis | reverse complement strand
TCAAATCATGATGCTGGGGTCAAAATTGGCCCTGCTCCAGGGATCACTTGATTTTACATAGACTTATATTGGAAAAAAAATCTTCTTCTCAAAAACAAGGTTTGGAGTTTATATATTTGGTATGTAACATGGGCTAATAGACCCTTTACCAAGTTTGTTCAAATCATCACCCTCGGGTCAAAATTACCCCAGGGGTCACTTGATTTTACATAGCCTAATGATACCAGGTGAGCGATCCAGGGCCATCATGGCCCTCTTGTTTACTTTTAAGTTTTGCATGCAATAGAAAATTTGGTTAAATTTTGGCATGCAAGCCTCTATCAGCCTTATATCTCAATAACCTTTCATTATAATGACTTGAATGATTATGAATATGTTTAGGGGCATCAGACAACCAAGGTAGATAATTCTTGATGGAATCTATTACAAGTTATGGCCCCTTTTTTAACTTAGAAATTTTGGTTAAAGTTTTGCATGCAAGGTACTTTCATGCTTTTATCTCAGTATCCAGGCATGCGATTGATTTGAAACATCTTTAATATGTTTAGGGGTGCCCCAGTGCATATTGTCATATTTTAAGGATTCCTTGATTACTATCAAGGAAGATGATACTTGATGGAATATATTACAAATATTGACCCCTTTTTAATTTTGGTTTAAGTTTTGCATGCAAGGAACTTCATGCTTATATTTCAGTAACCAGGCATGGGTTTGATTTGAAACATCTTTAATATGTTCAATAGTATCATACTATAGTGGCAGATGGTTTTAGATTGTATAAAATGCAGATTAGGGCCACTTTTTAACTTAGACTTTTTGACTTAAGTTTTTCATGCAAGCTACTATCCAGTTTATATCTCAGAAATTGTTTATGGTATTGACTAGAAAGTTTAGGAGTGTGGTCAGGGCCATAAGAAAACCAAGGAGGATAACTCTTGGACTAAGTTTTATACAAATTATGGCTCTTTTCTAACTTAAATATTTGGTTTAAGTTTTGCACGCAGAGTTTTATTATGCTTATGTCTCAGTAACTAGTCATAGGATTGATTTTAGACTTCATAAACCTATTTAGGGGTATTAGACTATCAAGGTATATCATTTCTGACTTTTATTATATACAGGGTATATAAAAGGCAAGAATTGAAATAGATTTCTTTTTATTTACCAACAAGCATTTTGAATAGTCGAGCGTGCTGTCCTCTGACAGCTCTTTTTTTTTATTAACTTCTTCCTTTCACTTTAGTTAAGAAACAGATATGAAAAAAATTTAACAGATTCTACTCAACTTTTCTATTATTGGACCAGTGCTTTGTGCCTAATAAATGGATTAGAGAAGCTTGCCTTAAGTAGAATTTGAATCTGCAACCTTTGGTTAAGTTGTCATTACACACTATTTTTGGATCATCATGTACCCTTGTTTTAAACTTTTTCTTTTCACAATTTTTTCATAACTTTCATTAGTATTTCACCACACATCATTACACAAATACAAAGATGGTAAAAATGAGTTTCACCTAGATTTTATGTTTTACAAATGTTTTAAAGGACTTTTTTTCTTTTTGTGATATTCAAATTGTTTTATATTATAATGGAAGAAATGATGGCTTTAACCTTAAGTTCAAACTTAACTCTGAAGATGTGACTTGTAGCACATGGAATCTGTGTGAATAATATCTTGCAGTGATAGCAGGGAGAAACATAATTTTCAATATTAAGACTCTGAAATTGACATTATAAGGAGAAATTCTTCAATTACAATCTTCTGTTGGCAGTAAGTTCTCAAGTTTTAATTAAGGCATAGTAGTAGCATTTATGAAGAAATGAGACTTTATCACTTCCAAATACGTGAGGGTTTCAGTCGATTATATTCAAAGAAGGCAAATGTGAGATTAGCAAGAATTGTAGCAAACAACTGTGGGAGGGTTTGCTCTCAGTTTGCTTATTGCCTTGGTGGTCAATGAAGATCTTTCTTTAAAATCCATTACTGCTGCCAATAGCAACCGTTTGTTTGAGAGAGTGGAAAGAATCCGATTTTTTATGAAACGTTTTGGTGATATGACATTGCTAGTTTGAGCTTTAAGGTCGAGATGACTAGATCTATGATGTCTAGCCAGGTTTGACAGTAATGTGAAAACTTGTATTCACTGGACTTAAAAGGATTGCAGGAGATATATTTCAAAGAGTGGTATTAAGATAATGGTTTTGTGATAAATCGGAAATAAATAAATCAGAGTGACTATTATTATGGCACTTGGGAAGCATGGAACCAGTGCTGATTTGCTAGTCTGATTAGATAAAATCTGATTTTGTTTTCTCATGTACAAACTGTATTTTTATGTCTTTTCTTTCTAAGCATGTTAATTATGAATTTGAATAGGGGACAAGCACAGTCTGATTGTTAAGATAGAATGGGTGCTTTTAGAATATATAATTATAGACACACTCATTTGCATATTCAGTTTCATGAATCACTGGTGGCTGCTCAAGAACTGTCTTGTTAACCATAGACGTTTATGTAATATCTTTCGTAGTTTATACTCTCGTAATTTATTAACATTTTTTTTTTCATGGATTGAGGGTTGTCACAAAACTTTTCTAGATGCATATAGAAACAAAAAGAGATGAAACACTTGCTCTATATAAAACTAATGTCACTTGGCCCCCTTCGCACTTTAGGTTTGTGTCTGGGTTTGATAACTTCCAGCTGGCTTACATTATGCTCATGTGTTGTACATATTGGGTACTTCTTCCACCTGTAAATAGCTGGATGTAGCTGTATAACTGAACTGTCCCCAGTGGCTGAGTGGTGAAACCATCTACCTCGGGAGTGAGAGGTTCGAACCCTGGCCACAACATACCAAAGTGGTAAAAAATGGTGCTGGTATAGCTACCTTGTGCTTGGCACTCAGCATATAAGGGTAGTTCCAGGACTGGTTGGTCAAGAGTCAGGATTTTGTGACTGGGTGTGCTGTCATGCTACTTGTCTACAGCAGCATTTTAAATCTGTCTCTCCAAATGACTGAAATACTGTTGATTGGACGATGAACCCAATAAACAAACTGTATAACTGAAATGTATACAGTCACAATGATTATAGTTTATTCCAAAACAGTCGTTACATATTATTTGGCTATGAAAATGTTGGTCTTTTTCCCCCACATTTTGTATAATCATACACATTTCTCATGCTTTATTAATATCCAGGTTCCTTTAGTTCCATTTATAGAAAATAGGGAATAATATGAAAAAATCTTGCAAAACACAAACAAATGGTGGTAGAGCTTAGCTGGAGTGAATATGATGGTTGTCTGCTTAGCCCATTTAAGGGTCTGAGATTGATCTTTGGCAGAGATAATAATTTTTAAAGATTTTTCTAGACATTAAAAATATATTTGAATTTATTTTCAACCTAAAACAAAAATTTTGGCCAAGGTACATTTTGCTTGGTCTGGTTGTAAGCATATTTTTTTTATTTTTTTTTAGCTCACATTGAGCACAACATGCTCAAGATGAGCTTTAAGGATCACCCTGCGTCCATCATGCGTCATCAACAATTTGGTTTGAACAACATCTCCTCTGAAACTACTGGACAGAATTTGATTAAACTTGGCAGGGATGATCCTTGGGTGAACCTTCACAAAAGTTGCTAAAATAAACTTGATCCATGTAGAACTCTGGTTGCAATGGCAACGGAAAGAAAAAAATATGAAAACTTTAATAATCATTATCTTCAAAACTACTGGCCAAATTTCAAAATGTTTTAGTACAGATATTCCTTGGATAACCATCTGCCAAGATTGCTAAAATTATTCTGATCAGTAAAAAGCTATGGCTAAATTTGCCTTAAATGTATATAGTGAAAACTTTAAAAGACTTCTGGCTAGATTTTAAAATGTTTTGGCACAGATGTTCTATGGGTAAACCTCTACCAAGCTTGCTCCTTTAGAGCAGTGATCAGGTGAGCAATATAGGGCCAGTATGGCTCTTGTTTTTTTTTTATCAGAATCATTTCACTCAAAGAAGCCTTTGATTCTGAATATCAGTGAAAGTAAAATAACCAAAATGGCAAAGGTAAATTCATTTTAATGAAGCAGCTTCTTCATACAAAAGTTGGACAGTAAGTTTGCAACTTATCAGTCTTAATTTGTTAAGTTACAAGTTTGAGGTATAAATATTTCATCTGATATGTATGGAATCGCTTTGAGAATGCTTTAGAAAATCAAATTGAGTATATGCCAATTTTGAAATGACATGTCTGTTTTTGTAATTGAGTTGGAATTATCAACCACTTTGATAAATTTATCATATAATGTTAAGGCTAGTCTCTTATATTCAGGCAGTCTCAGTTGTTTCTAATTTAAAACAGACTTGAGTGGTCTTGTATTACGAGGAAGCTACTCTCCTGCTGCAGTATACAGAGGATATATTTTGACTGAAATCTATTCCATAAATGGCCAAATATGTGTGGAAATGTTAATTTTCTTGACAACAAATTAAATAATGTTGTGATCTTACATTAAAAGGAACACATTTATTTATTATTTAGGTGAAACATTCATCATATAACATCAATGCTCATGTTGTGAAACCATGCCATTTGTCTACATGTTGATAAACCATGCCACTTGTCTACATGCTGAAAAACCATGCCACTTGTCTACATGTTGATAAACCATGCCACTTGTCTACATGTTGAAAAACCATGCCACTTGTCTACATGCTGAAAAACCATGCCACTTGTCTACATGTTGATAAACCATGCCAGTTGTCTACATGTTGATAAACCATGCCACTTGTCTACATGTTGATAAACCATGCCACTTGTCTATATGCCGATAAACCATGCCACTTGTCTACATGTTGATAAACCATGCCACTTGTCCACATGTTGATAAACCATGCCAGTTGTCTACATGTTGATAAACCATGCCACTGGTCTACATGTTGATAAACCATGCCACTTGTCTACATGTTGATAAACCATGCCACTTGTCTACATGTTGATAAACCATGCCACTGTCTACATGTTGATAAACCATGCCACTGTCTACATGTTGATAAACCATGTCACTTGTCTACATGTTGATAAACCATGCACTTGTCTACATGTGAAAACCATGCACTTGTCTACATGTTGATAAACCATGCATTCTACATGTTGATACCATCCTGTCTACATGCTGATAAACCATGCCACTTGTCTACATGCTTTACAATTGCATGCTGCTATTGCAGTGTAGTAGCAGTTTGTCCTTCAAATACTCTGAATATTTTCACAGAATGTTGAACTCAGTTTACAAGAATATTTGAAAAATTGTGTGCACATATGTATTTATGAATAGAAGCATCTCTGGGCTTTTATTTAAATACAACTGCAATAAATTAGAAAAACACAGTAAATATGAAACCCTTATAATGCACCACATCAAGTCTTGAATGACTAAAGAACGACCGTGCTAATATGATATTTGTTGCAGCTGGAAACATTTTATTTGTTGTATCAGGATACATTGTCTGTTGGTAGTATTGCATTCAGTGGTTTTGTTGATACAGGAGACCATACAGCAAATTACTAGTAGATGAGTGTTGACAATTCCAATTGCCTGGTATCACGTAACTGCAATATCATCATGCAGACATGTGGCATGGTTTCACAACTCTTCAATATCAGAATAGTCAAGTGCCATGATATCACTCCACTGCAAAATCAGACAGGGTATCACTCCACTGCAAAATCAGTGACATAGTATTACATCACTGCATTTTTAGAAAGTTTAAAATTGATTTGTTACCACATCATCTCAGTATCAGACTGATTATAAGTGGCATGGTATCACACCACTGCACTATGAGACTATAAACACTGGTCATAATTGTGTGACACTGCGATTATCAAGACTTAATAAAATGGGCATGTTTTTGTATGCCACAATATCAGTAAAGGGTGATCATATTTGCAAGTAATTAAGGGAGGAAAGAACTTTAACAGTGACCTTTGTCACTCCACATTCATTGTTAAGGACAGTTTTATGTGCATTGATTCCATGGCTTATAGAATGCCTGTGTTCAGCACTGGCTTTATGGATGTGAAAAAATATAGATGTAAGGTATAAGTTTATATTTAGGAGAAAGTCAAATGTACTATAAAAGTGTGTTTTTCTATGAAAATATTGGATAGTTTTGGTGTGATTCTCATGCTTCAAACATTTTCCTTTGATCAAAAATATCAAATGTCATTGAATACACATGAGGATTTGGGATTTTTGAAATGGTGGCGGTTTAGTTCCTCAAAGTATTTTAAAGCTCACCTGAATAAAGCTCAGTGTGAGCTTTTGTGATCATTTGATTGTCCATCATCTGTCGTTCGTCATGCGTCAACAATTTCAATAATCTTTTCCTCTGAAACTACGAGATGGATTTTAATCAAATTTTGCCAAAATAATACTTATGATAGCCTTATGCAAGTTCCTTTTTTTTTTTCAATTCCATTAAAAACTCTGGTTGCCATGGCAACCAGAAGATAAAATCTTTAAAATGCCTTTTTCTCAGAAATATATAGACCTACAGATTTGATTTTTGGTACATAGCATCAGCTCATGCCTCAACATTTGTGCAAAATTTGTGCCCCTGGGGTCACAATTTGCCATGCCCAAGGACTACACAAGTATTTTTTCTAGATGGATTTACATTGTCAAGACTTGTTTTCCAATTAATGTCAAATTTCATCGAACTAAAAGTGTTTTAAGACTAAGACAATCTCTTGTCAAGGTAATGTGGTTGATTGACCATAATTTCTAATATTTTTGAGGAATGATACTGTACCAGAGCACTATATTAAGTCCACAGTGGGCATTCTTGAATGACTGACATACTGTTAGTGGGAAGCAAATATACTGCATCAACTCATGAATGATTTGAAACACTTTTTCACAATCATGTCATGGTAATTAGGTGTAGCAAATGGCATAGGATTGTTAGTTGGAAACTCAGGAATATGGCCTAAGATGTCCCATCAGTTTTGTAACTATCTGGCCTAAGATGCCCCATCAGTTTTGTAACTATCTGGCCTAAGATTGCCCCATCAGTTTTGTAACTATCAGGCCTAAGATGCCCCATCAGTTTTGTAACTATCTGGCCTAAGATTCCCCCATCAGTTTTGTAACTATCAGGCCAAAGATGCTCCGTCAGTTTTGTAACTATCTGGCCTCAGATGCCCCATCAGTTTTATAACTATCTGACCTAAATTGCCCCATCAGTTTTGTAACTATTAGGCCTAAGATTCCCCATCAGTTTCGTAACTATCAGGCCTAAGATGCCCCATCAGTTTTGTAACTATCTGGCCTAAGATTCCCCAATAGTTTTGTAACTATCTGGCCTAAGATTCCCCATCAGTTTTGTAACTATCTGGCCTAAGATTCCCCATCAGTTTTGTAACTATCTGGCCTAAGATTCCCCATCAGTTTTGTAACTATCTGGCCTTAGATTCCCCATCAGTTTTGTAACTATCTGGCCTAAGATTCCCCATAGTTTTGTAACTATCTGGCCTAAGATTCCCCATCAGTTTTGTAACTATCTGGCCTAAGATTCCCCATCAGTTTTGTAACTATCTGGCCTTAGATGCCCCATCATTTATGTAACTATCTGGCCTAAGATTCCCCATCAGTTTTGTAACTATCTGGCCTTAGATTCCCAATCAGTTTTGTAACTATCTGGCCTAAGATTCCCCATCAGTTTTGTAACTATCTGGCCTAAGATTCCCCATCAGTTTTGTAACTATCTGGCCTAAGATTGCCCCATCAGTTTTGTAACTATCTGGCCTAAGATGCCCCATCAGTTTTGTAACTATCAGGCCTAAGATTTCCCATCAGTTTTGTTACTATCTGGCCTAAGATGCCCCATCAGTTTTGTAACTATCTGGCCTAAGATTCCCCATCAGTTCTGTAACTATCTGGCCTAAGATTCCCCATCAGTTTTGTAACTATCTGGCCTAAGATTCCCCATCAGTTTTGTAACTATCTGGCCTAAGATTCCCCCATCAGTTTTGTAACTATCTGGCCTAAGATGCCCCATCAGTTTTGTAACTATCTGGCCTAAGATGCCCCATCAGTTTTGTAACTATCTGGCCTAAGATTCCCCATCAGTTTTGTTACTATCTGGCCTAAGATGCCCCATCAGTTTTGTAACTATCTGGCCTAAGATGCCCCATCAGTTTTGTAACTATCAGGCCTAAGATTCCCCATCAGTTTTGTTACTATCAGGCCAAGTTTTGTTACTATCTGGCCTAAGATTCCCCCATCAGTTTCGTAACTATCTGGCCTAAGATTCCCCATCAGTTTTGTAACTTTCTGGCCTAAGATGCCC
The DNA here is from genome assembly GCA_021229015.1 of Solen grandis. Lineage (NCBI taxonomy): Eukaryota > Metazoa > Mollusca > Bivalvia > Adapedonta > Solenidae > Solen > Solen grandis. The sequence goes on along the minus strand of CM037782.1, from coordinate 49,549,665 downwards.
CATCAGTATTGTCTGTTTACTGTAGCACAGCCGTGATATGTAATCTCAGCTTCTCCAGTCCTCCATATAACATTCTTATGTTGTATCTTTTTTTACATAATGATTAATTGTCAGTTTGTCGATAAATTTGAAGCTGTTAATATAAAGCCCCCCAAATGAATTTATGACATGGTATTTGTAGCCTAATGCCTGTATGGTGTGAGCTGGATGTTTTCTATCAGCGGATGATGTATTGATTAAAGCCTGGTAGTCTCTTGGCATTCCTGCCAGATCCCCGACACTTTGGGGGGGGTTGAAGAGGCAGCGTATTGGTCAACATTCAGCAGTTTCAAACAGACTCTTCACAGGACTAAGGTTTCATGATATTCTGCTTGACAAATTGATATTGTCCACTGAGACTTAAATAGGAGTTGTCGTCTTTGATTGAGAATAGTGCTTTACTCCAGGGGTGAGTTGCTTGTTTTTTGGTTGTTTGTTTTAAATGTCAATTTGTTTCTTAGTAGTTGTGCTGGTAAGCCGAAACTAATTTGAGCTTGTGTTTGAAGTTAATTGCATGATAATTATTTCTTAGCTAATCAGGGAAGATGCAAAGTTGTAAAGTATGTAGTTCATAGACTTGTCTGCATAAAAGAGTAGTTCAGGGACAGTTCTGCTCAAAGTAATTTGATCAGGGAATGGTCAGGAATAGTGAGGGGACTTATTTGTAGACGGAAGCAGTTAAATGTACAGATAATGGATTAATGAGTTGTTCAAGGACAAGTCTGCAGTAAATTGGGCTTGAGCACTGGTAGATCACATTTTGGTGAGATTGTTCTATGTAAAGGGGTAGTTCCGGGACTTACCTATTGGGAAGTTCAAGGACTGGTATATGTAATTAATAGTTCATAGACTTATTGAGGAAGTTCAAGGACTGGTATATGTAATTGATAGTTCATAGACTTATTGGGAAGTTCAAGGACTGGTATATGTAAATTAATAGTTCATAGACTTATCAGGAAGTTCAAGGACTGGTATATGTAATTGATAGTTCATAGACTTATTGAGAAGTTCAAGGACTGGTATATGTAAATTAATAGTTCATAGACTTATCAGGAAGTTCAAGGACTGGTATATGTAAATTAATAGTTCATAGACTTATTGGGAAGTTCAAGGACTGGTATATGTAAATTAATAGTTCATAGACTTATAGGAAGTTCAAGGACTGGTATATGTAATTGATAGTTCATAGAATTATTGGGAAGTTCAAGGACTGGTATATGTAAATTAATAGTTCATAGACTTATCGGGAAGTTCAAGGACTGGTATATGTAAATTAATAGTTCATAGACTTATCAGGAAGTTCAAGGACTGGTATATGTAAATTAATAGTTCATAGACTTATCGGGAAGTTCAAGGACTGGTATATGTAAATTAATAGTTCATAGACTTATCGGGAAGTTCAAGGCCTGGTATATGTAAATTAATAGTTCATAGACTTATCAGGAAGTTCAAGGACTGGTATATGTAATTAATAGTTCATAGACTTATCGGGAAGTTCAAGGACTGGTATATGTAAATTAATAGTTCATAGACTTATCAGGAAGTTCAAGGACTGGTATATGTAATTGATAGTTCATAGACTTATTGAGAAGTTCAAGGACTGGTATATGTAAATTGATAGTTCATAGACTTATTCAGGAAGTTCAAGGACTGGTATATGTAAATTGATAGTTCATAGACTTATCAGGGAAATTCAAGGACTGGTATATGTAATTATAGTTCATAGACTTATCGGGAAGTTCAAGGACTGGTATATGTAAATTAATAGTTCATAGACTTATTGGAAGTTCAAGGACTGGTATATGTAAATTAATAGTTCATAGACTTATTAGGAAGTTCAAGGACTGGTATATGTAATTAATAGTTCATAGACTTATCAAGAAGTTCAGGGACTGGTCTCTGTAAATATTAGTTCAGGGACAAGCCTATGAAAGAATTAGTTCAGTGACTGGTCTTCGTAAATAAGAAGTTCAGGGACTGGTCTCTGTAAATATTACTTCAGGGACAGGCCTATGAAAGAGTTATTATTTGAAAGGACAAATAGTTCAATGACTGTTCTGTACAAATAATTTCAGGAACTACTACTGTATACATAGGCAGATAAGGCGCAGCATCATGTAAGGCGCACCTTAATTTTCAGGGTAACTAGCACTTGGGAAAAAAAATTTGATTATCCCATCGTATAAGGCACAGTAGTGTTTTGAAATTTGTGCCATTTTCTAATTAGAATTTTCTAGACTAACCTGCATTTTATTGTACTGTGTATTGCTTGTCCTATATTGCAATACATATTGTATTGGGAGCAGCCTGGCAATATGCAGCTCTATAATGCAATGAAACTTTGCATGTGTACTAAACATCAAGGGTAAAATCATATGATCTATTATGGCAATGCTAATGTAAACCCTAATAACGTGAAGATGATGCATAATCAGCCATTGGAAAAAAACATTGACATTTCCTTTAATGCAAATGCTTCATGTACTTTAAATATCTGACTGTTACTGATATTGCACATACTTAAAGCAGCTCTTGTTCACAGATGATCGGTAGAAATTGCAAAAACAAAGTTTGCTCTACTCTCACTCATTAATGTTGCTTAAGTCTTTGTTTCCTGACAAGCAAACTTGGCAAGTGTAGGTAATATTGCACAGGGAAAATGCTTTTTTTATAAGCGTTTTCTTTGGCTAAATTGGTTAAATAGAGTATGGTATCCCCTAAGCAGGTGCTTTCATATTGTGACATGTTCTGCAATGTAGCATCATCACTGGTTCCAGGTATCTAATTCATAAGTCCAGACTGTGAACTGAGCGCATGCACGAAGAGTAATTGTAATCAGTTGTTTGACAGCACACAAAATAGAGTTTCTAATTATATCCTTTATAATTCTATACATAGGTTCAATATCGTTTGTAATGTTATTGCCTGTCATGGAGAAACCATTTTACTATCTTTGGTGACTGTGTTGATAAAAGTAATACACATAGATAGTTAAAAACAAATTCTTTGTGAACTAGCTACTTTAAAACATAACATTATTGTGGGTGTTTTAATCACCTTCAGGGATCAGTCCATGTTCCACTGCTTAAACCACAAGCGCCTTGAAGTCAACTGGTGATTTCAAATTTAAATGCCTTTTCTGTTTAACCTTTAACCATGTGAAGGTGGCCCTTTTTTAGGGTGTAGCACAATGACAAGAGTAAAGCTGATACAGCCAACATATACTGTGCAATCGGCTTTAGGTTTTTAAAGGCATCATTGATGCAAAGCTACTTTAATTGCTTCTATATTTTTATGTTAAGTTAGTATAGTTTTGAGCCAATTCCTCAGTTTATACTGTTGATTTCTAGGGCTCTTGACTGATGACAGGAAGGGAGATTTTATTTACACCATATTTTTGGAAGTAAAAGCACCACTTTTAACAAATATTGGCAAAGAAGATACTTGTGGTATATTGAAGTTCTGTGAAAAACTCCCAGAATTTAAAGATATTTTCAGACAGAAAGACCCCCTATAAACGGCCCCAGACAGGGAGGGGGAAAAGGCCTTGACCCTTAATCAGTGCCATAGAGATAAGAAATCACTTGATTGAGATAGATTCAGTCTGGCCTTTCTTTTGTTCTATGAGTGGAACAATTAGCATAGCGCAGCAGCAAAGGATTAACATTAGACCTGGTTTCATGCGAGTCTGACAGCAACTCCGGATTTGCATCACAAAACCAGTTTCCAGTGATTTGCATTGGGACATAAACAAATTAAGATATGATCTTGTTTTAATGCTGTCCCTTACAATCCATATGAAAAATCAATATACCATTTTCTGCAGACATCAGCAGTTTGTGAAATACACTCCTAGATCTGAGTTCTTTTAACTACAGCCTCATCATCAATCTATTTTACTTCTTCCGACTGACACTTTCAAAATGAAACATTCCTTTATAGCGTAAAGGTTTTTTTTATATCTTTTTTTTTTTGTCCTTGATGTGTTTTGATTTTTTTTCTGTAGACTGGAACACATTCCAAGATCACCTAATTTGGTTTTCTAGCAACTTTCAGTAGACCCTGAAAGATAGCAATGTCTGTAGACATATCATGTTCAATCAAAAGTAAGCTTTGAATTCTGAATTGATGGAAAGAAAATTCTTTGCGATGAGAGGAGCACTCCAGTCAAGAGTTCAGGCTTGTGTAGGCCAATAATTTAGAATAGATCTATAGACTGCAAAGTACCTATTTCACTTCTTTGACTTGAAAACTAAAAAAAAAAAAAAGATTTTGTCTCTCTTTTTCTTCTTTCTCTTCTCTCCCCCTCATTTGCTGCATTCTTAGTATAGCTCTATAATTGATTGATGCAGATAAACTAGAAAATTATTCAGTTTTAAAAATGATAATCCAGAATTAGAATTGTGACTTTAATTTAAAATCGTGATAATAACAAGAAAGAAAAACAATATTACTTTGATTAAATGTCAAAAATAAAATGATTAAACATTTGTTGGAATTTCTTTTCAAAATTTCTTCATCACACAAAAGACTGAATACTTTTACTGGTTCTCCTCAGTTTGCTCATACAATCTTGAAGTCCAGTTTCTGCATGTCAAAAAATAATAATAATTATACATTTATAGTTTATAATAATTCAACCTTTTTAAATTTTTTAGAATAATTTCATATAATTTAATAAATAACAAAAGTTTGCCTGTATCACTCATATATGAAAAAATTCTGTAAAATCAAATTTAATCAATATTAAAAATTTAAATATTTCAAACACTATTGAAATATTAGTAGTGCATCTCAATTTTGAAACAGGTTTTATTTGTAATGGACACTTTTGCAAGTAACATTTACGGAGTGTAATTAACAATTTTATCTCATTTTATCAGTCTTTGTTAGCGACTTCATGATACTTAGCTCTCTCATCACCAAGTGTCTAAATTACCATCAAGTTGTGTGTGTGGGGGGAGTTCAATTTTTAAAATATATTTTTTTAATCTGAGTGGCGTTTTTTTTTTAATCAAATATAATATTTTCACTGTGAAATATCGGACTGTTAAGTAATACTCTCTATGTCCTAGTAAATAATGTGACAGAGTATTGCTGCAGAAAGCATTGTTTTGTCTCCAAGAGAAAAGTGTGCGCTGGTGACATAAACAAAAGTGTATGCATGACAATTCCTCATATCGCACAACCACTTTGTATCAAAGAGATCAGCAAATGCAGCTTTATGTCTGCTTGGCTTTAATGTCCCACTAAAAGTATTCCAGTCATTTTAAGATTTTGTTTAATGTTTGACAGATATAGTGCTGATAATGCTGCCTTTCTGAAGTGGCATGACACTACGCCCAGTTGCATTATCCTGACTTCAGACAGAAGAGGTCTGAAGCTACCTTTATGTACCGATTGTCAAACTAGAGAGCATAATGACTTGGTATATTTTAGTGTCTGACACCTGTGATCAAGTCTTTCCTTACCTCTACATTTATTAATTGTTTGATTTTCAACTAGAAATATTTAAGCCAATCAAAAAGTGGTGGGGGGATATATAGTACATTAGAAATTACAATACAAGTGTTCAAATTGGTTAATGCCAGACAAGGACAAAATGACTTTACTTGATTATTTAAGTTTACCATCGCTTTGACAGTATTAAACGACGTCCAGCTAATTACAGGTGGAGGAAGAACCCGAATGCACGGACGCATCCGGGTAGAACCACTGACCTGCTGCAAGCCAGCTGGAAGGCTTCCTCACATAAAAATCCAAATGACCCTGCCGAGATTCAAACCCATGTGGTGAGGGGCTGAGTGAGTGTTAAAGTCAGCGACTTTACCTTCCTCGGCCACAGAGGCCCCAGGGCAAAATGAAATACAGTCCATGTATTAAGAGAAACATAATCAGCAGTCATGTGTTACCCAACATCTAGAAATGAAGTTCATGCATGACCTCCTGATGAAAAATGTGGATGCTCTAATCATTAAAAAAAAATGTGAGACCTGCTGGTTTTTATCATTTATCAGATGTTTAATCATTGTCTGCCATAGTCTGAAACAGCAGCAATCTTTGTGACATCTGTCCTTTATGTCCTGAAGCACATTGAGAAAATGTCTTAACGTGATAAACTAGATATTAGCCTGTGAATAGTGTTTAGGGTAATTACATTTGATGCTGTATAATGAAAATCAAGAGATAAAGATGTGGGTTCAGTTTGATCAAGCTTTACAGTGGTCTGACATGGTGTTATATGGTGTATCTGGTTAGAAGAGGAGGCTCTCACTAGATACAGATAGGTCCGGATAGGTCCAGTGGACATTTCCAAACATTTAAGATGTCTACAAATACATTCAAATTAACTAATGAAATTAGCCAATAGCAATGCTGGGATATCATGTGCTTTAAGGTTCTCATTTAAGTACAGTATAGATCCAATGGACATTTACAATGTTTACAAATATATTCAAATTAACTAGTTAAATTAACCAATAGCAATGCTGGGATATCATGTGATTTAAGGCTGACACTTCCAATGGACATTTACAATATTTACAAATATATTCAAAATAAATTATTAAATTAGCCAGTAGCATGCTGGCATATCATGTGATTTAAGGCTCTCACAAAATACAGTATAAAGTTGTACCTGTATTAAGTGGCCACATGTATTAACAGTCAACCTGCATTTAGTGGTTAGTTTAAATATAACTTATAAACTGTATCATTTTGTTATATGTTTAACCTTCATTTAGTGGCCACCTCTGTTAAACGATCACTTTCTCTTGTTCCCTTAACAGACTGCTTATAAGGAAGGTTTGACTGTAGATCCATTGGACATTTCCAATGTTTACAAATATAATCAAAATAATTTGTTGAATTAGCCAATAGAAATGCAGGAAGATCATGTGTTCAGTTGTTGACCTTGACATAAAAGAAGATCACATGGCTTTGTTTGCAAGTAGTTGATCTAGCCGTGAAAGGAAAATAATTTCTTAACATTAAGTAAAGTCAGGGCTATGTTTTTCCGTGGTGAGACTGAAAACATTGTGCTTGCGATGAAGTAATAAAACAATAATAGAACAGTTAGTAATAAATTAAAGATCTGAGGCCCATTTCACTAAACTTTGTACTAACAAATCTGATCTTCGGCATAAAAATGATGTCAAATATAATGCCTATAAATTCCTCATCTGCACAATAAAGAGGTGACCTTTTCCATTATGTAATACATGTACAAACTTGTCACTTTCTGTGAAGAAAAAAAAATACTGATTTACATCTCAAAATATATGAATACAAAGACTTTTTTTTTTTTCAAACAAAGTTTAGAGAAATGGGCCCCTGAGGTGTCCAAGGTATAAACGGTGCATGCCCAGGGCTGGCCGCAAAATTGTTTTAAGTGTATATAGAAAAAGAAGGAGATTAAACAGTTTCTCGTTCAACCCTCAATGCAGTAACAGATCTTAAATTGTACATTCTTATAGAGAACTATATTAAGCCCTGGACTATTCTAGATGTCTTAGTTATGAAACATTACTACTGTTATGCACAGAAATAAAGATCTGAACTCCTTATGCTTTTGAAGAGGTATGGATGGCTGAATTATTTATCTATCAAAGAGAGAAATATTATAATCAATAAGGAATGGTTTGAATCCACTGTCTTTGTTCTGGTTTCATATAGCATTGATTTGTCCATTGAGAATTACAGTGAACTCATGGATAATTTCTTTCTCACAGACTCATTTTCTCAATTGGTTTTTGCTGTTGCTCTTAAAGCAAAAGAAATTGAAGATGTTTTTTTGAGAATAATGGCATGACAAATTGCAGCAGGTAATGAATAGCCTTGGCATATTTGTTGCAGAAGTGCATGGGGGATTTTATCTTGGTTCTGTGACAGTTGTAAGCTGATTAATTCAGGGTCAGTTTCAAAATTGACATGATATTTTCATCTTACCAGACCATGCTGGTGTGCCAAATGTAGACCAATTTTGATGCATTGGCAAGCAGAACAGACCCAGAAAAGAGAAGGGTCAGGGTTTCTTAAGTTCATACAACATTGTAGCTCTAAATTCTTCAGTCTACATGGCAAAGAAAAATCAGCTGTTTCATATACAATTAATTTGAATGTTCTTTTAATCAATATTCATGAGGTCATAAATTTGAATATGAATATTCATGAGAGTATGTTAATTTTTTATAAAAGTGACCTTGCATAATTACTACAGTGGCATAGTTCTATAAAATCAACAAAAGTAAATTTAAAAAAAAAAAAAAAAAAAATTATGGTGATTTTTAAAGCTATATGAACTAGGTTTTTAAAACATATTTTGTTTTACTATTATCAATGGGGTATGCATGGTAGCATTTTGTCTTATAACCCTTTACCTCATAAATATCTATGTACAAATACAGGATTTGATAAACATGTATTATAACTTGCTGAAATTTATAAGGTATATGAAATTATGGATTTTCTTTTGCCATGCAGACAGTGTTGAATATAGCTACAATATTGTATGAGCAAACAATATGAGCTACAATATTGTATGAGCAAACAATATGAGCTACAATATTGTATGAGCAAACAATGTGAGCTACAATATTGTATGAGCAAACAATATGAGCTACATATTGTATGAGCAAACAATATGAGCTACATATTGTATGAGCAAACAATATGAGCTACAATATTGTATGAGCAAACAGAGGAGACCCTGATCCTTCTAGGTAGGAGCTGCCTGATACAGGTCTGCTCTGCTTGCCTGAATGCATCAAAACAAGTCAATATAAGGTAAAGGATTGATTAATAATGTATGTACATGCATTTGTTACTCATCCGACATGAAAGTGGAACATGATTATATATTCCAGTTTGACCTTATCAACCTTCAGAGCAGGAGAGTTACTCATCCCTGACTCAATTAGCAATTACTGGTGGTGCCCTTGTTTTCCTCCCGATCAATTGATGACCCTAGAAAGGATTGTGCATCGGAAAGTATTGATAATGATCTTCTGCATTGGAATGTTTTCATGCACTTTTGTAGTCACTATAGGTTAACGTGATCTTTACCTCATGAATATTCATGATCTTCCTTCTTTTTTCTTTTTTTTCACAATTTCAGGGGTGTTTTGAAATGGAATTTTTAGATGTTGATATATAGGAAAACCTAAATTTGATATTCAACAATGACTGACAGCTAGGCCAGTAATTTTTCAACTTAATGTCTGCTAGATCGCAGATGTGATGCTGCCCTGCTCCAAGTAATATCTTGTCTGAAGGCTGTTTTATTATTTATTTCTTTTATGCAATAGATCAAGAAAGGTTCAGTTATTCTTTCTGGTGCCTATTTTTAAATTCAAATAAGAAGAAAAGTGATCTTTTGGGGGGGGGGATTAATTTACTACCTTATACAAGTATACATAGCCAAAAACAGACAATTTTCCCAAAATAACTACATGTATGTATTTTTTCTTCTCAAAAGGTATAATTCATGGAATTTTAATGAAATTTGTGATATTGTCACAATCTCATATATCTCCTATGATTTGAAAATTCTATTGTTAATCTAAAACACTTTCATTACCTTAAAAATTCCCAACTCATAATGCTTATTATTCCCAATAAGAAAGCCAGAGGTTGCAAAAAAAAAAAAAGTGTGAAAAAAAAGAACAATCACTTAACAATGTTTAATAATTGGACTTGCAATTTTGTAACAAGATCTTATGAATTTGACAAATTAACAGATTAGTTTGGATTTAGACAAATGCCTTCTGGAGCCTATCTAACTTGGTTTAAGCACCCCATTTCTCTATTTTATCTAAATTCTTGTCTCCATGTTGTTGTTTTTTGTCCGTTTCATGTTTACTTGCACCTTCTTTTGGATTTCTAAGAGGACCTTTTTGTACTTGTTTATCAGAACTTTAATAACTATCTGGGCCCCAAGTTCTGGAAAAAAAATACCTAAGTACAATCTCAGATTTAAAATTTAATTACAAAATACAACTTCCTTTTGAACCTAATGGCTGTACTTTAAGTTTGAGCTTGAAATCATACTTAGGTTTAGTACTTATTTTCAAGAACATGGGCCTTGATCAGACGGCAATTTTCCCTTGAGCAGATCAGGTTTAGCACTAAATGACTCACTGGAAGCTAATATTAAGTAACTGATCAGGGAATAAAGAGGCGCGGTGACACAGAGTCTGGATTTCTTACACTGAAGGAGATCATTGCGAAACACCTCAACACTTTTCTGCAAATTGATGTCAATTACCTATTGCATATGGTAATCAAAATGAATATTTAACTGAATAAAAAATCCACCAGGATCTGAGGAATCCTAATGGACTGAAAATGCAATTCAAGATTGGTTGTTGAAGGCAGCAGATTTGGAGTCTGCTAGGAAGACAACAATGCTGCAAGTCTTACTAAATGAGAGTATGCATTGTGTCATATTTAGACAATACATCACCTTATTTTGAGGATATAAATTAATTAAGTATGAAAATAATAATGAAAAGTTTGCTTGCAGTAGTTGTCCTTCTGATAGAATCTTATTGTCAACCTGTCTGTGATCAAAAGGGTTTAACCCTTTCCCTCATATATACTCCTTTTGATGCCCTCTATAGGTATCACATAAAGCCTGATCTGCAGAAAACCACAGTTAAACCTTACCAAATTTAATTACAAAATCCTAATTTCCAGACCACTGAGGAGCAGCGAACAGCATAAAACCTGATCAGCCTGCGAGTTACTCGCAGGCTGATCTGGTTTTATGCTGTTCGCATAGGTCTTTTCATGGTTTCCTCTTTGGGGGAAAGTGATTCTAGATCACTTGGAGTGTTATTAGTCACTGATAGTCTCTCAACTTCCTCCCATGCTGGTGAGCAGCAGGATCTTGTTCTTACTGTGTTGCGTTTGCATCAACATCCAGAAGATCTGCGGGTGTCTCGGTGAGAGTGTGAGAGCTGTGATGCCTCTTCAACATCCAATGGAAGACTAAAGGATTCCTCTTTCAATGAAGGATTTAAAGACCCTCAAGTCATAATTGCCCTAAGGGACTAGGCATTAATTTTGTGTGTTTAGTTCAAATTTGTAACTCAGTAATTTCAAGGTTCATTGAGCCAACTGATCCTGGGCTAAATCAATTTTGACAAAAATTAAACTAAGAAACTTGACAAATGTAATTAGTTAAGAGGATTGTTCCTAGACGTGTGATTGTCATGTCTTATCAGGAAACATTTGCAAGGCAGCTGTTGCATGGAAGATCAATCTCGCACCAGTCCCTGCCAAGTCAGCAGTCAGCTGCAGACAAAGTCACGCATAGTTCACCAGTCACTGGCTGAATATGCCAACAGACATATGACACCATATTAAAACATACTCTTTGAATGAGTTTAATATAAAATTAAAAAAAAAAAATCTTTTTAGCTCATCTGAGTGCTATATGCTCAAGGTAAGCTTTTGTGATCACCCTGCATCTGTAGTCTGTTGTTGTGCGTTGTGTGACATTCGTCATCTGTTGTCATCAACTTCTGGACGGCTGGACAGAATTTGATTAAACTTGGCAAGGATGATTGTTGGGTGAACCTTCACAAAAGTTGCTAAAATAAACTTGATCCATGTAGAACTCTGGTTGCCAGGGCAATGGAAAAAAAAAATGAAAACTTTAAAAATCATCTCCTAAAAAACTACTGGCCTGAGATTTCAAAATGTTTTAGCACAAATTATGTTCCTTGATAGCCTATACTCAGATGAGTGATCCAGGGCCTCTTTGGACCTCTTATTTTTATTCCCTAACATCATAAATCCTTAAAAATCTAACTCCTTTCAGAAATAAAACAAACAAAAAAAATTTGAGGACTCCAATGATTTGATGATCCATCAATCAATTATAGTGTGGCCTTAAAAATAATAATTACATTCAACCTGATATTTGATTTATTTTGGAGCATATACACAACAAAGAGGGGGCCGCCGTGGCCGAGCGGTAACAGTTGTGGACTACAAATCTCTCAGTCCCTCACCGCTGTGGGTTCGAATCCCTGTAGGGACTTCAGATTTTTCATGTGAGGAAGCCTTCCAGCTGGCTTGCGGTAGGTTGGTGGTTCTACCTGGGTACCTCTGTGTACTCGGGGTCTTCCTCCACCTGTAATTAGCTGGACGTCGCTATATGATTGAAATACTATCGCATTGACGGTAAACCCCAATACAACAACAACAAAGATTTTTGTAATTGTGTATACCTCTACTTAAGCCAAATGTCTCTTCAGGATCCCTCTGTAAAATATGCCAATGTCCTTCATGCCCACTTAAGTGAATATGCAAATTTTCAGATATAAACTGACACAATGTCAGTGCAACTACATTTAAGTGTTGTTTTGCCAGTAAATGACGTCTGTTTTTTTTTATCACATATTCCTTTTAAATAGTTTATTAACTTGAAAAGAAATTAAGTATGTTTAGCTAAATTTAAACTTTTTAGTCCCCTACCAGAGGAGACTACCGTAAACACGCGTGTATTGTGAGCCCTCATGTATAGTGTGCATCCGGAGTCAGAAGCTCAAAACCTTGGTAAAAATCCCTTTCCCTTCTATAATCTACACTCATTCTTCATGAGGAGGCCACCATTTTGTTTAGCCGTGGGTATTTTGCAGATATTCAATTGAACTATAGGTAACAAAAGTTCTACTGCTTCCAAAAGTCAGTCATGTGATGATTATAATTCACACCTATAGTATCTACATTCAGCTTGCATTGTTACGCTAATGTTCATTATGGCCAATAGTTTGAGTAATTGTCTTCAAATGTTGACACCTTGTTGCTTATTTGTTGCAAGTTCCTTTCAAATTGGAATTTGAAGTTCACAATTATCTTATTATCAAACAGTTCTGTCCGAAATGGAACTAACTAGCTAGAATGTCATCTGAATGCACTAAAGCAATCAACTGATTGTATAATCATAACATACTGACAGTCGTGGTTTGTCTCAGTAATGACGATACAAATATCACATTTGGCTTCATGTCATCAATGAATTATTATGTAAAGTACAGTACAGTACTGAGCGCGTTTTGGGTGATTCACGGCGATATATAAACAAATGAGAACAATGATATCGTAAGCATTTATTTCACAATTATACTGAAAAAATCACAAACAGACAACAATTTTCTGGCAAGTATATACGATAAAGCTTTAATACCAATTAAAATATAATCATACAGACTTCGCCGATCACCAATATGGCTTCCTAGTGGGTGGGGTAAAGTTTGGAAACACTAAGAAAAAACTGAATTCTCATCTAGTGTGTGCACCACTTCTCGGAAATGGAAATAGAGGTCATAGAAATGTACACAATACATGCGTGTTTACTTAATACATTTGCCCTCTGTCTGTCCGTCTGTCCATCTGGATGTCCGGAAATCTAGATCTTGAGATAACTTAAAACCGTTTAAGATAATGTTATGAAACTTGGTATATGAAAAGATGGCAGTATGGAGATCTGCACATCTCTTTGTTTGTTTTTTTCTGGACCAAAATTCTGGTTGCTATGGTAACAGATTATGCACCTGACTGATTGGGGACTCTTTGTTGCTTGCAACACTAGTTACCTGTTTCTTATTTAGCATTAGACATTCACCGTTATGAGAAAAAGCTGAGTAGCTGACAAATGAATTCAGTGACCCATGCATTTTTTCATTGTTTTATCAAGTATCCAGATAAGAACTTTTATGGGGAAAATGAAAAAAATGAAAGATTTTCTTTAAATATTCCAAAATGTATGAAAATTAAGCTGTTTTTCACTCTCCAAATCTTTAAAGAAACTTTTTTTTTCAGCTTCTGAAAAAATGAAGTACCTTAGGATATTCAAACCATTTATTCTTATAAATTGAACTATCATGAATAAACTGTTAGTATGTGTGTCTTCTATTTGTAGATTTTTTATTTCCTTATAACAAGAGATGTATAGTTTAGATATTTATTAAAGACAGTTACCATGGATATACAAACGTAACATAAAAATGAGCACCATGACCAATCAGTTTTTCCATTTTCATATTCAGCACATTTTTCTAAATAACATGTGAAAATCAGGTAATTTTAATTAAAAAAAAATGTAGCATATGCGACTTAAAAGGTGTGGGATGATGCCAAGAGTGACTGTCTGTAGAGTGTTCAATCCATTTAGCCTGATATTCAATACTTAAAAATTCATTGGGTGTTTCATTTTAAAACTTATTTACAATTTATAATCTTTGTTATATACAGCTAAAACCCCCTATAAAATAGGGTATACAGACCTCTTGTTTCTCTAGCACAATAGCGTCTGAATTCATTTGTCACAAAACTCAATATAAAAGTTGCCAAAAATCTTCTTAATTCACTTTTGTGAGAATTCTAAAGGCATTTGGAAAGAAATTTGGGAAAAAAAATGCCTATTGCCTACTTTAATACTAAATAATCATTAATGGATATTTTTTTCTTTAAGATATACATTTATGTCATTGATTTACAGTTTGTCCTACTCAGTCGTCCTATGAAGTGTATTTCTTTAAAAATTTGAAAAATGTATTGCATTAGATGAACCATGTGCTTTTGATATGGAAAAAATATGAATGTGTGGTACTTCTGTGACCTAAGACTTTTATGGGCGGAGCTTGTGGTGACAACTGATTATGACATGTTTTGTTACGTAAATTATCCATGTAGACTCATAATATGAACCTATTACTTGCTCTGAACCGTATTTAAACATTCACGTGAAAATGTCATTCAAACATAAGGCAGTTTCATAATGCGAGGTCAAAGACAATGCTGTATGGCGTATGTGATATCACAAACAATAAATGTGTTATCCTTTATGTCTTAAATTTTTTTAATTTATCACAACGTTCTGCTTTGCATTGCTTGTGAATTATTATTAAATTTTAAAATATAAACAATTCCTAATACTTAGAAGCCCCCATTGTCGAATATCCACAACTGATCATTAGATCATCTATAGGCCTTGTGATTTTGCAGCTTGATTTTGTCGTTTTAGGGTGTGTTAAAATACACAAATTCATTGGTCATGCCATATTTTTAAAACCAACCATAGAGGCCTTTTTATACAGCTGTCAGACTCAACAATTACTTTTGTATGACTTTCAAGCCTCAACACTGAAGAGAATTGAATTTATAAGGTGCATTTTCATTGGTCGATAATTTAATCAATAATTACTGAATTACGACAGTTTGCTTGCCTACACCCCAACGGCATGATATCATAAAGTGAAACGGAATAAGTCAGCCAAGGGTATCGGACGATGAGAAGTCCCAGGTCTGTGTTAGTGTCATTGTGGGAGATGTGAGGTGTGATAAAAATGGATGAATAATAGATAAATAGAAAAATTACCATTAGATATCAGTCATTTTCTGATGCAGTGGACTACACTTAATTATAATCTGCCACTCAGAGAGACAGTTGTTATTTCAAATCCAGCTCTGACCAAAGTCACGATGTCTTCATGATCGTGTTGGTATTTATCATCTCTTTCATGTGATGTAACTACATGCTAGAGACAGTTAAATATATAAAATTGTGTCTCATGTAGAAAATTGTAATTGTTGCAAAATGCCAGAAATACTGTTGATGAAATGTTAAACCTGAAGAATTAACCCTTTCCCTCATAGAGGACACCATGAAAAGACCTATGCGAACAGCATAAAACCAGATCAGCCTGCGAGTAACTCGCAGGCTGATCAGGTTTTATGCTGTTCGCTGCTCCTCAGTGGTCTGGTAATGAGGATTTTGTAATTAAATTTGGTAAGGTTTAACTGTGGTTTTCTGCAGATCAGGCTTTATATGATACCTATTGAGGGCGTCAAAATGAGTATATATGAGGGAAAGGGTTAATTAAGAAAAGAAAAGTTTAAGGCTACCAGACTGTTGATTAATGTAAGGTGATAGATACATTAACTCTACCTCATGAATATTATGTACATGATATTAATTAACTGAACATTAAATGTTATATGAAATAATGAATTTTTCTTTACCAAATACACTGTATATTCTGAACTACAATATGATAGAAGCAAACAGAGGCGACCCTGATCAGACAGCTCCTATAGGAGATAGATCTTGGTCTGCCCTTTTTGTCATTTCGTCAAAATAAGGTGACAAGGAAAAGGGTTAAAAGCCCTGAATACAAGCATGACAGGCAGTTAGGCCAAAAAACATAATAGTTTTGTTTCTGGGCTCCCAACCGACCCTTTTTTTTATTTTTAAAAAATCTTTCTTTTACTTTTTTTCACTTTTTGTATTATTTTGAGTAAAAAAAAAAAAAAAAATCATCCCTCCTACCGTCTTTTTTTCTGGCTGGAGACAGAAACGGAACTTTTTTTGGGGGGGGGCCTTTAGTACCTTTGGTTAGGGAAAGAGTGATAGAAAGTTTCAGGATTATGATGTTATGGAGGAATTGAAATTTATTTATGAAATTTATTTATTGATGTTTACAAATTTTAAATTTGGGAAAAATACAGAAAATAAACCATCATGAAAATGGAATTTCTATTCTTAAGTCAGATGGGCACTTTGGTTAACATTATTATTTTGTATCAGAATTATTTTATATCAGAATTGGAATTTGAAATTTGAATTGTCTTTTGAATCAAATAGTTATTTGTGCTTAGCATGTCAAAGAAGAAAGCACCAGTTCTGTAATTTGACCAAAGTGACTTGAAAAGAAAGTAAGCTAGACATTTGATCTATTCTTAATGAGAACTAAAGAGTTGTATTACCAATAAACCTGGCTACCAGTGTCTGGACAAAATGAGAAATTACCCAAAATGTCTCGAAAGTTTGCGCTACATGGAGCCAATGCTTGGTTTGCATAATTATATTTTTCCTCAGATTTAGACAAACTCAACAGTCATTTTAAAGCAGAACAATGAATCATTAGAAATCAATACCAAACCCAAAACATGAATAAATAATTTGCGGAGCAGTCTTGACTAGGCAAATTTCATTAGTTAAAGGCCCTTAAAACGCTACAACGGGCCTTGCTAATCATGGAAAGAAAAGCCCAATTTCTCCCAAGAGAATGACTTTCCATTTGAATAGGTTTTGCCCCCCAACAAACAAATTAGGGATTTGCTGGTTTGGAGTCGTGTCAAGGCTAATTTAATGGAGCTGGAAATAGGATGTTGTTCTTGTCATTCTCGGGAGGTCAGATTGGTCACTGAAGGGAAAACTTGGAGAACGAAAAAGTACTTGGTTCTCACTTATTGACAAATTGTAAAGCTTCATTCTCACATGATTAACAAATCTCTTGATATGTCTAATGCATGACCTGAATATGTTCCTCCGTTTTATTGAATTTTTATCAGCTTATACCAGAATGGACTTTAACAGTGTTTACAGATGTGTTAAAAATTGACTTACACTCAATCCAATAGCTACACACTTGGATAAGATTAATTTTAGCCAATGATTGACTTGGTTTACACAAAATATCACATGGTTTTGTAGTGTGAAGTTGACATTTCAGCCATGATTGAAAAAAGGTGAGCTTAATTTTTCACCTCTAAAACCTGGATTTTATAACATTTACTTTTATATTTATAAGCTTTCTCGGCTACATTTTGGATATTGGTTGATGGCTGAAGTTTTTGAGATATTCATCAGTTATAGTTCACAAATGTAACAAAGTTGTGAATATTGATTTTATTCCATGACTGAGAAATGTTAATACAATGATGTAAAAGACAACACATTGTCTAGCCAGCATCAGAAAAAAAACCTAGATATCATTAATCATGACATCATGGGGTATTATTTATTAATTTTAAATACACAAGAAAGGAGAAAAATATGAAAACAGATTTTTTATTTTATTGTAGAATCCATTTTATTTCACTGATGGTTGTGGAAAATGGCTTTGTTGCTTGTAACAATATGTTTTTCTACAACCTTGATAAAATGGTATCCCATATTTACAATATTGTTTTCCATTCTGATACTGGGACTACCAGTATATACTAGTAAACAATGTTGTTTCAGCTGTTTTTATAGCAGGTATTTGGCTATCTTCCCATGGCCAAAAAGTATCAATTATTTTTCCCAATTTGAATGTGAAAATTCCAAATGAATTTGCTGAAAAATAAAATGGTTCAGTTTGGCCTAAGAGTGGCAAAATTCAAAGACTTTCCTTCACAGGCATCTATATAAAGTGATTGTTGATAATAAGTTGATAAATTTATCAACCCTAGTTTTCCTGTAATTTCCTGACTATTTTTTCCCAAATGATAAAAAATTGCACAAAAATTCCCCAATTTTTTTTTGTAGGGTATAGGTCTTCTTCCCAAAGGGGGAAAATCCATCTCTGAGTTCCTGCGTATGTCAAGCATGTATTCCTCACCTCCAGTGATACCTCTGGTTGAGATTGACTCAGGAAATAATCACCATCCTGTACCATTTAAATTTAAAATCAATTTATAACATTAAAAGCCAGATCAGATTTAAAACATTTTTATGCCCCACTGATAGAGAGAGAGGGGGGTGGAGAGGCATGTGCATATAGATTTCCCCTGTCCATCATACCATTTCATCATAGCCGAGTAATACAGCCCCTTACTTAATGAAATAAGCGCAAAGTGTATGTAGGGGTGAGGGGGGAAGGCATATGTGTCCAATGAACACACTTTTTATTCATTGAGGATAGGTATTCCACTAGTACTATTGATAAACATAGCAAACAAAATTCTGTAGCAAACTGCATACATATGTAGATTCTGACAAGGTATTAATTACTTATCATTATACGTGTTTTTAAATTAAAGTTAATTTTATTATCTGTTGTGAAGATACCCATGCACCACTTTCGCTCTTATGCATATGGTATGTTTATTTCTATTTTTCCCCAAAATTAAGATCAAAAAAAAAATTTCATTAAATGTAGACAAAAATATAACAGTTAATTTAAATTTTTTATGAAATTTTTATGGAATAGGTACATGTACTTAAGTCATAACAGTCATGTAGTGAACAGAACAAATCTTAATACAGTTGAAACAGTTATCTGATTCAATATATGTATGTGGTATACATCATGCTTGAGGGTGGTATCAGCATGTATATATACAGTGTTAACCCTTTCCCTCATATAGACTCATTTTGACGCACTCAGTAGGTACACATAAAGCCTGATCTGCAGAAAACCACAGTTAAACCTTACCAAATTTAATTACAAAATCCTCATTTCCAGACCACTGAGGAGCAGCGAACAGCATAAAACCTGATACTCGCAGGCTGATCTGGTTTCATGCTGTTCGCATAGGTCTTTTCATGGTGTCCTCTATGAGGGAAAGGGTTAAGCAAAGCTGTCACTTATATAGATAATGTGTGAAATTTGGTACCAGAATATGGGTTTCCATTAACCAAGGTTGTGCTATTATGTGAGTATATATACGCTTTGAAAAAAAGATCTACATATAGGATAAAGAAGTTCCTTAAAACCAAGTGTACAAACTGAGTTTGCTATAAGTGAGGACCTTTTGTAATGTAATATGCAATGATTTACTTTACTTAACTCTCAATAATGATTAAACTTATAAAATAACTTGAAAAATGAAAAGAAAATCTTTTGTGTGATTGCAGTGTATGCAATATGGCATGGTATGTTTTATAATTATTTACAATGCTCATAAAACTTGTTTTAGTACCCATGTGTTTGCAGACACCCAAGTTCTGCAGCTATATTTGTTAAAGTCACAGCATACTCCTGGAGTATTTTTTCTACTTTATTGTGTATTGTATGAATATATATTTTCAGAGTAAATCCCTCTTAGGAAACAGGACCATACTGACTGCAATTGATAGAGCACAGCAGGAAGCCATTGAATGTAAGGTATACAACACTTTATCAAAGAGATTACCTCCATATTTGGAAAATATAGGCCAGAAAAAAAATCTATATTTCCTATGTTCCATTTCTTCTCTCAGATCTCTCCATTGAATTCCCAGGCTACATTTGATATGTTAGTATTCTTTTTCTTTGCTCAGAGGAATGAGGTGGTTTCTTTTTACAGATGGAGTCACTGTAGAATTGAGCATGAAGCAAAGTGAATAAACATACTTGTTTGATTGTATTCATGTGTACAGCCTGTAAACATGCTGTTCTGTAAGAAACAATAGAACAAATGCACTGGGGAAGTAAGCCAGGATAACAATGCAGTGACCACGCGAATTCCATTTGCGGAGAGCGGAAGCCCTTATAATGCCTATTATGTATTTAACATCGATAATTTATTGTGATGGAAGGCTGATACAGTTGTAGGGGGTATTCAGCTAACCATTACGGGATGGCGGAGAGATAATTGGCCAGATTCAAGGAGCCTGACATGGCTACATCAGGCTAGAATTGGGGTTGTCCTTGTTTACGTATTGGCTTTAAAAAAGTACTTGGGGTACGGAAATGGAATATTTGAGTAACTGAATTTGTTGGAACATATGGTGTACACGCATTTCATTGCGCTCTGCTATGATTTCCATATAATGTCCTAATAATGTGAAATGATACAAGTTCCTTTCATTTGACTGCTGTTCTTAACTTTGTTATAGAATGTTATATTTTGGATATAATTGCATTCATAATTAATTTTAAGTTCTGGGCATCTGCAGCAAAAGATGATAAACATCAGCTTTTAAATCGTTTTTATAATCAATCTTAAGGAAACTGCATGTAGAGGATTGCCCATGTGTGCAAGGGGCATCTGGGTAGGACTACAGTGACAGATCTTCCTCATGTTAGGGAATGAGAATCCCAGCGATAACTAGTGTCAGAAACCCTGTCCACTTGGCCATGGAATTGTTTATTTTATCATCTGACTTTATGCTGAAACAGCTGTTTCCAGTTATCGTTATTTTCAGTTATTATTTGAAACTTTTTTCTTGATGTAACATTACAAATAGTTATTCGTTCAGTCAGTTCATATCAAATTTTTCTGAACTTGTTCATAAAAATGTTATTAAGCTCGCCAGAGGCTTGTTTTATAACATTTTCATGAACTTGTTTAATAAAATTTGATATGAAATAACAATTCATGTCAGATTTTATATCGTATATGGTATTTATGAATCAGCCAACATGCTGAAATTTGAGGGGGTTGGAGGGGTGGCCCTATCTTATATGAGATAATCAAACATAGCACACTGACACCTTTTTGTTCCCTATATAGATTAATTTTGATAAAGTATGATCTCATTAAAATCAGATTCAGTATATTTGCTCTTATTTTGCTAAGTATAGCAGGGGAGCACATATTAGGATATGATTTTAATGAGACTGGATACAGTATTAATTAGAAGTATATGTGTTGTTTTGTTATTTTGATTATGTTTTACTGCAAGGTCAGATGTTTTAAAAATAGACATTGCTTAATCATCTTCAGTAAAGTGTGTTGCAGCTTCGATAATATGATGGATCAAAGCCGTGTCAGATCAATAGTCTACATGGTATTTAACTTCTGTAATTCTGACACTAGGTTATGACATCATTGCCAACAGTGAGAAGTCGTAGGTTGGGTGAATGTAACATTAGTTTGTAGCACAGGGTTGCCTTGGTGAAGATACAGCGTAAAATATCTCTAGCCTCATGTATCATGTCTAGGACATGTCAGCTTAAAATAAATATTTTGAGAACCTACACTGAATATGAATTACAGATTTTCTCCTCTATTTTTAGCTCGACTATTCGAAGAATATGAGAGCTATTGTAGTCACACTGGCGTTGGCGTTGCAGCTTTTGGTTAAAGTTTTGCGTGCAAGTTACTATCAACCTTATATCTCAATAACCGTTTATGGTATTGACTTGAAACTTTATAAAAATGTTCAGGGGCATCAGACAACCAAGGTAGATAACTCTTGACTGAATTTAATATGAATTATGGCCCCTTTTTAACTTAGAAATTTTGGTTAAAGTTTTGCATGCAATAGAAAATTTGGTTAAAGTTTTGCGTGCAAGCTACTATCTAGTTTGTGTCTCAATAAGCATTCATGGTGTTGACTTGAAAGTTTATGAATATGTCAAGGTGCATCAGACAACCAAAGTAGATAACTCTTGATGGAATATGTTACAAATTAATGCCCCTTTTTAACTTAGACATTTTGGTTTAAGTTTTGCATGCAAGATACTCTCATGCTTATATCTCAGTATCCAGGCATGTGATCGATTTTAAACATCTTTAATATGTTAAGGGGTATCGAACTTTCATGGTAGATAACTCTTGATGGATAACTCTTGATGGAATATGTTACAAATTAATGCCCCTTTTTAACATAGAAATTTTGGTTAAAGTTTTGCATGAAAGGTACTTTCATGCTAATATCTCAGTATCCAGGCATGCAATTGATTTGAAACATCTTAAATATGTTTAGGGGTATCATACTTTCATGGTAGATAACTCTTGATAGAATATGTTACAAATTTAGGCCCCTTTTTAACTTAAAAATTTTGGTTAAAGTTGTGCATGCAAGTTACTTTCATGCTAATATCTCAGTATCCAGGCATGGGATTGATTTGAAACATCTTAAATATGTTTAAGGGTATCATACTTTCATGGTAGATAACTCTTGATGGAATATGTTACAAATTATTGCCCTTTTTAACTTAGAAATTTTGGTTAAAATTTTGCATGCAAGTTACTTTCATGCTAATATCTCAGTATCCAGGCATGCCATTGATTTTAAACATCTTTAATATGTTTAGGAGTATCATACTTTTCAGGTAGATAACTTTTGATGGAATATATCACAAGTTATAGCCCCTTTTTAAACTTAGAAATTTTGGTTTAAGTTTTGCATGCAAGGTACTTTCATGCTTATATCTCAGAGTCCAGGCATGGGATTGATTTGAAACATCTTTAATATGTTTAGGGGTAACATACTATAAAGGAAGATAACACTTGATGGAATATATTAAAAATTATGACCCCCTTTTAACTTAGAATTTTGGTTAAATTTTTGCATTCCAGCTACTATCAAGCTTATATCTCAGAAATTGCTTGTGGAATTGACTAGAAAGTTAAGGATTGTCTTCAGGGGCATCAGAAAACTAAGGAAGATAACTTTTGGACTGAATTTTATACAAATTATGGTCCTTTTCTAACTTGGATTTTTGGTTAAAGTTTTGCATGCACAGTGTTATTGTGCTTATGTCTCAGTAACTAGGCATGGGATTGATTTTTAGCTTCTTAAAAAGATTAAGGGGTATCAGACTTTCAAGGTATATCATTTTTGTCTATTATTATGTACAGGGTATTTGAAGGGCAAGAATTGAAATAGATTTCATTTGATTTACCAACAAGCATTTTGAATAGTCGAGCGTGCTGTCCTCTGACAGCTCTTGTTATTTTTCAGTTTCCAGTACAACTCAGTATATAAAGATTTTCATCTTTTCATATTTTTTTCTCTTCAAAATTGACTAAATCTGCAAGATTTTCACAAACATGGTTTTATCAGTCAGACAGATTTATCAGATATTTGAATTTCTAGTCACTCTCTTTTGATGGTTAGATGTTTTCCGGATAATATATGTTGTCATGATGGGACCCTATTCAGAAATACGACCATGATAGGAATGATCTTAAGGACAAAAGACCCATTTGTGACCAGTTTTAAACCTGACCTGAGTGAATTGTTAAGGTTAACCCTATATCTCATGAATATTCACATACAAATTTATGACATGATGAAAATGATTTTACTGAATTTTGAAATAGTATGAAATTATTATGAAAGAAGAGCAGATATTTAAAGTGGACAGGCTGTGTAGAATTGTAGGAGACCCTGATTGGTAGGAGCTGTATCAAGGTAGAGAGTTTATCTGCAGAGATATCAGGGTTTACATCTGATCCCTAATCATTGAACCTGCCCTGTGTCTAGTTACTGTTAAACTTTCACAAACATGAGCATTTTCACCCCTGTTATATTGTAGTGTATAGAATGCAAGCAGGGAACCATTCTATACAACCATAAGCTAACATATACTTGATGGCTTTTCAGCCTGATCTGGCTTTAAGGTGCGGCCACAGTGATTGAAAAGGACATACTCACTCAACAGGATTTTCAAAATTATTATGGCAACAGGACATTATAACCTGATTAAATGACTGCAAAAAAAATTCTATCGAAAAGATGTCCGCGAGATTACAGGTAATATTGTATGCAATATAATTATACCCCTGACTTTTCAATGACAAACTTGGTGCATAATTTGATATTCAAGTTTAAAATATGTATCGCAGGAGTGGTAATTCAACACTTTTTCAAGCGTTTGCATACATGATCAGATATGATGAATTATGCAATGTGGGTATTGTACTATCAGAGGTATGCCTGTCTGACCTTGATCTAGGACCTGTAAAGCATAAAGTAGTTCAGTATTTTCAATCCTGGCGTCTACCTGTCTGGAATACATGTTGGCTGTACATTTGATATATGGACAGTTTTTTGTTTGTTGGTTTTTTTTATTTTTGCATTTTGCATTTTTTAATTATCTTCAGAAAAGAGGAGTTGTAAAAAGAAACATTACATGCAGATAGAATGTTTTGGTTAGTATGATTGCAGAATGTAATTTGCATGATGAACTAGATTTTGGCCATTTGATGTTTTTTGACTTTATGAATATTTGGGTGCCATATTGTGTTGCAAACTTGTGTGTGGTTCACTTAGAGCTTAAATTGCAACAGAGTAATTTTAGAAAATGTTTGTGTATAACATACTTATGTCTGTCTGCCTGTCCAGCTTAAATTC
This sequence comes from Solen grandis, assembly GCA_021229015.1. NCBI lineage: Eukaryota > Metazoa > Mollusca > Bivalvia > Adapedonta > Solenidae > Solen > Solen grandis. The sequence continues at coordinate 49,524,839 of CM037782.1, read as the reverse complement.
TGTCTTTCTGTCTGTCAGTCGTTTTGTCTAGGAAATAACTCCTTAGCTATTGAAGGGATTTCAATTAAATTTGGTATACAAAATAAATTTTGGTAGAGGAAAAATTTTCTGGAAAGGAAACTAGTTTGAAAGGGGGACCTCACACACTGATCTTGACCTTAATGTTATCTTGACCCTGACCAATAATTTAGGGGGAAGAGAATTGTGTCTCTGATTTCCAAACTGACCATAAATTTTGACTGCCAATTGCAAGTCAAGTTTTTATGGCTCGGAGAAAAAAATAAAAACATAAACTGCACAGGAATACAAAAATTTCTGTTAATTTTGAATAAGGTTTTATCAGATTTTTCCCTTGATAATTCAATTGGGGGACAACTGACCCCTTGATAAAAAGACAAAGAGATAAATTTTGAAATATTTAGGGGTCATTCACATAATTTAAGGGTTAAAATGGGCAAATATGATCATCAGAGAAAACCCTGTTTTTATAATATTAAAAGTCTTTGTACAAATTTACTAAATACTTTTTATTACTTTAAATACTTTTTTATTTTTTAGCTCACCTGAGCACTTGTGCTCGGGTGAGCTTTTGTGATCGCCTTTTGTCCGTCGTGCGTCGTCAGGCGTCCGTCGTCAACAATTGCTTGTGAACACTCTAGAGGCCACAGTTTTGGCCCAATCTTCATGAAACTTGGTCAGGATGTTTGTATAAATGATATCTCGGATGAGTTCGAAATTGGGTCATGTGGGGTCAAAAACTAGGTCACCAGGTCAAATTTTAGAAAAACCTTGTGAACACTCTAGAGGCCACAGTTTTGGCCCAATCTTCATGAAACTTGGTCAGGATGTTTGTCTACATGATATCTCGGATGAGTTTGAAATTGGGTCATGTGGGGTCAAAAACTAGTTCACCAGGTCAAATTCTGGAAAAACCTTGTGAACACTCTAGAGGCCACAGTTTTGGCCAATCTTCATGAAACTTGGTCATGGATGTTTGTCTACATGATATCTCGGATGAGTTCGAAATTGGGTCATGTGGGGTCAAAAACTAGGTCACCAGGTCAAATCTTAGAAAAATCTTGTGAACATGCTTGAGGCCACATTTTTGGCTCAATCTTCATGAAACTTTGCTAGAATGTTTGTCTTTATGCTATGTCGGATGAGTTTGAAATTGGGTCATGTTGGGTCAAAAACTAAGTCACTAGGTCAAATCTTAGAAAAACCTTGTTAACACTCTAGAGGCAACAGTTTTGGCCCAGTCTTCATGAAATTTGGTCAGGATGTTCGTCTACATGATATCTTTGATGAGTTTAAAATTATGTCACTTAGGGTTAACAACTAGGTCACCAGGTCAAATCTTAGAAAAACCTTGTGAACACTTTAGAGATTACAGTTTTAGACTAACCTTAATGTAACTTGGTCAGAATGTTTGTTTACATCAAATCTTGGATGAATTCAAAACTGGGCAACATAGGGTCAAAAATGTAGGTCACCAGGGCAAATTTTAGAAAAATCTTGTGAACACACTAGAGGCCTACATTTTTTTCCCAGTCTTCATTAAACTTGATATGAATGATGACTGCATGAATTCCCAGTTGAGTGCAAATTCAGGTAGGATCAAAATGTAGGCCACTTAGTCAAATGTTAGAAAAACACTTTAGATGCCAGATTTTTTTTCATTTTGCCTAACACAGCCATCTTAATCAGGTGAGCGACACAGGGCCATCTTGGCCCTCTTGTTTATTGTAGTCTTGCTAGATTTTATCACATGCGCAAGCGACAGTGATATTTTATTTTTACGATGTTTCTGATGATTTTTGTATGAAATTTTGATTCAAACTGATAAATATTGCAAATTTTATCTCGCACCACTCTTTTTATATGTTTTTTCTTAATACAAAATGATTTCCACGCAGAATGGCCCTTTTACACTCAAATTTTTTAAATAAAAGTATCTCAGAAATTCCATCTGCTATGTTTACATATTTATAAATGGGAGTCATATGTGTACAATTCGCAACTGCTATGATGTCACCTAGGGGGCGGAGTTAGGACCACACAAAATGATGGCATACTATTTGACTCGTAATGTATTTAATCTTATTTTCGAGTGAATAATTATTTATAAAAGAATTATTTTGGGGGGTATCAGTGTGAATTTGATAGAATTAATTGGTACGTGAACAGTTTTTATTCTATCTATTTTATTTATGTTGCATTTCCTAATTAAATCTTAGGGGGGCGCAGTTTGGGCACTCGAGGATATTAAAGAATCATGATTCATATATATACAGTAAAGACTATCTGTTTGTTTAACTTATGATAGTGCATCTTTAAAAAAAAAAAAAAAAAAAAACTTTTGATTTCAAGGCCATCTATCCATGTTTTATTTGGCTAGAGTCAAATAATCTGATAAATTTATAAATCATCTTCCATCCATACCAAAATCACTAGACTCAAATTCAGAACAAATGCCAGTCTGATGCCTTTTGTATATTTCCAAAAGTCAAATAAAAAGATATATTATGCTGTCATTTGCTATTCTGTCTTAATATTTTATAGATATTAACAGCCGAAATTATATATGAGGAGAGAAACATTTTTACAAAAGCATTTCAACTAATGGAAGCAGAATCCATAATTCATGATAAATAGTGTTACGCGTGCTCCGACACAGCAACGACTTAAGTCGCAACAACAGCTATACATCTATAAACTGTGTTTATCCTTTTTGACACCCTCACTCCTCCTGCTTGCAGCCTTTCTACATCCGGAAAATGTTTTATAATTTACATGCTGACCACATTCTCCTTTTTGTGCCATCTGCTATAATGCATTCAGTTTAACCTATCCAGTGCAGTAATTAAATTTAAAAAAAATTGTTTCCAAAACAATTGAAAAGAAATAAGTTCATGGATTTGAAAATTCAAATTATGAAATTTAAAAAAAAAAAAAAATGAAAAAAAAAAAAATGAATACATGTAGAATGCTCAACAGTTATGATTCATGATTCATTTAAATTCAAGATCCACCATGTTTTTTTTTATCCTTATCATTAACAGAGAGATTTACCAATGTACATCAGGTAGACATGATGATGGAGATCTTTATTTATAATGGACCACTGGCCAGTAATTATCACCTCTGGACACCCACATTAGACAGGTGTATATGAGAGGACTGGTTTACAAACCCTGCAGTTATAACTTGGGTGACAGTCACATAATGCCATGAAACCAGTCACTCTGCTCTATATTGATTCTCAATAGTTTTTATGTGTCTATATACTCAACTGACAGTCACTCTGTCAAAGTAGTGTGTAAGGAGAGGACAGCATTTACATTTCTTCTAAATACCGATGCAGTTCGGTATTTGCACGTTCTCATGAATTATTGATGTGAACTTTGACTGCAGTGCCTGTCCTAAGTGTGTTTGTAATCATAATCAGTTCGGTTATTTATGAGGATTTTATATGCAGACAGGTAAGGTTATGTTTAGTATCTTTTTTGGTAGCGTGAAACTTGTGTTAACTGTGTGTAAACACTGACTGACTTGTTATTAAAATATTTAGGACATTCAAGCGGTATGTTTGTGTTTGCTTGTGTGTGTGTGTATGTGTGTGTGTGTGTGTTTGTGTGTGTGGTGGGGTGGGTGGGTAGGATTATAATACAGAATTTAGATCACATGTTTTGTCATTTTATTTTTTAACTATTTATTTATCTATTTATTTTTTATGAAAATACATATTTTAAAGTTATTGCAAAATGAAATATCATATACTAGATGCATTATATTTATTTTCAAGGTTGTTGCATAGAAAAGCATCAGCTAAATGACTGTGTACTGGTTAATACTATAATTAGGCTGTAGAGGCTATAAAATGTTAAGTATTCTAATAATAGTTGGTTTATGTACTTTTGCTATAAAGTTAAAGCAGTAGTAAACAAAAAGCTTGTATGAATAATTGGCTGACAAATAATCTTACACCTTCACTAAAGATAGGTTTGTTTGCCATGTTATATTCCCCTGTTTCAGAATATATGACAGGGTTCTCCCTGTATTACATTGTAGGTGATAAATTATGTGTTTCATATGTTGCACCTCAACAGATATGTTAATATTTTTGTCTGATTTTAATCATACACGGTATGCAAAATAGGTAGAGTTGAAAACAGTAACTGTTGATCCCTTAATCATCATAAATTAACATTGCGAGGCATCTGTTTCATTATCGTCTTTTTTTTTTTCTTCTCTTGAATATTTTCTTGATAAATCATTATACAGGTAAGATAATGTTGCAGTCAGGTGTGACCACTTTGCAATATTTAGTTTAAAGTGTCATCACCAGAAGCTGAATCTTTCATTAATGCATGATTTGCTTTATTTTCATTTTCTCTCCTTGAATACTTCCGTCTTTCTATTGTCTTCAAGATAAATATATTAATATAAAAAATAAGGGGGAAAAAAGTTTATTGCAGGAATTAAATTGTCTGGCAATTCATTCTCTAAATATGTTTATGACATTTACCGTATGCTTCCCTGTCCTTTGGCTTGAGATAAACTTATGGACTATATAACTTAATATTTGAGACATTTATGCCAAACATTACTGTCAAAGTTTGTTTATAGCAGTATATAGCATGACAGACATTGAAAATATAGCATGACAGACATTGAAATATTTGGTCATTTCAAATGGAAAATGCCTATCCTTTTTTATCATTGTATTTCCATAAGTCTTGTCAGATTAATAAAGAGAACAACTTGAGCAGGGTTGATTCAAGTAAATCTGTGTTAACAGAGCCACAAATTGCTTCCATTTTATTTTCTGTTGATTGAAAAATATTTAAAATATGAATAGTGCTTTGAAATAACCAAGTCACTTGGAACTATTTTGTTGTTCATGAATGTTTTATTTAGCAAACATGCATTGTTACAGACAACTAGAAAAAAAAGCCTACTAAAATATGTCAGAAACTGTTGATAGAATATGACATTTTGTAAAATTACCCTCTTTGGCATTTTTGACATAATTTTGTTAAGGTGCATGGAGTATAGCTGAAAATACCAGATTTCATCCTTTAAGCAGTGTTAAAAGTTGCACATTAAAAAAAAAGCATACTGTGTCCTAATCATAAAAGGAGTTTGCACCCAAAACTACCTTAAGTAGACTAGTGGTGGCGAGCATGACTGCAGTTCCAGAGGTTGCGGGTTTGAATCACATTGTTAACAAGACTGTCCTTTACCTCTAAGCAACAAAGTACTGTTTTAACCAAAGTCCATCAAGAAGGATTAGCATAAATGGTAAGGAATGGTTTCTTCCATTGATTTAAAAGTATGCATTAAAAATGTATTAATCTTTTTGCTTATGGTGCATCAGTGTGACCATACAAATAATGTGTATGGCCAGCCGCCTTATTAAATTATTAATTTCTGGCACAAACCCTGGAAACAATATTTTCAAAGAGCCTGTAGAAATAAGTATTTGTATGACCACACTTTGATTATAATAGAATCTTATAATAAAATCAACATACTATATTTATTGTTCTATTTTTAATTCAATTGTTATTCTAGTGGATTCAAATCTGTTTCTTAATTTCGCTCATGTCTTTGAAATTTTCCAACAAGGAGCAGTCTGATAAGGGTCTCCTCTGTTTGCTTTTAAGATCCTACACAGTCTGCATAGCATAGAAAAATACATTATAGGTTTCTGTTGATTATATTTATATAGTCATGACTTAGGGCATACAGAATTGTGTTGAAGTTATCAAGATTTGAAAATCAAAGTGACTATAAACTGTAGAGATCAATCCACCATACTTTATTAAAAGGTGACATACATACTTGCCTATGGAAAGAATTAACAAATTCAAAAATGTAAAACCTGCATGAGTTTTCTACAAGGCACAAACAGTTTAATGTATACAAATTTCATAAGTTACAGCTTGAGAGACTTTTTTTCTTTGGGAAATCTTTTTTAGATAATATCTTGGAACTGTATTTGTATTTCATTTATGTATTACTTAAGTTGTTAAAATTTATTAATTTTATATTTTTCTGAAATATGATTTTGTCACACTAAACAGCATTTTTACGAGACAAAAATAATATTTACATATTATATACCATTATCTAGACCTTTCATTATTATGAAATTAAGGAATGGTACTGCATTTAAAAAACACCAATCATACGCATAAACTTCACCCTTACCAATAGCTGTGGGCACTTGTTACTTCCTTTGTGACTTAAGTGCAAACAAAGATCGGCCTGCACACCCTTGCAGACTGATTATGGTCTGCACTATTCACTATCAAGTGAATAGATTTTTCTTTTTGCAAGCATCAATTTTAAAAAACGAATTGTGCAGTCCATAAATGCTGAAAGGACACTTAAGTCCAATCAAGATATTTAGCATAGTAAAGGTTAATATGCTTTGAGACTACGCTCACTGACATACTTGTTAAAACCAAGGTTGCACTTTCAGCTTCAATGTGATGTGTGTCTTCCCTGGCCCAGGTTCAGGTGAATCCCTCTCTTATTAGAGATCAATACCTCCTGCAGCTGCTCCTGTTTGCAGTGATGAGCAGTAGGTTAAAAATATAATGCCACTGATTGTTGCTGCATCGGCTTTCAGCAGATAAACCGGTTCAAAATAGCTGCACCTGGTGACATAAAATTGTCACGGTACACTGCAGGGTAAAAATTAATTTGGTTGAATGATTTGATGAGTTGTGAACAGTTGAGTGGCTGGTAAGTCATTCACTTGCAGACGTTTTGTACTTGCAGGCATCCTTTACTTGCAGGCTGATCTTGTTGTGAACTTGTTGGACATCATTTTCTTATGGTAAAACATAAACAGAGTTTTCATTAGGACTTTGGACAATGGAATTCTTGACAACGATTTGCAAGAAAGTTGGGGACTACCTATGTAATCAGAAAAAACAGGATGTTTTCCCCAAATTTTGGAGAACATATTCATTACCAAGATATCTAAGAAGCCCAAGATTGTATAAAAAAGTTATGTTGTTAAACCCTTAGCCTCATGTAGGCGTATTTTCATGACTTGGCAAACAGAGCAGATCTAGATTTGGGTTTCCTTTACTATTGTAAGCCAACTGAATGGCAATTAATATCTTAAATACCTGAATAAATCAAGATGCAGTTCCCTCTTTTGCATAGAACTTGGTACCATTGGAGATAGTATGTCTATATACTCCCTGCAAATTAAAAATGTCTTGGAATGCATGCGCTGGTCATGATGTTACTTGTCTATATTGATTTCATTAAAAAAATAATATCCAATCAAGAGTTAAAGCCCTTGAATTGATGATAGATTGCATAATTGATATTGAATGCATTCTAATTCTAATAAATGTGACAAGATCTTTACCAAACTTAGTCACAATATGTATGGACATAATATCTCAACCAGGTTAAAAAACTAGCCAAAATAGCCCAGACACTCCAGAGTTATGGTCCTTGAATTAGGTGAAAAAATCATTTTTGTGATAACCAGTGCTCTTCAACTTAGTTCTTGTTTTCTTATGATAATGAAGCGGTCCTAATACTATAATTTTGGATTTGCTTATAATGGGGTACATAGCAATTGGGGGGAAAACTGAATGGAATGAAAGAAACCTTTATAGTGATTGCACCTATAAATGATTAATCCTTCTTGGTAAAAGCTTTGCTGAAACACCTACTTTCACATAAAAACACCGTTGCCTTTTCCCATAACAATATGTGCACACATAATATGAAAATATTTTATGCACAGTGAAAAAGATGGAGGATCATGGGTGGATAATTATGAAATAGAAAATACAGATTGACATGATTTACTTGTAAACTACATCTGTTTGAAAGACATTTCTACTCAACATTCACCATGCATCACTTAACATGATGAAAATTAATTGCATAATCCGATGAATACCCATGATAGTTCATTTGAATGCAGCTTGTTTGCATATGCCACGTATACATTTTCCTGTCGAAATTGAACTAGTTGATTTGACTCACAACCACAATTGTGAACTTTGTGGTATGTACACGTTGATCTGTTTGAAGTAGTCATGAATTTAACATGACTTGAACCATCAAAGCGGAGTAATGTATTAATGGGGATTTTGAAGCTGACATCAGATAATGAAATAATGATGCACGATCCACGTATAAATCTTGAGCAGGGCTTAATAGTCAGTCTTTCATGAGAATTTGCTATGAGCAGGACTTGGTTTGCCTTTTACAAGATATTGCTTCACAAGATATTGCTATGAGCTGGGCTAGGTCTGCCTTTCACAAGATATTGCTTCACAAGATATTGCTATGAGCATGCAGGGCTTGGTCTGCCTTTCAAAAATATTGCCTCACAAGTTATAGCTATTAGCAGGGGTTACTCTGCCTTTCACAAGATTCAATACTAATAACAGACCAGTAGTCTCAATTTGGAATATCAGGGTGTTCAATAATAACCATGGGAAAGATTTGAAAGATGCCTTTGCTTTTTTAGCCATTGGGTTTCTTGATTATAATGGGTAGAACTTCTGCATGGCCAATTAATTGATTGTAATGGGGAGGTCATGGTACAATGATCTCTGGTCAGGACACTTTAATGGGTTTTCTTCTTGCTACTTTGGTACCATATTATCTTGCATGGTGAGCTTTTTTGTTGAAGTCGTAACAACATGGATAAAAAGTAAATAACATTAGAAAAGATAAAGTTCTTATCTAATGAACACAAGCTCCAGAATGGAAATGAAGCTCCATTGAGAATGTGTTTGTTATTAGTGTGTGTGGTTGATACTTTTTGTGTCACCTGTTGTAAGCAGAGGTAACACATAGGGATCACTTTTCCATTGTCTGTCTGTCCTTCACACTTTTTCAGTCACATTTTTTTTCCATCACACTTCAGCAGGTGACACACACTCTTGTTTCTTATTTCTTAGCAGTTATGCATCAGTATCAATTGTTCAAATAGGTTTATTTTATTTTATTTAACCGGGGTTTGAGAACAATAAACAACATACATTGCTTCAAATCCAGTGCTGATTCATTTTAATTAATCATAACCAAAACAACCTGAAATGATATCAAAAACATAATTTAGTCCATTTATATGGAAACCGCAGCACCATAGCTTATTTGAATAGTCATATTTCAAATGCCACGTCTAATTTAGAAGTTAACCCTTTCCCTCATAGAGGACACCATGAAAAGACCTATGCGAACAGCATAAAACCAGATCAGCCTACGAGTAACTCGCAGGCTGATCAGGTTTTATGCTGTTCCCTGATCCTCAGTGGTCTGGAAATGAGGATTTTATAATTAAATTAAGTAAGGTTTAACTGTGGTTTTCTGCAGATCAGACTTTTTGTGGTACCTATTGAGGGCGTCAAAATGAGTCTATATGAGGGAAAGGGTTAATATAGCTTTATTATGGCTCAATATGTGTCTTTTTAAAGGTATAAGTGCTCTGTGACTATGCAGTATTTTAGAGTTTATATGGGAAGGACAGACTCGTGAAAAGTGTGAAGTAAAGAGAAATTGAGAAATCTGGGAGTAGGGAGAATATGGAGGAAAGAAAGAAATCTAAGAAGAGAAAGTATCAGGGGAAAGGTATGGGTATTGTTTACATAAGCATGTTTCATATGGACAAAACACACTACTATAGACGAAAAATGATGTGAACAAAACCTGACACCATATCCTTGTGAAACCCATGTGAACCTTGGGCAAGACATTTGTTTCAAATTTTGTTCCAAAATTCTTAACTAGAAATGCTTTTGACTTCCAAAATGTGTTTCTTCTGTGCAGTCACAATGGGGGGAAAATCCAGTCCACTGCAAACCAGTTCATCATGATAGGTATCAATTACCAAGGAAGTAATGTTAAAGGACCCGTGAAATGCAGTTTTTATTGTCATCAGGATACTGTTATACTGTCATCATTATGTGTCCAGTCTCTTTTATTGAGGGTCAAATGTGCACACATTAAAGTATCCACCGGAAAGGCTCTTTTTCATTCAAGATGGACAAGTATAGAGAATATAAATGAAAATTTATGCCTGTTTGTATAGACCCTATAGGATCCCCTTAGATCAAGGATGTTATGTTTACAATCCAGCAGTTTTGCACAATATCAGTGCGGAGAAGCAATATAATGGTGGTTAATAGTTGGTATATGATGGCCATAAAGAAAGTTTTAAACCATAGAAAAGATAAAGAACAAAGGGAAGCGTATGACCTTGAAGTGCAGCTCAAATATTTCTCAAATTAATGGGGAATTTGAACTTTACTCATTGAATGCAGACCATTTGTACAGTACAAAAGTAGAGTAACATTGAAGTTTGCACTTTTCTATGCAAATTCAAATCCATTTGTTTGTTTTTAAAAATTATAAGATCACATCACCTGCAGTTTTACATTTAGATATTCATTTGACTTAGTATTCATCTGACTTAGTAATACAGTCAGATTTGATAGTTTCATCACCCATCTTCCAATATTCTCTTTTCTTCCAGACAAACATGCCAAGATAAGCCAAATGATCTGTCATTTACAAGCTGTTGATTTTCCCTGTGATCTTTATGAGGTCTGGTAGTTTTGTGAGATATTGTCTCTGGTCTCTGATTAGAAAAAAATATGGTTCAGGGCTCATGTTTCATAATATAAGGGGTGAAATCAAAAGTTTAGTGCCCATTAAAAGTCAGTGTATATTGTTGGTATTGAAATTATATAAGTGCCCATCAAAAGTCAATGTATAATAGTTGGTATTAAAATTATAGTACCCATTAAAAGTCAGTGTATAATAGTTGGTATTAAAATTATAGTACTCATTAAAAGTCAGTGTATAATAGTTGGTATTAAAATTATAATACTCATTAAAAGTCAGTGTATAATAGTTGGTATTAAAATTATAGTACTCATTAAAAGTCAGTGTATAATAGTTGGTATTAAATTATAGTACTCATAAAAGTCAGTGTATAATAGTTGGTATTAAAATTATAGTACTCATTAAAAGTCAGTGTATAATAGTTGGTATTAAAATTATAGTACTCATTAAAAGTCAGTGTATAATAGTTGGTATTAAAATTATAGTACTCATTAAAAGTCAGTGTATAATAGTTGGTATTAAAATTATAGTACCCATTAAAAGTCAGTGTATATAGTTGGTATTAAAATTATAGTGCCCATTAAAAGTCAGTGTATATAGTTGGTATTAAAATTATAGTGCCCATCAAAAGTCAGTGTATATAGTTGGTATTTAAATTATAGTGCCCATCAAAAGTCAGTGTATAATAGTTGGTATTAAAATTATAGTACTCATTAAAAGTCAGTGTATATAGTTGGTATTAAAATTATAGTACTCATTAAAAGTCAGTTTATATAGTTGATACTGAAAGTATAGCACCCATTAAATAGTGGGTGTATAGGTTATAGTGAAAGTATAGCACCCATTAAAAGTCAGTGTTTATAGATGGTACTGAAGGCATAGAGTACCCATTAAAACTCAGTATATATATTTGGCCTAGCCTTTTACTCTAATTATATATAATGATATAAGGTAAAATTAGATTATTTAAAAATGTCTTACAACCTTGGAAAAGCTTTGGTAGATTTCCAAATTGAGTCATTCAAAATATTTACAGCATTTCTTTTCCTTTTGAAAGTTTTTCATCTTGTCATCTTATCTTTTCCGATAAATAAAATCTTGTTTCTATCCAAAATAAGTGTCTTCTAGCAGAAATAAACTCCAGGCCTCATTAACCCTTCGAATTCTGTGGACACTTGTGACTGCCTTTGCAACCAGTGCAGACCATAATCAAACTGCACATCATGCAGTCTCATTATGGTTTTGTACTGTTTGATATTCAGTCAATTTTTCAGCAGGCACCCTCATACACACTAATGGTACAGCATAAAATGAAGAAAGAAACCAAATTAATTTTTTGCTTGGTGATAAGGGTCATTAGTGATTTATATTGATAGAGGCTATCACATGCACATTTTTTGTTTTTTTTTTTTTTTTTTTGGAAAGTTTGAAAGGTATTGCCTACCTTCTGATGATCTCTGAAGCATGAACTACTTAAGCAGTTTTGAAATGGTTGATGTTAACTTTTATTGCACATTATCATGGCTATTGCATCATGGCATACTTTTTATTTAGCACACAGAAGATAGGGACATAATTCATTCATTGGCATTATGGGAGTCTCTTTATGACATGTTGTGTTCAGGTAGGACTTGAATATTGGTCTTTAAATTATGTATTGTTTTTCATACTAAAAATCAATTCTTTCTTTCTTTTATTGTAATGGCTAGCAATAATGGTGATATTTTAGAAAATATGGTCAAGGATTTCCTACGTGTGGGTCCCATTTTTTGCTGAAGAGACTGCAGCGGATAAGACAGTCTTCGAATATAATGAAGTCCGGGTGCTATACCCTTGCTCATTTTGTGAATAGACCCCTTGGTTCTTTTACCTGCCTGGTGTATAGCACCAATACACGGGAGACAAGTTCTTGGGTAGAACCAGTACTGAGTATTCCGAGTAAACATAGCAACTCCCTTTTGCCAGGTGCCAGGCAAGGGTGTATCTGGTACCAATTTTATACATCTTTGGTTTGATGCGGTCACTGGAGAAAGTGCCTGGCTGGGATTCGAACCCCGGACCCTCCGAACGCAAAGCTGACATTCTATCACTGAGCTATTAAGTAGAGAATCTTTGTTCATTTTTGTGGAAGATGCAATTTTATTTCATCTCGTGAACATTGAAAATTTTATTCTCAGGGGTGGGAATACAATATTCAAAATTCACAAGATTTAATAAAATATTGCATCTACTACAAACAAAAAAAAAAAAATTTTTTTTTTTTTTAAAAAAGTTCACCTTTGAAATTATCAAATATAATCTTGATATATTACAGTAATCCACTCCAAAGCATAAAAAAGTATATTGTTTAATATAAACCTATATATGACATAATATCTGAACTCAAGTTATATGTTGACTAACCTAATGTGCATTGTCTTCCAAATGTTAGATATAAGATGGCTGAGGATTATGAATTCAACCAAAAGTGAGCGTGAATTTCTTTTTAAGTCGTCTCTTTGTCGAGGCAGTCTCACTTTAGATGCAGCGAGCTGGCAACACAAGGAGCGTTGTTACATCATAATCGCTGCTTTTAATATTTGTTTTGAATAATGTACAATCATGGTGCCATTTATATGAAAGTAGATGTATGCAAATGGCTCATCTCATGCTTAAATTATAGTTAAGTTGTCGCCGATAAAGTTTGGAGGGCCTTTCAGTTTCACTTTGAATGAGTCTTCGGTTCCAGACTAAATACACAATCTGAATGACACAACCATGGTTGTGAGTGTCCGTTTTTCAGCCTGTTCATGTTTGGTGAGGAGACAAGTCCAGCCGCTTGACAAACAGAATATAGCTATGGCTGTATTTTCCTTATTTCCATATTTGGTCAGTTTGCTCTAAGGGGATCCTCTGACAAACACAGCAGTGTGCTGCTACCCTGAAGGCAATTATTTGTTATTTACACATCAATTATATTGCTTCTTGCCGGTGAGGTGTGACCTGAGGCCAGGGATAATATTGACCTTGTCGGCTGAATGAACGAGCATACTGGATTGAGTAACACTTCAAGTGATGATGCAATCGGGTGCTGGAGATCATCAGAGACAATCGTGGAGGGAAACTCTGGCTTACAGTGGTCAAGGATTATCACACCCCTATACACAGTCTCCATTGTTGTTCTCTTAAACATGTTTTCACTGCCTTGATCAAGGTCCAAGATCATTTCAGGGATTATAGCAACTCTGATACCTGCTATTTAATGGTATAACTCTTAACAGTGATTTGATGTGGTATGTGATAGTGTCATAGAAAACATGTGTATACATTTAAGAAAGTTTGTGAAATGGTAACTCTTAAAATTTAATGTTTTATCTGCTATTATTGTGATGGTGTTTGTCTTAGGAAAAAGTGTGTAGTTGTAAGGAAATTTGTTATATTAACTCTTATAATTTAATGTTTTATATGACATATTTATATTTATTATATGAATCCATATTTTTAGTTGATCTCACTTTAAACTCAACAAAACAGTCAAGAAAATGTTAACCTATGATGCAACCTTTCCGTAATGTAATATGATGCATCTGAATGGTGAAAACACAGATAAAATTACTTTTTCATCTATTCAATTCTGAAAATGGACAAAGTCATTAACATGCATTGCTGCTGAGCTATGCTTATATAGGATTACTGCATTGCTGCTGAGCTATGCTTATATAGGATTACTGCATTGCTGCTGAGCTATGCTTATATAGGAAAACTGCATTGCTGCATACGACCAGTACATGAGTCCCTGTGTATAGACTGGAAGTGAGAGGTTTGAGCAGGAAGTGCTGGTGTGGTGCATATTGTGTGTAATTACATGGGGTCTGCCGCTTGTTGGTAGATGAACAAAATGTACAGTGAACCATGTCGGGTTTAGTTGGGTAACATCCATATGTAAAATATTGTTGTTAGGCAGGAAGGATTCATATCGCATAAATTATGCAAAAGCTTGTACAATATATGATTTTCATGAAACTGACTAGGGTTTGTGCTACCTGATGATGAAGACATTTGTGTGATGATGATGATTTTGGTGGTGATGGTGTGATGATGATTAGTGATGAAGGTGGTAGTGGAAATGATGATGGTATAGGGTTGATGATGATGATGATGATGAATGTGTTTCTGTTGCTATTGCTGATGATTAATAAAATTGGTTAAGATGATTTTAAGGAAAGGGAATTGCATTTTACTAAGCAAATAAATGTTTTCACAAAACATTAGAGGAAGTTCAAACCATGACGTTTTTTTAAACCGCAACAACTTGGACAATCAGAATACTCAATTAGCCATATTGATTGATGTATTTTTTGGAATGTGACAAATTTGAGGGAAATGTCTTGGTTCAAAGCATGTGTAATATAGAGAGGAATTCAGGGTGTGCTTTTGTCTGTAGTGGCCTCTACCATGATACATTTGAGAGCAAAACTAGGCGAAGTGCTTAAATATTTATATGCACTTAATTTAGCCTAGTTTTGCTCTCACCCCTCAATATAATGTGAAAAAAACATCAAGAAAAAAAAATGGAATGATAAAATAATGATTTTTATTTGATTTTTTGTAGTCTATATAAAATGTTGAACTATTGGAATGCTATAATTAAGATATGCATAAATGTTAAAGTTCATTTTATCATTTATATCAGATAATAGAAGATGAGAGTTTATATGGGAGATATTGATGGTTAGAGTTGATAAGAGATAGACAGAAAGAATGGCAGCTATTGATGGATAATGAGATGGGAAGATAGAGAGATGGAAGTGTGATATGCAGATGGGATATGAGATAAATTAACTGGGTGGGGAGACATGCAGATTTTTCAGAGAGTTAAGTTTTAAATGTCACTAAGGGTCATGTACATAAGGATATGTGGGTAGTGTGGTGCATGTAACAGAGAGACACACGGAAAAGTTGGACAGGTGTTTGGCAAATACAATTTGTTTGTCCTTGGTGCATATTGAGCTTGTTAGTAGCCTCTCTCTCTCTCTCTCTCTCTCTCTCTCTCTCTCTCATACACACACACTTATTTGGAATATAAATATATATTTGTTTGTCCTTGGTGCATATTGAGCTTGTTAGTAGCCTCTCTCTCTCTCTCTCTCTCTCTCTCTCTCTCTCTCTCTCTCTCATACACACACACTTATTTGGAATATAAATATATATTTGTTTGTCCTTGGTGCATATTGAGCTTTTTAGTAGCCTCTCTCTCTCTCTCTCTCTCTCTCTCTCTCTCTCATACACACACACTTATTTGGAATATATATATATATATATATATATATATATATATATATATATATATATATATATATATATATATACTGCTTTAAATAAAGACAAATTTAGTTACAAAATAACTGTACTTTAATGTTAAACTAGATTTGCATACTGCAAATGCACCGGTTTTCGTGATGAGAAACAGTTTCAAACCTGATCAGCCAAGTTATAATACCAGAAAAACAACAAAATGCAAAATGCTTTATATATCTTAGTGATTTTCTTCATTGGTGAATTCAGCTGTGACCAAAACTTAAATTAAAGGCATCTCCAAAGGAATGTGATGTCCCACTGAGCCAGGCCCCCCCCCCCCCCCCCCCCCCATCTGCTGTGATCAGACCTGTTAATATCTGGTCATCACTGCAGGGAGTCTTTAACCAATACAGTAGCTATGTGTGTAAAACCTCTGATGGGTTGATGCATAACTAAATTACCTGCTACAATGGAAGTGAGATAGTAGGCTAGTTTTACACATACATTCATGCCTTTAGAACATGGTATCCAGTGAAGCACATTCTGTAAATTTTCTCTGTTTTTTTTGGGTCATTATTTAAATTAAATTTTTGAAAATTTTTTTTTGTTGACGAGGTAAGACATTCTTTTTTCCAATGATGACAAAATATATCACACGTTTAAACTTTAAAGGCTTTGAAATCAGTTCAAAGTATGACCAAACTTCAAACTGCCACCAAACAACCAAATCAACCCCGATCTGAAAAAACTAAATTTCTTCAAAAAGTACTCTTTAGAGGCTTTTGATTTTACCCATATTCTTTCGATAAAATATTTTTAGATTTTGAGATATTTAAGGTCAAAGAAAAAACCAATAATCGCAATATGACCTTGACCTTTGCATTTTTTGAAATTTTGAAACTGCAAAGTCCTTTGA
>CM037782.1:49457926-49507926 GCA_021229015.1 Solen grandis | reverse complement strand
TTGGATGTGAAGAAGCCAGCTGATGTGATGGTTACTTCAGCCTCATTCCCCGACATTACCAAGCTGTCTGAGATCCCAATTGACCCACCTAAACTGGTTGACAAAGTGGGCCACAGTACAGTGAAGTAAGTACAGACTAGCTTATCTTTCTCTGTTTTATGTTTGGCAGTGTAGTCAATGCTTTTACATAAAGGTGAACCACAAAGAAAATTTTATTTTTTCTAAAACCTTTCCTATTTCATCCATTTTCATAAGATAAATCACAAACATACTTATTTTTGCAAAAAAATCTCTTAAGTTTGTTAAATGCCAATCTTGTTAGCTGCTGGGCAGTTAATACATTTTAGGATCGTGTGACCCCTATGACGTCATTGATAGAGCGAGTGTCATTTGCCTTTTTAATCTCATATAGATGTATGTAATCATAAAGCATATTTAAAATGTTTTTGGTTTTTGGTTAATATAAAATGTTTTACTGAGTTGTATTTGTGTATAATTGGTAATTTTTTAAAAAAAATGTTATGTTTGTGATTACGCATATCAAATAGACTGTGAAATAAAAAAAGTAAATTCAGAGATAAGCATACATTAACATTCAGAAGTTTCCAGGTGAATGGAAGTTAAAGTTTTCATAATTTGATTTTGATTTCACTATAACTTGGCATATTCCTATACTGTGGTGGTAAAAGAACAAGATGTGACCTGGACCTTTATGTCAATATTATCAAATTTTATTTTTAGAATACATCCTGATATGCCTTTTTTTTAATTCATTATGGCCCTTTCCCATGTATCAGTATACATTACATTTATAGCAACCAGTTTTATAAAGTCTCAAGAGTATATCTTAATATTTTTTTATATGAAAGTAAATTTATTTACTTCCTTAATCATTCATTTTCATCTTTGATTTTGCTTGAAATTAGTTACAGTTAACTGTAAATTGTTCAATACAATATATAAAGCTTGCAGAGTTTACTCTATCGATGACGTTATAGGAAAGGAAGAGAAGTCAGTCAATCTTTCTCACCTGGGTCATTTTTGCAACTTTTAATAGCCAATTTCATACATAATACAAATTATTTCAGCATATTTTTTGTACAGAAGGTCTCGCACTAATATACTCTTTTTTTTTTTTCATGTCTATGTTACTAACTGTGAAATTTTAGATAGATAAATTGGTTCAAGGACAGATTGCATGTTGTCTTGCATGTATTTTGTTGTTGTTTTTAAATGTATGATATAGGACTTCAGTCAAATTTTGTATCCGTCTAAGTCACCAAAGGCATGATTTTTTTTTTTTTTTTTTTATTAAGTATTTCAACTATTTTATATGTCTTAAATATGTGAATAAATGTTTTATTTTTGTGTGTCTCTTGGTTTTCATTTCTTTCTTCTTTTTTTTTCATTATGATTTTTTTTCAGCTTTATCAGTATGAGAGAAAATTTAAAGTCAAGGATGAAGTACCAGGGTAACTTGTACAGGTAAGTGTGTCCTTCAAAGGGAGAGAAATCTGTAGTTTGTAAAGCAACAGAAGGTTAGATATGGTTATGTCCCTTGTTGTGTCCCCTATGTCAAGTATTGGATTGAATTCTGTTGAGTTGAGCTAGTTTATTATAATAATAATAATCATTATTATTATTATTTTATATGATTATTATGAATTTTTTTAAACTGAGCAGGTTATTTTGTTTTGAACGTACAAATGAATGAGGATGTAAAGTAATAAACAGTCTGTACAGACAGTGAACAGTGATTTTATCTATGCTCAGTCATTAAAAAATAAAAAAATAAAAAATATATATATATATTGATACAGGGTAGATCCATTGCATCATGCTAAATTACTTAACAAATTCAAATATTATTTTTTAGATATTGTGTTGTAAATTTAGTGAAAAAAACAGTCAACTAAAACATGATATTTATGTTAAGATTTTCAGAATACAGCATAAATCAGGGCTCTCGATCTCCATTATTTAGTACCTGTATAAGGCACCATTCCCCCAGTCAAAAATGAAAATGTAAGAGCACACATAAATAACAAAAATTGTTAAGTTGTAGATTGTTTAACTGTATACCATTTGATTTCCATTTCAGTTTTACCCAATAAAGCTACTAGACAGGAACTATTTTGTACATTTTTACTAAGATAATTATTGCAGATTGTGCAGCAAAAATTCCCCGAACAGGAGAAAATGACAGGAAAGGTCCCCCCCCACACACACACACACATACACACAAAGTTAGAGGTACTGTTCCCCCAAAACAAAGAGAGCCCTGTATATATTCTAGTAAATGTAAATTAAACATTAGTTCAACTCAGTCCTGTTGTATTAAGAACTTCCATGTGGTAAACAGAAACAGGAAGCTTTAGTAGGTACTGGAATGCATTTCACAAAACATCTTAAATTGAGATTTCCTTAAGTTGAATATTTTCTAATTATGTATCACCAAAAGAAGTAAATTTTGAACATTTTCTGTCGGAGTTAGCTAGAAACATTTTGTATTGGTATGCAGATAGATTTAACACTTTTTAGTTTAGGGACGTCTCAGTTTGAGCTGTTTGACAAAATACAGGCCTGGTAACCTTGATTTTAAAATCCTTGAATATTGTTTAGATACTGGTTAAACAGTGGACTTAAATCCTGATATTTGCATGTATATTTAATGTATTTCACTTGCTTCCTTGTTACTACATGTAGTAATATACAGTAGAACCTCGTTAAATCAAAGTCCTTGGGACCAAGCTGAAAACCTCGAAATAACTATTATTCGGATTAAAAATTCGATGGAAATTTCAGTTAGTGAGTGTGCTTGTCTGCGTTTTCATTACCGGTGCATATTGTGGAAATTGTTATGCTGTGAAGACCACCTATTAGGTGTACAGATATACTATTTGCAACTTATGAAAAGTAATGAAAATACCGGTATATCATGATCTACTTAGATGCTTCTGATGAACATAATCATTCTACCACGTCAAGCAATGATACATTTTTTTTACCGTCGATCTGCTGCTTCAGGTAGCGTCGCATGCCGGTGACGAACGCGATGATATGAAATGTACTAAAGATCTGACACCTGGGTTTATCTGCTGGCATGAGCATATTATGCAACCTGTCAGACATCGATTAGCAATAATCAACATTTCCGGTGGGACACACGTTGCTCAACCCAATCTTGAAAAAAGGTGTGAAAAACTTGCCTGAGCCATCATTCCAGGTGCCTCTGCAAAATAAACTTGGTTACTGACCCAGATATGATTGATAATAAGGACGATAATTAGTTTATGAAATTTGACTTCGAAATAAAAATTGAAATATGTACAAAATTAGGACCTCAGGACCGGGATTTTTACTTCGAAATAGCTAAAAAATCGAAATAGCAAATACGGATTAAACATTTTATTTTTAGTTAAAATAAGAAGAAGAAATCGGGACCGAAAACAAACTTCGAAATGGCAAGGAATTCGGTTTAATGATGTTTGGTTTGGCGAGGTTCTACAGTATGTACAGTAAAATATAGAGGGAAAGTATAGATTAAACAATTTATAAGAAGAATTACTTAAGTAACAAGTGAAACTTTTATAATTCTTATTGTTCTTGAGGTATTTTAGTTGTAAAATAAATGAATACAGTAAAATGTTTGTGGGATACTAATTTTTGTTGATTTCATGGAGGGTTCATCCAAATCTTGTAAGCCCCCCGAATATCATTCCTTTAATAGACATCATGAATCCATTAATAAATGTCTCCACAAATATAACTGTTGTACATATTCAACAAAAGACAATGATTTTACAATAGCTGATGTTTTGTCACCATGTTGAATGTTTTCATGATTATGCATGTAGTAAATCAGACAGTAGTCTCCAGAATACAACCATAGACACCACCATCACTTAAAAAGTAGGAGAGGATGGATAGGAACCATTTTGAACATGTGATCTTATTAAGTAGGAGAGGGGTGGATAGGAACCATTTTGAACATGTGATCTTATTAAGTAGGGGAGGGGTAGATAGGAACCATTTTGAACATGTGATCTTATTAAGTAGGGGAGGGGTAGATAGGAACCATTTTGAACATGTGATCTTATTAAGTAGGGGAGGGGTGGATAGGAACCACTTTGAACATGTGATCTTATTAATAAGGGGAGGGGTGGATAGGAACCATTTTGAACATGTGATCTTATTAAGTAGGGAGGGGTAGATAGGAACCATTTGAACATGTGATCTTATTAATAAGGGGAGGGGTGGATAGGAACCACTTTGAACATGTGATCTTATTAAGTAGGGGAGGGGTGGATAGGAACCACTTTGAACATGTGATCTTATTAAGTAGGGAGGGGTGATAGGAACCATTTTGAACATGTGATCTTATTAAGTAGGGGAGGGGTGGATAGGAACCATTTTGAACATGTGATCTTATTAAGTAGGGGAGGGGTGGATAGGAACCACTTTGAACATGTGATCTTATTAAGTAGGGGAGGGGTGGATAGGAACCACTTTGAACATGTGATCTTATTAAGTAGGGGAGGGGTTGATTTGGGAAACCACTTTTGATGACTTAATGTGTTTGGTATTGAATCACTTCAATGATGCTTGTTGATTGTTTATAGAAGCGTTCAAATTTCATAGCATAATGATTCTTATTAGTAGTGGATTTATGAGGTGATAGAACCATTTTGTATCACATGTTGTGATTATATTAATAAGGAGTAGGGTTGGTCTAGAAACCACTTTGAACCATGTGATTTTTATGAAGTAGGGAGGTCTGATAGACACATTTTTGAACATGTGACTTATCATTGTAGGATGTAGGAACCACTTTGAACATGTGATCTTATTAAGTAGGGGAGGGGTGGATAGGAACCATTTTGAACATGTGATCTTATTAAGTAGGGGAGGGGTGGATAGGAACCATTTTGAACATGTGATCTTATTAAGTAGGGGAGAGGTGGATAGGAACCATTTTGAACATGTGATCTTAAAAGCAGGAGACGGGTGGATAGGAACCATTTTGAACATGTGGTCATTCCATCCTGAGGCAATTCGACAATTGCATGTTTGATTGACTTAAGATGTAGTTGTTGGGGTATGAATCACCTTCAATGATTGCTCTAGTTTGACTTGTTTTAATTAGAAAGCGTTCAAATGTTCCATAGCAAAACTTCTTTCTAGAGTGATTTATTGAGGGTATATACATGTAGTTTGTATCACAGTTGTTTGATGTATAATTGTTATAAATGTAGTTTTGTCTAGACATCACATGCACCCTTTGCCCTTTGTTTTCAGCTTGATAGATCCAGGGTAGGTAACCATGTCTAGCACAGATTTCCTGTGCAAACTGGGGGCTTGCTCATTGTAGTTGTGTGTTGTTTGAGTGGTGTGCACTCGTCCTTTTCTAAGAAATAGTTAATGTCTACCACTTGAGTTCTCTTGCTGTGTGACACTATGTGTGAAATGGTGTCTAATATTTGCTGTGATAATCTTAAATAAATTTGGTCTACTGGTGTGATTTGGTGTTATAAGCTCACCTGAGCACGTCATGCTCAAGGTGAGCTATTGGGATCACCCTGCGTCCGTCGTCGTCCGTCGTCAACAATTTGCTTTAAACAACATCTTCTGTGAAACTGCTTGACAGAATTTGATTAAACTTGGCAGGGATGATCCTTGGGTGAACCTTCACAAAAGTTGCTAAAATAAACTTGATCAATGTAGAACTCTGGTTGCCATGTCAACGGAAAGAAAAAAAAAATGAAAACTTTAAAAATCATCTTCTTCAAAACTACTGGCCAGATTTCAAAATGTTTTAGTACAGATGTTGCTTGGGTGAAGCGTCACAAGAGTTGCTAAAATTATTCCGATCCATGGCTACCAGGGGCGGGCTAATTGCCTTTTATGTATATAGTAAAAACTTTAAACGACATCTCCTCTGAAACCACTGGACAGAAATTGAATTAACTTGGCAGGGTTGAACTTTGGGTGAACCTTCACAAAAGTTGCTAAAATTATTCCAATCCATATAAAAACATTGCCTAATACACATTGTATATGTATAGTGCAATCTCTAAATGACATCTTCTCTGAAACCGCTAGACAGAATTTAATTTAAGTTGGCATTAATTATCCTTGGGTGAAACTTAACAAAAGTTGCTAAAATTATTCCAATCCGTAAAAAAAACATGGCTGCCAGGGGCAGGGCTAAATTGCCTAATATGTATATAGAAAAATCTTAAAACGACATCTTCTCTGAAATCACTGGACAGAATTTGATTAAATTTGGCAGGGATGATCCTTGCTGGAAGCTTCACAAAAGTTGCTGAAATTATTCCGATCCATGAAAAAACATGGCCGCCAGAGGCGGGGCTTAATTGCCTTATATGTATATAGTGAAATCTTTAAATGACATCTCCTCTGAAACTGCTGGACAGAATTTGATAAAACTTTGCAGGGATCTTTCCTTCAAAACTACTGGCCAGATTTCAAAATGTTTTAATACAGATTGATGTTCCTTAGGTAACCCTATACTCAGGTGAGCGAACCAGGACCATCATGGCCCTCTTGTTTTTGTAGATAATTTTTCTCTGTATTTTGATCTTATGATATTTAGTACTCACAACAGTTAAAAATAAATGGTGTTATTTTTTCTTTTTACCATTTTTATACACAAAGTTATGTGGGTGCTTTACTGAATAATTTATAACTTTAATCAATAGACCTAGTTATCTATCTTAATTCTTTATTATTATGTAACAGCATTTTAAAACAGTGGGAGTCATTTATTTGTAATTTGAAATTGCTACTGCTTTAAGAAATGAACCTTATTAGCATATCAGTCTATGCTTTTTGATATTTTATCTTGAGGGTTGTCAACCTTGAGTGTTAGCTTATCATAGCACATTTGCTCAAGGTGAACTATTCTGATCACTCTGTGTCTACCATGCAGTTTAAACAGTTTATCTTTGAAGCTACTTGTTAGAATTGATGAAATTTGAATGATCCTTGGTTGGCCCTTCACAAAAGTTGCTAAAATAAACTTGATCCATGCAGAACTCCTCGCCATGACAACCAACAAGATTTTTTTTTGTACTAATTATAACCTCAGGATTCTCTTTTGTAATTACCCAAGCATCATTGATCCCTTGAAAAATGGGGCATCTAGATGGTCTTCTTGTTTTGTTCTTAAACATTCTGTATATAAACTTAAGTATTTTTTGCATCTGAAATTTATCTTTATTTTTTTTTTATTTTTTTTTTTTGCTGAAGGTAACTATGTAATATCACATAACCTGGTTAGGTTGATGGTACTCTGGCGAGCGTTTAAAGACTTCCTCTTGTTTATTTATTTAGACATGAACTTCCTTTATCTCCTCTTATTTTACTCTGAACGGTATTTTTAGCTTGTCTGTTTTTCAAAGAAAAAAGTCAAGGTATTAACATCATCCCTGGTATCTTCATCATTGATGTCATCATTGTTGTGAAAACCTTCAATCATGGCCATATCTTCTAAACTATTAAAAATCTGTCATCATACATCATATAAATGTTCTCTATCACAAGGGCAACATTCTTACCAAGTGCCATTACACTTTGGTCCATTTTGACCCTATTTATTTCCCCCTATAAAAAAAAAAACCAACAGAAAACTAACAGACAAGCGTTGGCATCCGTATGCGATGCTCTTTTTATACGCCTGTCTTACTATTGAATTAGGGGCTGTATATTTTCTTTCCTACCTTACAATATTGTTGATTCAAGGTGGTGTATTTATTACCTTAACTGATAGCTCTAGTTCAGTGGGGAAAGCTCTTATTAAAAATTCTTTTTCACATATTTAATATTACAACCAACATAATGTCTTATTGACAGCTTTAGTGTTTAAAGGTACCAAAGAGTACAGTAATGCTGTGGTGTGGTCTCATGGATTTTTTATCAGAGGAAGCCTTTTAGTTGGCTTGGTTGGTGGTTCTACTGGAGTGCCTCTGTGCTTTCAGGGTCTTCCTACATCAGTAAATAGCTGGAAGTAACTGTATTGATGTGTGGTTTTGTCTTTAGATAAATGGATGTGTGTCACAGTGAAGAATCAATCCTTTTTCTTTAAAAAAAAGTAAGGATTTTTTTCATTTGAAATACATGTATAAACCTGTATTAGTGGTCAGCTCTGAAAAACAGTAAATCTGTTAACAAAGACCAGTGACTTGATTCCCTTGTGTGACTTTTGTTAACAGGTTTTACTGAAAAAAAATTTTTTTTAATAATAATGATGGCCTGTTGTATCTATGCATGTTGAGTTTGATAAGAAAATAATTTCCATTTTACTATTTGCATGCTGACCTTAAAATGTTGCAAAGAATATGATTTGTACATGTGACAAGCCTTAAGATAAGTATAGAAAGTATATCTGACCTGTCACTGTGTGTTGTGTTTGTAGTGAGAGCCCCACCCTGGCTTCTGAGATCCCATACTTTCACGTCCCAGACACCACGGGGGATGAGAGTCAAGATGGCTGCCATCTGGTTGTCTGCGTTCATGGTTTGGATGGTGGGTAGAGTTGTTATTGCTTCAAATATCAGCTGCTGGAAAGTGTCCCTTTTATTCTATTTTATATTATTTGTTAAACACGCATTGGGGAAATAATTTGTCAGTTGGACCAGTGATTGCTGAGAAGGTTATGAAAGATTTTTGGCCCCCAGTAGAAGTAGACCCTAGAATCTGTGGATCCACACTTACGTTTGAACATAGAACCTATGTATCCACAGTTACTATAGAATATAGAACCTGTGTATCCGCAGTTACTTTAGAATCTAGAATCTGTGTATCCGCAGTTATGTTTGAATTTAGAATCTGTGGATCTGCATTTTTATGTTTGCACCTAGAATCAGTGGATCCGCAGTTACATTTGAACCTAGAATCTGTGTATCAGCAGTTACTTTAGAATCTAGAATCTTTGGATCCGCAGTTACATTTAAACCTAGAATCTGTGGATTGGCAGTTACTATAGAATCTAGAATCTGTGTATCCGCAGTTGCTTTAGAATCTAGAATCAGTGGATCTGCAGTTATGTTAGGACCTAGAATCAGTGGATCAGCAGTTATGTTAGGACCTAGAATCAGTGGATCGGCAGTTATGTTAGGACCTAGAATCAGTGGATCTGCAGTTTTATTTTGCCCCCACTGGACCACAATGCTGTCTTATTTTACATTACTGTATATATACATGTTATTGTGTAAGAACAGGCTTCATATGAATTAGTTGATAATGTCTTACCTATTTCAGATTAGATTAATATTGATGCCTCAGAATAACCCTTGCTTCACAATCATAATAAAGGGTGGTTCTTGTACTGGCTGCACTGTTGTCAATATAATGTAACTGAATGTGGCTTCACCCATGATATTGTTGTGTGACAGCAATTTACCTGTAGACAACAGTATCCAAATGACTGAAATACGAAGGGTGGCATGATCAGTCAGTTGCCTCCTCTCCTCTTGTTACCCATGTGATGTGTTTTCCAGGTAACAGTGCAGACCTGAGGCTGGTGAAGACTTACATGGAGATGGCCCTGCCCGGGTACCGGCTGGAGTTTCTCATGTCTGAACGGAACCAGACAGACACGTTTGCCGAGTTTGACACAATGACCCAACGTCTGGTGAATGAGATTTTAAACCATGTGGAGCTTTACTCTCTGAAGGTGGCCCGCCTCAGGTACTGACTGCAGTAAAAATCTATATGTTTAAACTGTAGATGAAAGTGTCCTTTTTATACCCCACCAAACAAACAGGGGTGGGTTTACTTTGTCTTGACAACTATTTTTTTAGTGTAAGTTATTTTCAATACCCATTTGTGGGGGTAGAAAACATGTTCAATGATAGCTCTTGTTTAAGTTACAACGTACTTGGAGAAATGTAATTCAAAAGCTAAAGAATATTTCTTGTACTTGATAGTTACAGATTTTCATTAGTGCCTTTTAAATGATGATGTACAGATATTCAAGACTTGGTGTGATTAAGTTTTTACTGTATAAGCTATATTATTTTATCTTAGATTACAGTTGTGCGTTCACTTTGACTAACCTGACTATTTTGTCCTAGAATCACTTACAATAGTTTTTTGTAGATGTTTAGCAGCCGCAATGATACCCTCAATTTATGCCTGCAAATGAATCTAAATGCTGGAATATTAGGCTTTATGATCTTGTTGCAGTTTTATCGGGCACTCGCTGGGGAATATCATCATTCGGTCAGCCCTGACACACACGGACCTGATCCCGTACCTGCCCCGCCTGTACACCTTCCTGTCCCTGTCTGGACCCCATCTAGGCACCCTGTACAACAACAGTGGCCTTGTTAACATGGGTAAGACTCCTTCCTTCTGTGGGCACACTCCCAGAGACTAGCAGGCATGCGTTTAACCAAACATCTCAAAATTACATTTTTCTCAAATATAGAAATCTGTTAAACTAGAATTTTCAAAGTTTTGTATGTGGTGTTATATTGATATGAAATTTATGTATATGGTGTTACAGGGATGTGGTTTATGCAAAAGTGGAAGAAATCTGGTTCCCTTCTGCAGCTGTCCCTGAAGGACAATATGGATCCCCGCCAGTCTTTCCTGTACAGGCTCAGCCAGAAACCAGGTACTGCTTCACTCTCTTTTACATTAATACATTTATATGAAAAAATTGGAAACATGATGTTATTGGCATTTTATGTGATCACTTTTCAATGTCTGCTCTCTTAAAAAAAAATAATTTAAAGTTCATGAAACTGAATAGAACACTTGAAGGAAAGTCAAGGCCATTGCCTACATAAATATGAAAAGCAGCTTAATCTTCTCAGCAGTAAGTAGGGCTGAGGCATTATATTTAGAATAAATGATTTAAGCATACCATTTTACACATTGAAGCTGTTTTATATATAAAAAAAAAAATAAAAAAAAGGATGCATTAGCAATATACTTTAAAATCATTAATTTTTGTGAGTGTTGTTGATTCCATGAAAGGTATAATCCACATATACTAACCCCACGGAAAATAAATCATTTAATATGAAATTCACATTTCAAAATCGTATTTATGAATACATTAATGAATCTGCCCTCATTACATTCTCAGACGTGTATGTCATCAAGAAATAATTATGATTTTATAATATCCAGAACATGTCGAGTCTCGTTATAATCTGTGACACTGAGTGGTAGACTTTTCTGATGGTGTATCTGTCTGTATTTACAGGTCTGGAGTTTTTCAAGCACGTGTTGCTGGTTGGGTCGTCCCAGGACCGCTATGTGCCGTATCACTCATCCCGTATAGAGATGTGCAAGGCTGCCCAG
The DNA here is from genome assembly GCA_021229015.1 of Solen grandis. Taxonomy (NCBI): domain Eukaryota; kingdom Metazoa; phylum Mollusca; class Bivalvia; order Adapedonta; family Solenidae; genus Solen; species Solen grandis. The sequence continues at coordinate 49,496,589 of CM037782.1, read as the reverse complement.
AGGGAGGGGGCGGGACTAGGTAATGGGCATGTCCTTCACCTACACAATCAGTAGATTGTCATTTAACAGTTTAATTTAGATAAAGAGTTAGAAAAAGACTTTGTATCATTACACAAACTGGAAAAAAAATGCCTTTAGATATACAGTTGAATATGCGGTCACCTCTAACAGTCAAACTGTTACCAAAGGTCAGTGGCTGGGTTCCCAGTACTGAATTTATAGAAATTTTACCTTTGCATAATAGCCACCTGCTGAAAAAGTTCAGTTGATTTTCCTTATGTGACAATTCTTCATAAGTTTAGAGTAGTTTTGATTGATTAAGAAGAATGTCTGCAAGTTTTGGGTTGTGGGGCCATTCAGGAATCATCCCATCACATTAAGACCCATTCTGTACCATGATGGAGTTATAAATCTCACCTTTGTTAGTCATATGTGATTAAAAACCATAGGCTCATTACACCAAACTTCGTACGATCAAATTTGATCTTAGCCGTAAGTTCGTTGTTCTAAATAGTGTCTACCGATGTCTTATTTTCACAATAAATCATGATTAAAGTTGACCCATTTCATTGCATTATACAAACACAACACTTTTTGTAAAGAAAAAATCTTTGGAAAAATATTATTTTACATCTGTCAGTTAACTCTCACAAAGACTATTTTTTCGAACAAAGTTATGTGAAACGAGCTCTAGGTCTGATAGTACTGTGAAATCATTAATTTTCATGGGACACTAATTTTCATTGATTTTGTGGTGGGTTTTATCCATGAATATTAATTCCCACAAAAACTTGTCTCTTATATAAACCTCACATTTTCTAGAACATAGCTCCACAAATAAATGTACCCATGAAATACATAATCAATAAAATTTAATGTAAAAAAAAAATAATGATTTTACAGTAATATCTTGGAAGTTTGTTTTAGACTTGGGAAGGTTTGATTATGGAGTCATGTCTTAAGTGACCTTTACACTGACATTTAGGTTAATTACACCCAGATGATCTTGGGTTACCATTGCCCTCTTGCTTTGCTTAATTTGCTCAGAATGTATTGATTGTAAAAAGATGTGCTCTTGTGATGTCAGGAGATCATTGGACATTTTGTCGATGGTGTGGTGATTCGACAGTTTTACCTCTCTTTCCCCTGCAGGCTCAGTGTATGCGGAGATGGTGGCCAACATCCTGCAGCCCATTGTCCACAACCCCAAGTGCAAGCTGATCAGGTACGACGTGTTCCACGCACTCCCCAGCACTGCCAACACCATCATCGGGCGCGCTGCTCATATCGCTGTCCTGGACTCTGAGATCTTCATCGAGAAGTTCCTCATGGTCTGTGGCTTGAAATACTTCAAGTGATGAACCCATGACTGACCTATGAAGACTGACTACAGTAGCGCCACTGTATCATGCAGCAAGTCGGAAGGCTTGTAGAGAAACAGATTTCTTGGAGAATGACATGTTTGTGAGGTACATGAAACAGGTGTAGGACGGGATATGAAACTAGTCTGAGCATGATATGTAAGGTGTATAGTAGGGGGTAGTGAGACTTGTATAGATATACACAACAATAGAATGGATGAGTCACATGCATTTACTGGTTCACTAAGTCAACAGCAGGTTTTCTGCAGCATGTGGATTTCCATTTATTTTACATGAAAACATAGATTATGAATCTCAATAGATATTATAGTGATGCCTTTTTTAGAATGTTGAATTGATGTCTTTTGAATCTTGAACTGGAATGGCAGAATCCCATTAGCAAGGTATAATGGTTGGGAAAGAATTACTAATTATCCGTAAAACTTTTTAATCCAGTTGTCCTTAATTTTGGTGCATTTAGGTTGTAGGTGTATTAATATATGATAAAATGGTATACTCATTGCATATATTCATGATAGCAAACTTTATTTTGAATGTATTTTTCCTCGCAAAAGAATTTTTGCTGTTTTAGAAAAATGATTCAGTAATTTTATTATGATTTTTCTTGAAATATTTCTGGTATAGGATCACTGTTTTAGGATATAATTATAATGTTAGTCTTGTGCTAGTTTTTAATAAAAGCAATTGTTTTCCAAACTGAATTTCAGGCATTACAACTATGGGGTATTATGGTTTCTTAAATTTGTTATATCTGAGTTATTTTGTAACATAAGATTGTGAACGATTTACACAAAATGTATGTAAATATATATATAGGCAACTGTGTACATATTATATTTCATTAAGTTATTATTCTTATACGGTCTGCATATTTATAGACAATTCATGTGATGATGATTACAATAAGTATAGTGAAAGTTTTCTTTATGTTAACAGATGTGGACTTTGTATAAAGTATTCAATGATAACATTTTTTCTAATTATTCTAATATAAAGGAAAACAAGGCATGACAAACATTATTTAATATTGCACGGTAGTACAAATCAGCATGTAATTGCATATACACAAAGTTATTCCTGTACATTTGTCATGCATTTTGTGTAAGCATTAATATAAAACACATTTTGTTTCATGTGAACTATACACAATCACAACACATTTAGTACCTGCTTTCATCCATTTAACTCATAACAGTTTTGGATATGTGATGTACTTTTTGACAAAATTTAATCTTAAGACCAGCCATTTTCTCTGTTATGTCAACATATCAGATAGAATACCTCTCCTTCCAGACATTTTGGCTGTGTGTGCAACTTATTTGCATATTTTTTCTCCCCCCTAAAATGTTGATTTTGCATACCAGTATAGGATGTCCTTTTTATATATTTTATGTAGCAAATTTTTTTTATTTTTTTTTTTCAAATCTCATTATCTGAGAGAGCAGTGATTGAAGTGTCTTCACTCTTTATAATGTTTACAGATATATTCAAATGAAATATCAGATAATCCAATCGGTACTCCTGATTATCATGTGATGGATAGTTTACCTTGTTTAAAGACTTTGTGTTTTTTTTTCCCTTATGATACTGTTTGTGAACATTTGACCTTGTCATGAATTGAGAAGTGAAGATGAGGTTAAAATTTTCAAAGCAAATCTTGTAAGGTGCATCATTACTTGTGTACAAGGAATTGACGTTCTGTATAGTACAGTACTCTACGGTAACCCAACCTAGCTCACTTCTAGTCAAAGGCTTATCCAAACCTAAGTATTAAAACTGCAGAAATATCAGTCTTTTCAGTGATCTCCCCTTTCAAACAGAGACAATTTCTGCCACTACGCTGTAAAATAAGCTTGGTTTGAGTTAGTTACTAGATAGTTTAAGAAAAAATGTAAGTTGATTATCTTATTATTATTTTTTACATCAGAAGAGATGCTTTTATCATTGACACATTTTTTTTTTTTCAGATCAGGAAAACATGATTGATGACATGGTATCTAAGATGAAATCATTCATTTTGTGTTGCCTGTATAGGTGACTTTTCAACACTGCCCCAAACATGTGTGAAGCCTACCCATTTCTTAACAACTTTATTTTGTAATATATTGCACAACGATATTTAGTGTTTTTGAAAATGTAACCAGTTTGGCCATTAATGTTCATTTTGTAGATTCATTCCATTCATTTAGTTATTTATTGTTATTATTTATGGGCGGTCCCTCTTTTCTATACAATAGTTACATTCCTTTTGTTGTTTCTTTCTCCCTCTACATCTGTAGATAGATTTACAGATTTTATTTGTTGAACCTGATTAATATTTACCTTTGTTGACCCCATTTATGCATGTTTGTAAGCCTAACATATATTTTTTTTTTGGTTGATGCATTTTATCATCCTGTTTACATATTATTTAGTTATAAGTATTATATATTATGTGTAATGTTTTTGTTTTGTTTTTTTACTGTACCCTTTAACCTAAAAGTGCATGAGAGTTTTTGTATGCAACAGAATCCATGTGGCTGTATTGTTGTGGGTCAGTCCACAATTTATACAGTGTGTATCCACTTTAACCCTATATTTGGGTCCCAAATTTAGATACTTGCATTTATCTGTTCACATTTTAACTGTAAAAATGCACCTTAGAATGATGAAACAGATCACGAACTAGAGTTTTAGGATGTAATACTGGATTCTGCTTTAAAGCAGAGTACATGATTATGGGTCAACACTTAGTTCACTATGTGTAAAGATAGCTCCCATGTGAGAAACAGCCAGAACGCTTCATGTTCAACAATTTGGCTCATTTTTGTGGTACATGTATGGCCTGTATGAACTACATTGTTTTTGAAGTTAATTATGTGGACTGCTCTTCTTTTAAGGCTTGATTTTGAAATCTTACTATGATAACATAACTACCAGGTATGCTTTGCTCCTCTAAGGCCTCAATGTCTGGAGTATAGAATATGGATGGAATAAAGTTAAAAATGATAGTAAAGAAAAACTGTATTATTGAATATGAGATTAAATATGCATGTCGATATATTTTGAGTGCTGTTCAAATGATTTTTTTTTTAAGTCTCATGCCTGTCTTGAAGTAGATATTTGAAATGTCAGACTGCGTCATAATCTGTTAATTTTCCAGTGCAATAAGTCGTCATGTGCAACCTCTTTACAATGACTAGTTAAGTTTAAATGTTTTATACAAAATTTACTGTAATCTTCTAGACTAGCAATATTACCGTACTACATCTGGTTCTGTGTTCTTGAAACATACTTATGTGTGATTTTATGAACTTTGTCTCATGCTCAAATCCTTATTGGAACTAATGGGCATAGTTAAGAGTCTGGGTGTAAAAATTGAACATATGTGCTTAAATACCATTTTTATTTTTGAGAACACAGGGCCAGAATCTTATTTCGGGGAACTAAGGCAACATTTTTGTTTTCCAGAATGATTTTTCATTCATCATGCTCTTCCTGTTTATTATCCCCCACCGAAGGCGGCGGGGGATATGGTAATAGTCTCCATCCGTCCGTCCGTCCATCTTTCTGTCCCACATCTTTGTCCAGCGCATAACTTGAAAAGTATTTGACATATCAACTTGATACTTCATAGATGAATAGATCTCATTGAGGAGGAGTGCAGTGCACAAGAATGATAACTCTACCTTTCATAATTTTGAGTTATTGCCCTTTGTTCTTTTTCAGACTTAATTTTTGTCCGGAGCATAACTCAAAAAGAATTTGAGGTATCAACTTGATACTTCATAGGTGAATACATCTCCTTGAGGAGGAGTGCAGTGCACAAGAATGACAACTCTACCTTTCATGATTTTTTAGTTATTTCCCTTTGTTAATTTTCAGACTTAATTTTTGTCACAGTGACCTGTACATTTTACCTGTAGACTTTAAAATAGGGGAATTAGTAGGTCATCACATGGGTTTCATATCTATAATCACTTCAAACATCAGTCTTCATTACAAAAAAAAATTCTTTTAAATATGAAAAATTCTACTCTCCAACACATCTTCTTAAGAGCAAGCATTCAGCGGGGGATGGCCATGTCAACATGGCTCTTGTTATATTTTGTTTAGTACATGTAGCAAGTTATGCCCGATGTTAATTGCAAAGCATCAGTTTTGTCCCATTGAATCCAGTCCAGGAAGTCATCCTATGAAATTTCAGCTTTGACACAAATGTATTTCTCCATTAATTGATACAATCTAATTTGATATCTTTTTAATTTAACTCTCTGGAGCTTAACATTCTTCTATGTCTGAAATCTGAAAATAGTCAGAAACGTTTCATGCAAAGTTGAATGAAACAGGTGGGAGTTTTCAAGATGGTTGGTCAAAAGAGAATGTAGAGAATTGTGCACATGGCAAGTGAGGTGGTGATTGTAGTAGTGTTATACCCCTGTTTCACATATTGAGATTTTCATAGAAGATATATCTTATCCAAAGTTGACCATCCTTAAGAAATGGAATGTTGCACGTATGTCACTATCAGCATATGTTGCAGAATATGAACTTCAATTTCCTCTAAATTTAAGATTTCAATGTTACATAAATTTTTGATATTTAATATGTTGAATGTCTTAGATTGATGTTTTATAATGGAAAGTGTGCTGGACCATATAGAGTTTATGGGTGTTTGTTATTGCAGTGTTTCAGATATATATGTGTTTGTAAGGATGGTTATCTGTTTTGAATTGCAACATTTAGACAATAACTCACATGTATTTGGCAATTACTTTTTATGACATGATTTTGTTCATGACCAAGACTTGTTTTCTCAGTGTCTGTCATTTTGCTCTAGGTTTGGGTTTTTTTATGTAATGTACTATGTATTCCGAAAGTACCCAGTACTCTCAATAAAATTATAATAAAAGCATTGATTGTGTTTCTGTGCTTCTTATTTCTTTATGACCATTTTAACCCTTCCCCTCATAGAGGAAACCATGAAAAGACCTATGCGAACAGCATAAAACCAGATCAGCCTGTGAGTAACTCGCAGGCTGATCAGGTTTTATGCTGTTCGCTGCTCCTCAGTGGTCTGGAAATGAGGATTTTGTAATTAAATTTGGTAAGGTTTAACTGTGGTTTTCTGCAGATTAGGCTTTATGTGGTATCTATTGAGTGCGTCAAAATGAGTCTATATGAGGGAAAGGGTTAAAGGAAATTATTATACCCTAGCTTCACTAAGTGAAGTGGGGGTTGAGAAGGAATCCTGAACATTGTTGTATTGAAATTGACTTACACACTATCCAATAGCTACACTGGGATACTATATAGTCCAGTGTTGACCTTGTCTACACAAAAAAGACATGGTTGTGTTTTTAGCAGTTTACCAAGTCAAGAGTGGAAATTCGTCCATTAAAAGCCAGAAGGGGCTATCAGCATATGTAAAAATAAAGCTGATAGCCCCTTCTGGCTTTCAATGGACAAATTGTTACTGCTTAAACCTAGAAAGATGTTTAAGGGCATTAATCACCTTAAGTTAAAGCTTTACTGGTTCTTCATACAAAGGTAATAATTACAAAACTTGATGTTTTTATGAACTCATTCATTACTAAAGAAACTGAGTACATGTATTTAAAAATTTCAGAGTCTTGAATCTAAAAATATAGACTCCGAAGATAGGTGAATTAGGGTCCTGATTTGTTGAGTATGGAACACTTTAGTCCTAGATAAACATACTGGCCTGGATAGTGATGTGAGGCTGGGTACCAGCTAAGACCCTTCAACACAATGTAAGGCTTGGGGCAAGTTCTTACACAAGTAGTTTTAATATGTTTTGTAGTCTGGTTCCCGGTCATCCTCAAGATTAATGGTAACATAGTGTAATAAGGAGTAGGCACCCCAGCCAGGAACCAGACAATGTAACTTAATGGAACATATTGTCTGAGCAACTTGCCCCTGCATTTCATTAAATACCTCAAAAGTGATATTTTTCTTAAAAAATCTCAAGGTTATGTCTAACCAGAATTTTGAAGTCAGCAAGTATGATCAGAATGCTATTTACTGTAAAATCATGCTAAAAATCTAATATTAATAGTGATATTTTAAAATTTTGAATTGAGGACCAAAATTATCATTCTAGTCGTGTTAAAAAAAAACTAGAATATAATAAAACTATAACAACCATTGTACAAATACAAAAACTCATTTGTGAAGGTGACACCATGTCTAAGGTCCTGAGTATGTTTCACTAACCCTTAACCTCGTGAATATTCATGTACAAATTTATGACTTTATGAATACATGTATTAATTTGCTAAACTTCAAAAATGTTTTTTTCTTTGACGTGCAGACTGTATAGTACCTGAGCTGTTGGAGCTGAGGCTGCTCTGTTTGCCAAGGTATCGGAATGCATATTCATGAAGTAAACGATTATATTAAGTGTGAAACTGAAGTAAAATAGTACCATTCTTGATTTGTTCACAACAAGTGATCTTACACAAATCACGTTTCTTTTTGTTTTATTGTGCAAGAAATCAGTAGACAACATATGACTAGATTCATTGGACTAATATCAAATTTGTACAAAATTTAGTGAAATGTGTAGTACAATGTTGCTATTACACATGCCCAGGGAATGGTGTTACCATGACAATGTGCATGTGCTTTATACAATATCTGCTTTAGTCAGACACTAATAAAAAAGTCAATACCACAAAGAAAATCAATAAACACACAATTTTTGCAAGCTTTTCTTATCCATGAACACAGCTTTTTATGTAGTTAGATAATAACTTTTCATGTTTATAAAAATGTTTTCTCGAAATATACAAATTTCTGTTAGTTATGATTAATGAAATGGGAGATAAGATTTGACTTTTATGGCTCAATGTCATGCTCTTTGTTGTCTCTCTTATATTTATAAGATCCCTGGACAGAGTTTTGTTACTGGGGAAATGTTGCTACTGCAAATCAAAAGTGAATTTTATGTTTGTTCAAGTTGCAATTTGACCCAATTTTGTCTGCCATTACTGTACATTAGTCTTATATAACATGAAGATCCTAAACGTGTATTTTATTATAGGCATAACATATATACTAAGTGACTGATGCAAAAATATTTTTATTTCTGTTGTAATTAACAGATATTTTTTTACTATACTCAGCAAAACTAGAAACGTCCCTCCATATTTGAGGAAAGATTTATCAAAAACCAAAAGGGTTACTTTTATGAATCAAAATAGAAAAACAATTTCATTCATTTCTGTATCATAACCAATTAATTGCATCTGGCTATCTTGTTAACTTTTCGAGAGATAACCGGTCAAGAGAGGTAGGGGTCAAAATCAAAAATCACAAAAACTCAGAAAGGTGTTATTGAATGTTTAGAGATGGAATGATCCTATGCCGAATCGATGTAACATAACACAATACCAGTGCGATGGGCAAATTCCTCCATTCCAGTTGTAACACACATGTAAGAATGTGAACATTGTCAATCTGATGGTTAGCTCGTGCTTTGTGGCCCAGCTGATCCCATATGTGCTCAATAGGGTTGAGATCCAGGGAAACCGCGGGCCATGGCATGACATTGACATTGTTATGCTGCATAAATGGTAAGGCTTATGCATTTAGCATGTCTGCAACATAACGCTGTGCATTAATGTGCAGCAACCAAATCTGTCTTTCAGTTTCCCGTGATCCCACCCCAGATCATTACGCTCCCTCCCCCAAACCTGTTCTTCTCAACAATTCAACAATCGGCAAATCTTTCATTTTTACTCCTGTATACCCATAATCTTCCGTCAGCATGACTAACTGTGAACTGAGATTCATCGGTGAACAAAACTAGGTTCCAGTCGGCCCTTCTCCAGTTCAGATGACGTCGCGCCCCTAACAGCCTGGCAGCACGGTGACGTTGGGTCATTATCTGACCAGTGTAAGGGTGGCATGCCCTGATTGGTTGGCTTTTCAATGCAACTGGTTGCTAATGGTCTGCCCTGAAACACCGTATTGCCTAGCAGTGACTGAGGCTGAGGTCTACCAGGTTGCTGCTGGTTGTGAACAGCCCTAGTCTGCTGATACTGGGCTGCAAGACAATCAATCGTCTTCCGACAGCACCCTAACCGACACGTGGCTACCATGGCAGACATCCCACCCGCAAGCATCCCAACTGCCTGATTTCGCTTGATTTCGGAAAGCTGTGGCATATTGAAAGCAGTAAAAAATCAAAGAAAAAAATTGATTTTCAGAATAGCCCCTATCTCATGAATGGTACGACATGAACTGAATCAACATATGGATGACATGTATAGCGTGCATGTGCAAAACATTCAAATGATCATTCCGGTTACTGGCCGATATGTAAACCATGCGTATCGGGTAAACTGTACATGATCGTACAACATCACCAGGGTTTAAAATACATGTACATTGAACATGTAGCAACTACACAGACAAAGCCTCACCAGCTATAAAACAGGGACGATTCTAGTTTTGCTTAGTTCATGTATATGCTTAGTATATGATCTAAAGCAAAAGGAAATAAGAAAAAAAAAATGTTTCATTCATTCACTGTTTGCGCTATTCTATTCCATTTTCTTTCTTCCTCTTTTTTTTTTCTTTGAGATTCCCCAATGGGAAGTCACTTATACAATGTGACATCATGTTTACCTTTTGATATCATTACCGGTTTTATTATTTATACCAAGCTTAGAGAACATGACATTTATTTTCTTACAAATATTCATACATTTTTCAAAAAGGTCAACTTTTCTCCTAATGTAAATTTATCATTCATGAATATTCCCATTTTTTTTTTCTCACCAAAATCATGGAATATATGACAAGAATTGCCACATGAATTTTGTACCATGACGTTTCAGTGATCAAATAGCTTTCTTAAAATGGAGACTGACCGTGAATTATTAGAGGTGCCATTTTGACAACAAATTGCTGACTATTGTGTATCAGAGCATTAACCATGATTGTATTTCTTTACTTCAAGAGAGATCTTGTTAACAAATTTTCAGCAAGGACTGAATGGCAGATTATGATGGTTCACTGGACCAATGGACCGATTACTTTGAATGGTATTTCTGTAGTTCCAACATCCATGATCCATCAGAATTTGCAATTCAATCCTTATATTTGCATGGCATTTTCTTGAGGGACAAGAGTTGATAAAAAATATTTTGTTTATAATGCTGTTTAAAGGGAAAAAGACACCCAAAGACACTACTCCAATCTATTCATTATTGTTTTTGGTTCCTTGAAAAATTTAGAACATCAAGTCCAATTGTCCCAACACTGAGCCAACAAGTCTTGGAATTACATAAACCCTTACATGCTAAGCACCAAACAAGGGGGATAAACCATAATTTTTTTTTACTAAATTTTGTTAAGTATGTTGTGACCAGGAATCAAACCCACAACCTCCAGGCTACAGGAGAACAAGAGTTATAGGACTTGATGACAAAGCAGCCTCATTTAACCCTTTCCCTCATAGAGGACATCATGAAAAGACCTATGTGAACAGCATAAAACCAGATCAGCCTGCGAGTAACTCGCACGCTGATCAGGTTTTATGCTGTTCGCTGCTCCTCAGTGGTCTGGAAATGAGGATTTTGTAATTAAATTTGGTAAGGTTTAACTGCCGTTTTCTGCAGATCAGGCTTCATGTGGTACCTACTGAGTGCGTCAAAATGAGTCTATATGAGGGAAAGGGTTAATGGATATGGTAATGAGATGGTAGATTACATTCAAAGGGCAAGTGAGATAGAGCCACATTAGTATTTTTTGATCAGCTGAAAATTCCTGAAGATGGACATCTTCTCAAATCACTGAATCATAAGTAATCTAGACAACACCTCACTCCTAAACATGCCACCTGTGCTTTTCTGAGCCACAATACGAGGCATATAAAATATCAATTTTTATGATGATTATTTTTTCTTTCTTTTTTGCTTAACTGATTATAAAATGAATAAACTGTGAAAAGAAAAAGCATGTATGCAATATCATGATGTAGACAAGTGGCATGATACCACACCTGGTCACATTATCCTGACACTGTGACAACCAGTCCTGGAACTACCCTTATATGCTGAGTGCCAAATAAAGGAGCTAGGATGTCATGGAGATCGAGCCAAATTCCTGGGCAGCCTTGCCACTCATTATACCTCTGGACCAGTTATAGATTGTTTAAAGAAAAACAAAGTAACACATTTCATAAAAAGAATGAAATTTTATTGTTCCTATAACAGACACTAATGATGTTGGTGTACACAAGTCTGGTAGTGATGTGACAGAGATGTTGCTCCCTGGGACCATGGGCCCTGCAGCCCACACCAAACACAACCTCTCACTGTAACACCCAGCCCCAGCCAGGACACAGCCCCTGTCAGTGACTCCAAGAAGACAGTAGACAGGCCTTGTCTGTATAATTATGTGCTTGTTTGTATTAAAGTACACTTTGTAAGATCTTGTTTGAATGCAGGTATCCTTTTAGGTGTCATGTTGGTACATGTCAACTTGCATACAGGTATGTTTGCTATTGTGCATTCATTTCAACCATGACTTAATGTTTTACAAATTTACTCATGCTGCATGACAAAGTTTCATTTCTTCTACATTGATTCAGAATATCTAAGTGTTATTTTCTATTAACTTCTGTACATTTCTCCTAAATTTTAGATTGGAAATGTGTTTCAACTGATATATCAGTGCATACAACAATAGGGTGTGTCCATCTGGGGCAGAGGGAGTGGGGCTGCAGGGGTCTGGGTGTGTCCACTGTGTGACCCCAGGGACCACCAGGCTAACACTTAGTCCATGTATTACTGTATATAGTTCTGCAGTATATATACATATATATCGATACATAAAAGAGCAATAAAAATCCATCAAGCAACAACAATATAACACATATATTCAGGATACACTATGTAGATGCTAATAATCTACAATTCTTCAAGCCTTCATTATTCAAGGTCCCAATATATCTAGAATCATATCCTGATGTTCATGTATATCCCCCCATATACATCCACAAACTGTTCATACTCTGATTAGTATACCCCCCCCCCCCCCCCCCCCGGGTTCTTATGCATACGTTTTTTTTCTCCAAGATATGCAAATTTTCAAACTGATATTTATTTAAACCTATAAATATATTGGGGACTACAATAATTATTATACTTCTTGAAATCTAAAGGAAATAGTTACTAGATACTACTGGTTTTTTTTTTCTAAATTTTGTAATGAAAGGAGAGATATGAACATTTAGAGTCCATGGTTTGAGTCTAAAGGCGTGACTAAGGACATTAATGACTAAGGGCCCTGAAAAGATGTGTGGCTAAGTCCAAGACTCCAGTAGGACTAAGTATGACATGTATGAAATGATAGGGCTACTGTGGAGACACATCATACAAATTTGAGTTCCTTTGCCACAACACATTTTCAGACAGAAGCTAATTATAGGGCAAGACCCAGCATGTATAAATACCCACTGCCCTGTTAACACTAGTCAGTAGGAAGGCTTGCTCATGTTCCATGTGACTAGACTGAGACTTGAACCCCCAGTGGTGAGGGACTCAGTGTCAGTAAGTCAATGCTATAACCACTTGGCCGTGGAGGCCCCTATTGAGACAATTATACAGAATGTCAGTATACCTGATGGAAGGCTGCCACAGTGGCATATGTGTCTCTAGTCTTATTACTGTACATTAGTACTCCTGGGTCAAAAAGAAAAAAAAGTCACATGGTGTCTGCTTCATAACAATAAATTCTGAAAAGTCCTGGAGGGAAACACATATACACAAAATATCATGTCTCTAGATATACTGGGACTTATAACAGAAAACACAGATAAACAAAATTCTAAAAACAGTTGCAAAACAAAGTTGTACAAGTTTCATATAAGAATATAATAATTAAAGGATATTTCTCATGATAAAAGATTAAATGCAAGTATACCTATCTCAATAAATACTGTAGTCAACTATCATCAATTAACTTATGTTAATTTATTTTCTTTAGTTTCATAAGCTCCTCCAAATCTTGCATAGAGTGATGTCATGTTCCCAGAAAAGGGATGCCCACAGGAAAAACAGCTACACTTCAACAGATCATAAAAACAGATATTCATAACTTATTCCGAATGTCTCTTATCTCTACCTATTTAACTATATTAAAATTTGATTCAATATGGTACATGCTAGCATACACAAAAATAGAAAATAAGTCAATGACAAAAGAACTTACTTGCTAGACTATATCTTCCTTCATTTTAACATGTTATGACAATAGTAACTAACATTTTACCCAAAATTAACACAGCTCATTGACAAGAAGTCATTGAAATCAATGGTTCACATATAAACTTTGGTTTGTGAAAGGTGTGTAATCCTTTTCATTGGTTACAAATTTATAGATATTCATTAAGAGCCACCTGGTGTAATAGTGATAGATTAAGAACTTGAAGTCAATGTGAATTTAGATATCTCTTCATTTTTTCTACACCAGTATCCAAACCTTCAAATTGAAAATTTCCTCTGTTAACTTTAACATATAACCAATATAATGCTTGGTCAACTATGGAACAAAGAAATGTCATAAAAAATTATAGTAATGAAAAAATATGTAAGATTATGTAAGCTAATGTATTTGAATATCACTGAAGTATGAGTAAAGAAGACAATATATAAGTATGTACACAGGCAAGGTGTGTTCACATGATCACATTACACACAAGTCAGAGGTGCAAAAGTACTTGACATTTAGTGAGTCTCTCGCTTACTCTCTCTCTGTCAAACACACACACACAGTATTACTGTTTTACTTATGTACAATTCCATTTTTCATGAATATTACTGGAACAACCAATTTTCTTGAATGTTACTGAACACATAACTCTCATTCTAATTTCAGATCTGAGACAACAAACAGGTTGTTTTTTGTTGTTGTTGTTGTTTTGACCAGATAAAATGGATGTATACAAAAGTTTGTCCTTTTTATTCTGACAACCAAAAGGATCTCAGTAATACGGTTTAATAGCTGTTCTTATATTGCTCTTTGAAATATAGAATTGGATAATCATCCTGTAATTGTCAAGCTTACAAATTAATTGTGTATCCATAAGAGATCTGCTAAAAATAAAAGTAAAAAAGCTGTTTAAAAGTAGATTACTATTTCTGGTTAGGAATCATTTCCTTAATTACACTGATAGGTATATTAGGTCTGGTGGCTGTATTCTGAGAAGTCAAAAATATGGTACGGTCTTATTTGAACATTATTTACTATTGATAACTTTCTGTAAAAGAGTCAGAAATTTACACCTCCATGTAAGAAGATCAAATGGATTACAAATCAATCATATCCCACGATCATTCACTCACTTTCACTCTCTTCGTGGAGACAAATGGGTGATTACATGTGCAATTTGCATCCTTAATCTTCTGATAAAAATAAGACACAACTTTGATAAAGTGAGAGATACAGCTTGATTCTGAGGAGTAATCTGCCATGTGACCAACCATGTGACAATTCAAATGATTTCATTGGCTGTGAAAATGTCAGGTGACAAATTCTGGTGATCCCATTGGCTTAATTTCAGGCCATCACAAATAAACAGAATCAAGCTGTAAGAGGCATATTCATATAGATATATTAATATATTCATAAATGGAATACTATATACAGATCATTAAAATGTCTAAAAACATGAATGTATTGAAGAAATGTGGAATAAAAAAAAAATCTGACACTCAAATTCCTTTCCATGAATAAATGCACAAATGGTCGGAAATTAATGTAATAAATATGCAGATCTTTATGAAAAAGGTTTTAAAAACACTGAGATTTTTTATATTTGGTAAAATTGTACTATCCATCAGTATAATGCAAATAATCAAAACAATTTTCTCTGAAAACTTTAAAAAAAAAAAAAACAGAAAAAAAAAAAATAATTTTAAGATTTAATTAAAGTCCTTAAAAATGTGAAGTTATGACCAAAAATGAGCATTGTTTAAACAAATACACGAATGCCATATGACAGGGACAGACATACCCTGGTGTCTGTCTGGTTTGCTAACAAGGAATGTAAGATTTGGTGAGAGATGGAGAGGCTGGTCATCTGTTGCCATGGGAACAAAGTCCCAACTTGCCCACTTCTGTCCGTCGTGCCCTCGTAGTTCCAACAATGTTGAGCAACTTGAACAAATATTCAGGATGACACTTGTTGATTACTGCTGTCATGAATTGCTATCTAAATTTGCATTTGGACCTAAATGTACTCTATCACTAAAAAGAAAAAAGTAGTAGAAAAATAAACAAGAATAATACATGTATATGCAATTCTGACTTTACCTGATTTCAAAACTGTTTGGTCAATCATGATATAAATGTGTACCGATATTCAAGTTTACTAAGTGGATGAAATAATTGCAATTCCTCTGAAAAAAAAATTTGACAAAGACCTGTATAAAGAACAAATTAAATAAATCATAGTCCATTTTAAACGTAAATAGTACAGAAAAATGAGGAAAAAAAAGGGTCAATGCAATTTCTCAAAGGAGAAAGGTTTCGCACATGTTCATATGTTTTAAGTTTCACTTAAATCCCACTAAAAATGACTTATGATAACAAATGGTCCAAATACAATTTTTTATTGTTCATCACTAATGAATCTGAGGCTCAAAAATCTTTTTAAAAAAAGAACTTTATGAACATCATGAATGTCTTTTCAATAAACTTTAAAAAAAATGTTTTACACCATTTTCATTCAAGTTTACAGAAAATAAAAAAAGACTTTTGTACATAATTTCATTGTTCCTTATAAATATTTGATCTGTGGGCTGGACACATATAATAATACCTGTGTTTAAAGTAAATACTTCACGCCACACACAGGCCAAGTTGCCCCTAGAAATAAGAACGGACACAAAAGACGTAGACACATAGATGCTCCCAAATCATTATTCCTGATTGCAACCTCCCGCGTCTGCTGTCAACATTTGATATAGAAACTGGTCCTTCATGCATCCATCCACAAACTCAGAGCGGGTTAAAACACCATCATTATTAACATCCATCTTTGCAAAAATCTTCTGAGTCCGTTCCTCGGCAGAGTCAGTATCCTGACTGGTCAAGGCATTGCCCAACATGGAGTAGATGGCCTGAAATACATCGGTACATCACTAGAGTCTCTTCAAAACACTGCCATAATGGTGTGCACTGTTAACCCTTTACCCCATGAATAGACATGTACGAGTTCATGACTTGATGCATATCAATAGATGTTATCTGGAACTCGGCAAATGTGGGTCCGGGGGTACAAACAAACTTTTGCCATTATAGCCTCACGGTGCACTACCGTACACAATAGAATTAGTGCAACACCACGAAGTTGTAACTGTAAAAGTTTGTTTGTACCCCTGGATTAGCTGGGAAATTCCAAAATATTCTTAATTCCTGAGTAAGTCTATTTACAACACTTTCTACAGTATACAAGTACATATCTTTGCTGAGCAGATTGTGCAGTATTTTAGCTGCAATATTGTAAAAGCAAAAAGAGGAGACAATTTCCAGGCTGTTGTCAAATTATCATCTGATGATTTAGATTTATAAGTTTGATATCTTGATATATTACTTGAACATGGGTGACATATAGGCCCAGTAGGCAGGATGCTTTTCATTTTGACATGTACTTCTGTACTTTATATATTATATAACCACATGTCACATTAATAAATAATTATCTTATCCTTTCCAGGCTGTCTGCTCTGTTTACCAAGGAGTCAAGACATGCCCATATTAGGCAATGAGTTAGGAACTGGAGACAACACTGAAGATGTTTAACACCCTTGCTATAGTGCATTGACTCAAAAAAATATATATATATATAAACGTTTTTGGAAAGCAGTGTGTGATGTGACAGGGAAATGCTTACAATGCCTATAAAGCCCCAACTTCACCTATGTTTATATGATTATGTACCAGTTACACAAACCTTACTTACTACATGTAATACTTACATATTTATATTTAAGTGAAGGATATTATTCTTGTTTTTTTCATAAAATTCAACAAATTTTCATTTCTTAGCAAGTACACTGTAACTCCACTATAGCGTGGTTTTGGGGGTCCAAGGTAGCAACCCGCTACAGTGAGCATTATAGAAAATTAACCATACAGAAATTAGTGCACCCCACAACTTACTTTACCTTATTTATATTGCTAGTCAATCAAGCAAATTTTACACCATCTTGGAAATGTATTTAATTGTTCAGTAACACTAGAATGATAAAATGTATTAATACCTATCTAAGATTTTAAATAATACTAAGCACTATGTTGAGCTGTGGAATTTTAGTCTTAACTGAAAGCCTCATCCCAGTTTGCTTAACTTTTAAATCCATAAAGATAATTAAGGATAAATATGCCATTAACTTGTCTGTTCTAAACCTTTTTTCTGCTTTACTGTTTACATTTTCACACACAACAAAACTACAACCTTTGGATATGTTCTACAGTATAACATTTGGGCAATGTGGAAGTGAAGGACAAGGATAACAAACAAGAGGCCCATGATGGCCCTAAATCGCTCATCTGAGATAAATAGGTTGACCCAAGGAACATCTGTTCCAATTTATTTTAAAATCTGGCCAGTAGTTTTGAAGAAGATGATTTTTAAAGTTTTCATTTTTTTTTCTTTTTGTTGCCATGGCAACCAGTTCTATATGGATCAAGTTTATTTTAGGAACTTTTGTGAAGGTTGACCCAAGGATCATTCCTGCCAAGTTTAATCAAATTCTGTCCAGTGGTTTCAGAGGAGATGTTGTTTAAAGGTTTCTCTATATACATATAAGGCAAATAAGCCCCGCCCCTGGCGGCCATGTTTTTTTACGGATCGGAATAATTTTAGCAACTTTGGTAGAGGTTGACCCAAGGAACATCTGTACCAATTTATTTTAAAATCTGACCAGTAGTTTTGAAGAAGATGATTTTTAAAGTTTTCATTTTTTTTCTTCTTTCTGTTGCCATGGCAACCAGAGTTCTACATGGATCAAGTTTATTTGAGCAACTTTTGTGAAGGTTGACCCAAGGATCATCCTTGCCAAGTTTAATCAAATTCTGTCCAGTGGTTTCAGAGGAGATGTTGTTTAAAGGTTTCTCTATATACATATAAGGCAAATAAGCCCCGCCCCTGGCGGCCATGTTTTTTTACGGATCGGAATAATTTTAGCAACTTTGGTAGAGGTTGACCCAAGGAACATCTGTACCAAATTATTTTGAAATCTGGCCAGTAGTTTTGAAGGAGATGATTTTTAAAGTTTTCAAATTATTTTTCTTCTTGTTGCCATGGCAACCAGAGTTCTTCATGGATCAACTTTATTTTAGCAACATTTGTAGAGCCTCGCCCAAGGAACATTCCTGCCAAGTTTCATTAAATTCTGTCCAGCGGTTTCAGAGGAGATGTCGTTTAAAGCAAATTGTTGACGACGCACGACATACGACGCCGGACGAAGGGCGATCACAAAAGCTCACCTTGAGCACTTTGTGCTCAGGTGAGCTAAAAAATGGCTGGACTGAAAAAAGTTTCAAGAGGGTCTTGAATGCCCTGAAATGCTCACTTTGGGCCAATTTCTTACATAATTAATATTTTTATGGAGCAAAATCATATACAAAAATTAAATAATGTGTCAAATATTTTCAAATCCAGAGAAGAACACTTTGCAAATACATGTAGTGCACCATAAACAAATTTATATACCTCCACCTCCACAGGAGCATTTCCAAAATAATTCATCAAGCCATCGTCACTCCTATTAGTAAAAGACTTGGAAGTCTTATTGTCCTATAAATCTATACATATACTTGGCTCAACTTACTTTAATGATCTCCACCATTTCGTTCTTTTCAATAGTGCCATTACCATCAATGTCGTACATAGCAAAGGCCCAGTTGAGTTTCTGCGCAGGGTTGCCCCCTGATGTGATGTTTATGGCCAAGAGAAACTCCTTAAAATCTATTTTACCACTATTGTCTTTGTCGAATGATCGGAACACATGCTCACAGAACTGATCTGGATTACCCGCTGGAAAGAATGTTGAGTAGACCTCCAGAAACTTGGCCTTGGACAGGAGACCATCTGGACAGTCTCTCTGAAACAAAAAAAAAAAGACATCTTTGATAAGAAAAAAAAAAGAATACATATATGAAACACAAAAAAAAACTTTCAATTACTGATTTCTTTTAGCAATATATGAAATTCAAGGCAATCTTATCTTTGTTGTTTTCAATGAAAGCTTTAGTATGCAAAACTAGAACTATCACTGACAGAATTAATACCTCCGCAACATTGTTTCCACACATTCCTATTAGGTCCAGATTTCTATTTTTATGAAGAGTGACCTTGACCCAAATGCAAATCCAAAATACCTTTAGTGACGCTGAAAAAGAAAAGCCAAGTTTCATCAGGATATAATAAGCTGTATTTGAGATAGTGACAGGACTGGATGCAACCACTTCACCACTTCACAAAGTCAAGTGAGACAAGAAATACTGAGAAACAGTATTATAACTCTTGCAAGAGTGATGTAGTTCTCAAAATTCTAAAATGATGCAAGAACTGATACATGTCACTGTCATGGCTGTATACCAGAATGATTCATGTTTCCATTACATATAATGAGTGGTTAAATGCCAATGGATAACAGCAGAGTTCCCCTGTTTACCCCATGTACCCTGTAACATCCAGACCTACGGACCCACAATATTGACTACTTCCTCTACTGTACTCTCACTCACCCTACTGTACTCTCACTCACCCTACTGCACTCTCACTATCTTAACCATTCCTCTACTGCACTCACCCTGACCAACTTCTCTACTTCACTTTCACTCACCCTACTGCACTCTCACTCTCCCTAACTATCCCTCTACTGCATTCTCACTCACCCTGATAAACTTCCCTTCTACTCTCTCACTCAACCTGTGTTCTACTCAGACTGACAAGATATTATTCAGTAACATCATTCCTTCCCTGTCCTTTACATACTAATTTAAAAGATCAGTTGTAATTCTTGAGCAATGAATGGGATTATAAGAAAAATATATTATTATGTGATGTTCATACAGTAAATCGACCTATGTAACATTGATGCAAGTATGATCAGTGGAATCTGTCAATAACTCAAAACTTAGTTCATTCAAAATGTTCATTTATTATATGGTGAAGCTCACTTATAACGAAAATGGTTATAATGAAAAAAAAAAAAAAAAAAAAAAAGTCATAACGAAAGAAAATAAGCTCACCAACTTTCATCCTTGTTTATTTATATGTTCGGTCACATGATTAGTATGAATTTAGATATAGCGAAAAAACGGTTATAAGGCATGTTTTCTGAAGTCCCGTTATATATACTTTAACCCAATTCAGCTCGGGTTTAGAGAATTTATTTTTGACAGTTCAGCAAACAGACAAGAGGTAATTGCCTTTTGGCAGTTAATTACCACTATTGCTTATGCATAGAAATGATGGCTTGATTTGTTATCACATATTCACCTGTGAAAAGTTTTAAAACTTGCTAAAAAGGTGCAACAATTATTTGTTTGTTAAGAATAAAAACATTCCCATGAAAATTGACTTGAGCTGATTCATTGCTAAAGCTGTGTTGAAATGAAATGCATAGAGGTTAAGCTGTTACGATATGGTTTTTCTTTGAAAAGAACAAGGAGATACCGAAGATGCTTTTTTCTATTTCACAAAGCTGAGATCGCCGTCGCTTCAGTTTTTCCAGTCAAACAAACTAAAATCAGTGATTTCTTTAGAAAACAAGAAAGATTGTTTCAATAAAGTTTCATGATGATGTGAAGTTACCTTTACAGAAAAAGTAGCTTAAACACAGAGGTAAACCTATGGCAGAATAACCAATTTTACCACGTCACAGCCATAAAATTAAATAAATACTACCAGAAAATAATGATGTACATGTATGTCATGTTTCAGGAAGATGTAAATTATTAGTCATCTTCATAGAAAAAAAAAACAACAAATCAATTTTACCATGTTCATCCAATCATGTAATAATGGTCACAGCAATAAATTTTAAATTTACCTAGTTTCATAAAAATGTGAAGTCATCTTCATAGAATAAAAGTTCAAACACAAAAGTAAACCTAGGGCAGAGCAATCAGTTTTACCAAGTTCATCCAACCATGAAATATAGGTCACAATTATAAAACTGCATAAATATTTAATAGATCATATCATGATGTACATGTGTTTCATTAAGATGTGAAGTCATCTCCATAGAAAAAAGGCTTAAACACGAAGTTAAACCTAATGTGAAACTTAGGCAGAACCAGTCTTACAATTTTCATCCAACCATGAAATATAGACCATGTCAAAGACATAAATTTGCATTAATATTTTGATGTACATGTGTTCGTAGTTTCATAAAGATGTGAAGTCATCTTCATAAAAAAAATACTTAAACACAAAGTTAAACCTGAGGCAGAACAATCAATTATACCATGATCATCCAACCATGAAATATAGGTCACAGCCATAAATCTGCATAAATATTATATAGATCACATCATGATGTACATGTGTACATGTACCCAGTTTCATCAAGATGTGAAGTCATCTTCATAGAAAAAAGGCTTAAATGCAAAGGTAAACCTGAGGAAGAACAATCAATTTCAGCATGTTCATCCAACCGTGTAATAATGGTCACAGCAATAAATTTGCATAAATATTAGATAGATCATATAATGATGTACATTTGTACCTAGTTTCATCAAGATGTGAAGTCCTCTTCATAGAAAAAAAACTTAAGCTCAAAGGTAAACCTGAGGAAGAACAATCAATTTCAGCATGTTCATCTAACTGTGTTATAATGGTCGCAGCAATAAATTTGCATAAATATTAGATAGATCATATAATTATGTACATTTGTACCTAGTTTCATCAAGATGTGAAGTCATCTTCATAGAAAAAAACTTAAATGCAAAGGTAAACCTGAGGAAGAACAATCAATTTCAGCATGTTCATCTAACCGTGTAATAATGGTTGCAGCAATAAATTTGCATAGATATTAGATAGATCGTATAATGATGTACTTGTGTACCTAGTTTCATCAAGATATGAAGTCATCATCATAGAAAAAAAACTTAAACGCAAAGGTAAACCTGAGGTGTGACGGACTGACACACAGACCGAAAATCTATATGCCCCCAACGGAGTTGGCAAGGTATAAAAATTAACTGACTTTATTGAACAGACTGACAATGTGTGCGAAATTACAGAATTTTTACATTTTTGTAATTGCGTCCGTTGATTAAAATTATCATCATCATTGATTAAACACTTATCATCATTTCTATTGTAAATTTCATTATGTAACTTATCCTTATGTTTTTAATACAGCAAAATATTGTACCAATTGCATCATTCAAGGTAACAAAATTTATTATATCAAAGCATTATAACAAAATTTCACTGTATTGATACAAAGAATTTTGGATATAACGAATCAATTGTGGTTTCCCTAGAAATTCGTGACAAGCATGTTTCCCTGTATTCCAAAGAGATTTTAAACTGATTTTCTGATTTAAATTATCATGGGACTTGATCAACTGAGACAAATTTGATTTCTGGCTTAAAAATACAAATTTTCTGAAATTACAGCATTAGACAGAAATTTATGCCATTTTGATTCTTCTGGATATGATAGGCTGCCATAATATAATTAAGGACATACATGATATTTGACCATATACCAGTGCCTTATTACAAGCAACTATATTAGCATTTATAATCAAAGTGCACAATGCACTGAGAGACTGTCAGCAGGATTTACATGATGAATAGCTATAATTCCAATTACAGCGTTAACTTGAAATAAAAGGTCATTTTCCCTTCCCTGGGAACATAATAAAAGTGCACAATACGCTGAGAGACTGAGAGGATTGACATGGTGAAATAGCTACAATTCTAATTCAAGTGTGAATTCAGCAAAGGCAGAATATATTGGATACCAAAAACTCAACATGTTTTCCTGCAGTAGTCAGTCAGCTGAACATACTCTAACCCTCCTGCAGTCTGTTTATCATTATGTAAGACTGGCTACCACCAATCTATAAAAAGAAATTGTCTAGGGTTATAACTCTAGGTAACCTACATGCATATTCAGTAAGCAGGTAAGTTGTTTCCCTTGTGAACATATAGTTCAGTAAAAAAGAATAAATCACTGTTGCATAAGGACTGGGTTAGTTTACATGGTCAGTATCTTCAGATGTTAGTTTACATGGTCAGTATCTTCAGATGTTAGTTTACATGGTCAGTATCTTCAGATGTTAGTTTACATGGTCAGTATCTTCAGATGTTAGTTTACATGGTCAGTATCTTCAGATGTTAGTTTACATGGTCAGTATCTTCAGATGTTAGTTTACATGGTCAGTATCTTCAGATGTTAGCTTACATGGTCAGTATCTTTGGATGTTAGTTTACATGGTCAGTATCTTCAGATGTTAGCTTACATGGTCAGTATCTTCAGATGTTAGTTTACATGGTCAGTATCTTCGGATGTTAGTTTACATGGTCAGTATCTTCAGATGTTAGCTTACATGGTCAGTATCTTCAGATGTTAGTTTACATGGTCAGTATCTTCAGATGTTAGTTTACATGGT
The DNA here is from genome assembly GCA_021229015.1 of Solen grandis. Taxonomy (NCBI): domain Eukaryota; kingdom Metazoa; phylum Mollusca; class Bivalvia; order Adapedonta; family Solenidae; genus Solen; species Solen grandis. The sequence continues at coordinate 49,472,548 of CM037782.1, read as the reverse complement.
CAGTATCTTCAGATGTTAGTTTACATGGTCAGTATCTTCGGATGTTAGTTTACATGGTCAGTATCTTCAGATGTTAGTTTACATGGTCAGTATCTTCAGATGTTAGATTACATGGTCAGTATCTTCGGATGTTAGTTTACATGGTCAGTATCTTCAGATGTTAGTTTACATGGTCAGTATCTTCAGATGTTAGTTTACATGGTCAGTATCTTCAGATGTTAGTTTACATGGTCAGTATCTTCAGATGTTAGCTTACATGGTCAGTATCTTCAGATGTTAGTTTACATGGTCAGTATCTTCAGATGTTAGTTTACATGGTCAGTATCTTCAGATGTTAGTTTACATGGTCAGTATCTTCAGATGTTAGTTTACATGGTCAGTATCTTCAGATGTTAGCTTACATGGTCAGTATCTTCAGATGTTAGTTTACATGGTCAGTATCTTCAGATGTTAGTTTACATGGTCAGTATCTTCAGATGTTAGTATGCAAAAATGCCAAGCACTGGATTGTTTGAGGCTGAGGACTCATATGAAATGAAAAGACTGTAAGGCATAAGAGAAAGAAGAAGAAGGAATTGCAAAAATAAACATTAAAATAACATGAAATAAATAGAACATTCATTTGTAAAATTGTATTTTTCTGTCAGTCTCCAATGGTCATAGAGAAATACACATACGGTCTTCAATGATCATCCATGAATTAGAATATTAACAAATATCCTCTTGAAAAACATTTCAAATAACCTCAAGGGTTAATTCACTTTCACAGCTGTGTTCTTCAAGGACTTCTCAAAATATTCAACCTTTTGTGAAACAGGACAAGATTGGATACTACACATTACTCCAAAATGGCCACCACTTGCCTAAGTTTAATTATTTTCCAAAATCTATTTTGATAGATTTACACAAATCTATCCAAAGAACTTAACCTTAATATTTTGTGAGAAAGCAGAAACCACCAACTAGTGAGACCATTTGTTTGGCTTCCCCTGTCATCATGTCTGAACCCCAATTAATGTATTTAACTACAATAGCCTGGGGTGTTGATGACACAAAACATATGCTGCTAAATACTTCTAACAAAATACAAAACACTCAGAATTTGACCCAGTTGCAAAATTAAAGTCTCTAGAGAAAAGCAAGATATCCTCCGACTACCTCTATATTTTACAGGAATAAGCATGTTTTGAACTATAACAGAGCACCACCAAAGGACTTACTAATAAAATATTTGTGAAATTGGCTTGTAGCAGCAGTTAGTTCAACTGACCCTGCTCTTGACTGAACCAAGGTTTTTCAACTTTCACCAAAGCCTCTTCAGAGTATGAATATATTACAACAGGGTTTCTCTAAATATAATTTATAAAAATATCTGAGAGCTAACTGTGCATTCCATTTTCTGTAATGTTAAAAAGGCAGAATATCTGAGTTTTTAAATTGTGGTGAATAGTCACTATAAGCATAAATTTTCTACTTTGAAAACCTAAGAATCTTAAAAAACAACACAGTTATGCTGAAATTAAGCAAAGGTGTTGAAACCCAATTTGTGTCAAAAAAAAATAATTATGATTCTTAATGTGATGATGTTGCATTTCTTTTGTTTATCAAAGTAAATTAAATAAATGAGGATCAAATTTCAAGAAAAAAAAATAATCCCAATGTTATAAGCCCGTTTTAACCTTGCATTAACATGATCATTACAAGAAAAGATGAACATCCCCTGTTTGTGCTATAAATTAGCACATCGCTACTCTTACTCTTCCAATTTTCTTACCTGCAGTTTATAAGATTAATATCAATATGTATATCCAATCAAAAGGAAGCAAATCCAAATCGACAAACATTCATTAGTTATGTATGGCATTTTCATTTAATTTTAAATACACATAATTGACATGAACTCAATATAGATAAATTGATATATTACATTAAAATATATTCAAAAATTAAGTGACCCAGCAGATCTGGAGCTCATATATCAAACCCTCTTTCACATGAGACACACACAACTTCAGTGCCTTCAGCACTTTGATTGTTTATTGTATGGAAAATGCTAAAGATTACGTAAAGAAAACAAGTCAGTCATGCTAATAGACCTTACGATGATTAGGTTAATACACTTTAATGATACGCAAACAAAATTTGAGAAATTGTTTGCTCAGATTGACATATTGTTTTTTCCAATAGACATAATGAAAACTGGCCCTATCTCATGCTGGGCATTTTTCACAAACCAACATAATTTGAGACAGGATATTATTCCCTGTGAAATATTTTTGAAATTGGTCCCCCAGGTTTGAAGTTTCTAGAAGCCTCTCTCTTTAGATTAATAAAATATAGAATCAACATAGTTTATTGTGAACAAAGTTCATAAATGGTTTTAAAGCATCATTCTTGCAAAATATCTTTGAAACTGACCAAAGCCGAATACAAGAAGATTTTCAAAATTTTCCAAATAGATAAATACAAAAATAAGCTGTATCCCCTTATATCATATTTTCTTGTCTACAAAACAATGAAATTTGGAAAATTTTAATAGAGGGCCACCAAAGAAGCTGTGAGATATTTGAGAAATAAGGCCAGTAGGTCTGTAGATTTTAAGAAGAACATTAATTTTTTTCTACAATAAAAAGAGAAAGAACATTTTTTGCACAGTCAACAAGAAGATGCTTCATATCTCCTGAGGAGACTAGTACTGTTAAGGAACTCCTAAAAAGGATCACAAACACCTTGAGCACTTGACTCTGGGTTGCTAGAAATAAATCCAATATTGTTTTATGAACACTGAACACTCTCTGTATACAATCAGAATAATTTAGACTTACCATGAAGCCACGGTACCAGTCTTTAATCTCAGCCTTGGTAAACTTTGTGTTCGATGTCAGGAATTCCAAGTCTTCCTTTGGCAACTTCTTTTTCGATGATTTATTTCCCATGATGCTGTGTGAGAAGATACTACGACCTGAAAAAAAGAGAAAAAAAAATGCAAGTAACAAAAAAAAAAATCTCCCTCTCAAACAAATGTAAACTATATGTTTACTTAATTCCAATAAAACTCTAGGAATCTCTCTGCCATACATACTAGACTAATACACTGCTACCTCATGGTTTGAATTCTTGTCTCTGAAACATCTCAATTCTCACTTCAGGATCGTATATCCCTAATCTAGCACAAACATTGAACAGCTAGTTTACACTGATTAAATGACACAGCAGAAATACCAGTTAATTTACCTTTGTTGCTCTAAATGAAGCCCAATTATGTGCATTCATACTATCATCCCTAAGGAATTTGATGATGAAAAGCTGTAAATAATATTAATGAAAATATTTTTAGTTTTGTTATCATGAATAAATAAGTCAGATATTGATCTTAACTGATGAACTACACATTGTTCAATTATAAAATAGAACACAAATCATCTTGATTGGATGATTAGCATTTAATAATTGGTACATCAATCAGTCATCATCATACCTGTCTGTCAAACATGATATACTGGCAACATATCCTTCAATAATTAACTTTTTACCTCATAATTATGTGTGCACGCTTTAACACACACACACACACAAACACACACACAAACACATCACCATTTTACATCTCAACACAAGTGGAAAACAAGCTCTCAATTCATACAAATTCTTCTCGACAGTCCCTGGATTGGGCCAGGACTTTGTGCCAAAAAATGTCATGAAAGTTTCTTGACTTAAGTGTACCCTTAACCTTTAGCCAATCAGTGGACAAGCACCCTCCAACCAGACCCCCACATAATACTTAACGGTAGCCAGTCACAAAGGCACATGGTTAGAAATTGTTTTATATTTTACTGATTAACTCCTCACAATGGTGAAAGTTTAATACAAGGCACTCCATTTTAGTACAAATGCCAAAACATTACATTTCAACAAATGGTCCCCATATAGCAGCCTCATTAACCCAGTGCAAATGTTTTTGTACTTTCTTTTTGGCTTATTTTCATCCTGCAAAATTCATTTGTACCGCCAAAATTCAAGGCACTCAGGACATGAAATAGAAAATGTACTCTCTTTATAAAATATGTTAAAGTTCAATCCAATATCATTTGGTATCTGGTTTGAATCTTATAGCTATGTCCTTTATGTACCTGCCAATCTTTACAGTCTGTAGCGTATTGAAATGGAAAAAATCTTTGCAATGTTATGAGATGTAACATTAAATGAGATTAATAATGACAATGGTTATTACCAGGTAATATGTTTTTCAACACTGTAGTTGTGTAGTTCAGTAAAGCATTAACATAGTTTGGTATAACCCTTTCCCTCATATAAACTCATTTTGACACACTCAATAGGTACCACATAAAGCCTGATCTGCAGAAAACCACAGTTAAACCTTACCAAATTTAATTATAAAGTCCTCATTTCCAGACCACTGCAGCGAACAGCATAAAACCTGATCAGCCTGCGAGTTACTCGCAGGCTGATCTGGTTTTATGTTGTTCGCATAGGTCTTTTCATGGTTTCCTCTATGAGGGAAAGGGTTAATATCTTGTACATGTAGCACAAAAATGCATAAAATGAGACAATCAATAATTCATAAGATAATCAATATTAATAATTAGTTTTAATAGTTTATACTGATGATCGAAAAATGGGTTATCAACAGAAATCATAAAAATAAACATTTAAACTTTCTTAAAATGATTTTATTCAATTTTGAAATTTCAGGCAATTATATTTTTATTCTCAAAATATGCTAATTTGCATTCTTATTATTTTTCTAATTTGAATTAAATACATCCAATATATCTCCAGAGAAGTGAATATTTAAGTAAACAAATGGAAATGCTTATATCACCCAAATATCAAATTGAATTTTCAGTCACTTTAATAGCACTATTTATATTAAATGAATCAATTTGGCAACTATATTTCTGAAATATTTTCTGGGTTCCTAGCTAAAAAGGGGTCAGGTTTTGATGAGAGAGAAATTTAAACTGTTTAAAGATGTTATAGGCATGGTCCTTTTTTGAGAACTCAAATTTTTACCCATTTCTCTATAGTACAGATGCACAAAGAATATACAGTATTTTAATGTACATGTATCTGTACTGTATTTCAAAAACTGTATTATTAGCATCTGACTCGAATGATATGCTGTAAGTAGTTCGTAAGTTATGTAGAAAATATTCTACCATTTCTGTTTTCTGAAATATACGAAGTGCATAACTAAATATAAGATGGCATAAATCATTAGTTTGATATCAAACAATATTTGTGAAGTAATAAATAGGAATGAGGTTTGCCCCTAAGTATCAATGTATTACTTATTGTTAAGCATGGTTGGTGGAGTAGAAGCCCAGATTGTCTGAAAGTCTGTGATTCTGTAAGTCAGTCATCCTTATATCCCAAAATGGAAGTCTGTACACATACATATTGTGTGATTTATTCTAACAGTATAATTGTACACATATGTATTGTGTGGTTTATTCTAACAGTATAATTGTACACATATGTATTGTGTGACTTATTCTAACAGTATAATTGTACACATATGTATTGTTATTCTAACAGTATAATTGTACACATATGTATTGTGTGACTTATTCTAACAGTATAATTGTACACATATGTATTGTGTGATTTATCTAACAGTATAATTGTACACATATGTATTGTGTGATTTATTCTAACAGTATAATTGTACACATACATATGGTGTGACTTATTCTAACAGTATAATTGTACACATACATATTGTGTGATTTATTCTAACAGTATACTTCAACACATACATATTGTGTGACTTATTCTAACAGTATAATTCAACACATACGTATTGTGTGACTTATTCTAACAGTATAATTCAACACATACGTATTGTGTGATTTATTCTAACAGTATACTTCAACACATACGTATTGTGTGACTTATTCTAACAGTACAATTCTACACATATGTATTGTATGACTTATTCTAACAGTATAATTGTACACATATGTATTGTGTGATTTATTCTAACAGTATAATTGTACACATATGTATCATGTGACTTATTCTAACAGTATAATTGTACACATATGTATCGTGTGACTTATCTAACAGTATAATTGTACACATATGTATTGTGTGATTTATTCTAACAGTATAATTGTACACATATGTATTGTGTGATTTATTCTAACAGTATAATTGTACACATATGTATTGTTTGATTTATTCTAACAGTATAATTGTACACATATGTATTGTGTGATTTATTCTAACAGTATAATTGTACACATATGTATTGTGTGATTTATTCTAACAGTATAATTGTACACATATGTATTGTTGATTTATTCTAACAGTATAATTGTACACATATGTATTGTATGATTTATTCTAACAGTATAATTCTACACATACGTATTGTGTGATTTATTCTAACAGTATAATTGTACACATATGTATTGTGTGATTTATTCTAACAGTATAACTGTACACATATGTATTGTGTGATTTATTGTAACAGTATAACTTTCATGTACTTATGAACATCACATTTTTTACAGTTATCCATCATTTATGATGCTCTTCACATAGATGACTGAACCCTGACATTGAATATTCAAAAAATTAACACCCTTTTTAGGATATTCTGAAGTGGAGTTATGGTAAAGATTTTCTATGTTAGTCATCCAGTTAGTTTTATGTATAGGAATACTTTATTTTGCCAAGATTGTTTTTATTCATAAGGCAAGAGGTTAAAATATTTATATGATTCTGCAACATGATTCCAACCTCAGGTTTTCTTAAACGTCTTTTATAACAGCAGACAGCCAAAATAGGTCAAAAAAGTTTTATTTGGTAAACAAATCAACCTCATTTTCAATTTTTCAAAGAACATTGCCACAGTTACATGAACTCTCTAATACCTAAGACAGACAACTTAAATCGGATTCTTGAATATGATATTCAGACATTACAAAATGTTATCCATGAGAGAATCCATCTTTTACAGCTTTCAGAGTCACAGACTTAAAAAGATAGTTCTCAATGTCAAATTGGTTTAAGTAAACAGCGTGTGATGTCTGACCTTGTAGTTTCATTTAAGCAAAATAATTTCCACAAGTCCTATCTACTGTGCAGATAAGAACTAAGTTCTGCCATTTCACTAAATGGCTACAACTTCCCGCTGCTGCGTGGATCTCGAATTATTTGCAACGATCCATTAGATGTTGGGATACTATGTTTAGAAGCTGTCAGATATATCTATACCAATACATCACTTAATTTCTGGAGGGTGAAAAAATCAATTGAACGCTCTCAATACCATAGGCCAGTTATCACATGGCCAGAATCGGCAATTACGGACAGTATCTAACAACTGCTGCGTTTCTCAACCACTGTCCCATTTATAGTCTAGTGACCGTTGCCTGATATCTTTTTTCTTTTCTATTTGTATTCATGATCAATGATCCCCATTAGTATTCACATTTATTGCTATTCAGTGTCTTATATAGCATATAACTTATTCTCGAGTGTGAAAGTACCAGTTTCTTATAATTGCTTGTGCTGAAAATGATCTACCTACACTAAAATACCTAAAGATTTTGAGAATTGCATATTTACACAAAAGATATATAAAAAAATCACAAGTAGAAGCTTAACCCTTTCCCTCATATAGACTCATTTTGACGCACTCAGTAGGTACAACATAAAGCCTGATCTGCAGAAAACCACAGTTAAACCTTACCAAATTTAATTATAAAGTCCTCATTTCCAGATCACTGAGGAGCAGCGAACAGCATAAAACCTGATCAGCCTGCGAGTTACTCGCAGGCTGATCTGGTTTTATGCTGTTCGCATAGGTCTTTTCATGGTTCCTCTATGAGGGAAAGGGTTAACATACTATGCCACATCCATGCCATAATTGTACAGTTACTGTCTTTTCCTACGGACCCAAGTGAAAGAATGGTTAGAGTGTCCACCTCTGGAACGGGAAGTCATGAGTTCAATCATACCAAAGTTGTAAAATAATGGTTCTGGTATAGCTCCCTTGGTTGGTGCTCAGCATATAAGGGTAGATCCAGGACTGGTTGGCCAAGTGTCAGGATAATGTGACTAAGTGTGGTATCATGCCACATGTAAACAGCGTGATACTGTAGTGTAAAGAAGACCAAGTCTTCAAATGACTGAAAAAATGGGACATTAAAGCCAACAAACAAACAAACAAACAGTATGTTCCAGAACAGGCTCCACCAATTTCTCACTCAGTTAACATATGGCATTGTGTGCTGTCTGAACAACTAAATATTCCACGGTATCTTCCTTGTTCTATCATTAATTAGTTCATTGTGTGATATTTGGAGATTAATTTAGCATCATTTAAGGCTTTGCCCTATAGAAATATATGAAAAAACAGTTTTTATCTTCTAAATTTTAATCTGAAACATACTGAGACAAACAAGTTAGCATGTCTGGAAGACAAATACTGCCATAGAGTATGTTCTATTTTTGCCAAGATCAATATCAAGACTACAGGCTTAGACGAATAAAATACTTGAACCTGCCCATAAAGATACTACCAGTCCCTTTTTTATTCTTTAATAACAAAATCTAATGGAAAACAAAAAATAGCCACATGCTGATGTCATAAAAAAAGTTGCAAGGAAAAAAATAAATCAGGAAGTTTCATTATTTTCACTGAAATATTTCCACAGGAAAGTTTGGTTTTTCTTTCTTTTGAGATGAAAACCAAAATCAACAAAAAAAATGCAAATTTTTTTTTGCAAAAAATGCCCCCAAAAAACATACAAACAAAAGGGTCAAGATGAAATATTGCCTTCATTGACTTTTATAACTTAGTCATAAAAAATACAACTGGTCATAGCTATAAAATCAAGTTACCCCTAGGGTGGGACCAATTTTGACCCAAGAGCCATGATTTGAAAACTTGGTTCAGGTCCACAAGGCCATGTTACATACAAAACATCTAAACCCATGATCGTAAGGTTTCTGCGACAAGAAGATCATTTAAAGTCTTTCCTATACAAGTCTAAGTAAAATAAAGTGACCCATGGGTCAAGGCCAATTTGACCCCAGGGCCATGATCTGAACAAACTTGGTAGATGTCCTAAACTCCGCTTTCAATTACATTTTAAATTATCTCCTGTAACTTATTTTTTAAACCAATCAAAACAATTTGCACAATTTTGATAGAGGGTTTTATATGGATCAATCCTGTGAAGTCTGGTTAAAATCCATTCAGCAGTTTAGGAGGAGATGTTTAAAGGAAACTGTTGACGACAGATGCACTGACGATGGACACTGAACACAGACCCACCCAATAGCTCACCATGAGCATGTTTGACCCCAGAGTCTTGATTTAAACAAACTTGGTAGATGTCCATAAGGCCATGTTAAACACCAAATATTTAAACTCAAGGCATTTTACTTTTTGACAAGATTTATCTAGTTTTTTCTATTCAAGTCTTTGTAAAATCAAGTGACCCCTGAGGCGGGGCCAATTTTGACCCCAGGGCCATGATTAGAACAAACTTGGTAAATGTCTATAAGGCCATGTTACACACCAAATTCCTAATCTCCAGGCCTTGTTGTTTCTGACAAGAAGATTTTTCTAGTTTTTCCTATACAAATCTTTGTAAAATCAAGTGAGTCGTTGGATGGGGCCAATTATGACCTCATGGTCATGATTTGAACAAACTCGGTACAGGTCCACTAGACAATGCTCACCAAATATCTAAGCTCTTGGCCCAGCAGTTTTGCAGAAGAAGAATTTCAAAGTTTGCATTTTTAAACTATTATGAACTCCTGTGACCTACTTTTTCAACCAATCAAAATAATGTGAACAATTTTGATAGAGGACCTCATATTGATCAATCCTTCAAAGTGGTAAAAATCTATTCAGCAGTTTAGAAGGAGTTGTTGTTTAAAGGCAATTGTTGACAACAGACAGACAGACAGACAGATGACGGACACTGACCCACCATAATGGCTCACCATGTTGTGCTCAGGTGAGCTAAAAGCAGATAAAACATAAATCAAGATGCGGCAAAACTGCTACATGCATTCTCACATGTGTATTCTCAATACAGTATGGACTTCTACTTTTCAGACCAGACCAGCATTCAAACAACAGCTAAATTATCATCTCCAAAGCCTCAAATATACACAGCTTCCTGGTGGTATCATTTTTTTGTTCATTTGACACACTCAGTAGCGAGAAATCAACAAGAACTATCAGCAAAAATGATTAATACCGGTACCCTTGCATCCCATCTTGTCTTCATGTAATGTGAGTGTGTGGAACGTGACAGGACATTTGAACACTATATCATATTTTGGACACAAGTTTAGATACTGTAATATAAATGGACAATCTCATAAAGTACTATAACTCTGTGAAAATGCATCTCAAATTTTGAACTGAAAATATCACATAAGATGATTAACACACCAGCATCCCCTGTTGTCGAAATAAGAGTGGAATAGGATGGGAACTGGTGGAATGCTACGAGCATGATTCTTGTATAGCCCTCACTTCACACAGAAGTGGAAGTATAAGGTCCAGTGGTGGACTGCATTGTAATGAAGCACTAAGTAAAGGATCTACATGGTAATGGAGAACTAAGTAAAGCATTTGCATGGTAATGGAACATTAAGTAAAGGGACTATACTGTAATGGAACACTAAGTAAAGGGACTACACTGTAATGGAACATTAAGTAAAGGGACTATACTGTAAGGGAGCATTAAGTAAAAGGACTACACTGTAATGGAACATTAAGTAAAGGGACTATACTGTAAGGGAGCATTAAGTAAAAGGACTATACTGTAATGGAACATTAAGAAAAGGCCCTACACTGTAATGGAACATTAAGTTAAGGGACTATACTGTAATGGAGCACTAAGTAAAGGGACTTCACACTCTGTAATGGAGCATTAAGTAAAGGGACTACACTGTAATGGAGACCTAAGTAAAGAGACTACACTGTAATAAAGAACTCTTCATGGTAATACCCCTAACCAAACTACACTACCTCCATCTCTGCCCATGTTTTGCAATGATCCAGACTTGAGATATATATATATATATATACCTCCATTATTTTCAAAATTTGAAATTGAGGGACATATTTCAGATTAATAAATGTATGATTTTTGGTTAAAAAAAACCCCAACAAATCAGGTGAATTTATTTTTTTACTAATATAACTTATGTGCAATCACAACTCAAGGCAGTTGGTGGGAACCACTTTGAGAGAGCAAAACGCTGGAACACAGCTGATCACATGATTACAATGCAACAAATTAAATCATCCTGATGAGGAAGCCACCTCAACAATAATCACCATCTTTGACACAGCAGGGACCATCTGTATATATGCTAGTTATGGTATTCTCTTCCAATGACCATGTCCAATTACAGGCTGGTTCCTGAACATTCTTTGTGGTCACTCATTAAGATCAGCTTGTCTAGTTTACAGGGAACCAACCATCCCATTCTGCCATTGATTGAGCACCTACAACTCTAAATGATCCTCTACCAACAACATTTATATAGGGAAATTATTGCGACTTCTGTCATATTTATATAAATGAGAGCAATGAACAGGGAGGTATCTGTATAGATAAAGAACCAAATGGTCATTCTTGTCCGGGAGTTTCTTGAAGCTTTTCAGGAATCTGGTGATGAACAGTTGACCTGATTTCACAAAAGTTGACTGATATTTGTAGCATAGCAGAAATAAAATTAGGCAGGGTGTAGCAATACATGTTAAAATCACTCAAACCATAACCATCTGTACTTCACAAAACACACTCAAACCATAACCATCTGTATTTCACAAAACATTTTAACATCTCAAAATTAAACAAAAATCTAAAATTCTGCATATTGAAGACACTCAAACTAAGTTTATAAGGACAAACATAAAGGCACCTTACAAGTTAATTCAAGCAAAGCATTTCCCATTAATGACTTGACTTATTCTCACGGTGTGTGCTCAATTGCTCACAGACATTATCACAAACAAAAACATGTGGTTTTTTTATGTTCCAGGTCAAACATAGACTACCTATTATCCAAGAGTAGCTAATGAATAGCATTAAGATAAATTTGAAAACATTATTCTGTAAACACAGCAACATCCATTTGCAATTTTAGTTAGAGTGACCTTCAGCTTATTCAATCCAATTGCAGCCTATTGAAACTGTTTTGTCACATGTATGTTTTACTATTGAAACCTTTTTGGGAAACAGATGATTACTAATTAGTACAATTAGCTACAACTCAGGATGTCTTGTGTATGATCAAAAAATAGCTCTTATAAAACAAATCTGAAGTGGAGATATGAAAAAAGTGAAAACATAATAAAGATGTTATGTTTGATACAAGGGAAAATCAAAGGACCGATAGTCCTGAGAGCTGCCAATTGAAAAATACTGCTACAATATCCTAACTTATAAGTTTGTGCAAGGCAATTCATGGGATTTTGTAATCATAGACACACAAGTATTTAATGGAATAAAATCTTTCAGAACAGATACTATAACACTCTGCTAAGATACTGTCAAGATTTTTTCAGTATTAAAGTTTAGACTGGGGCAGGGTTGATATGTAGGTCAATCTTTACAAACTACATTTTGAATTTTTATGCGCAGTATATATAAATAAACAATAACAATATTGCTCTTTCCAGAATTACAAAGACAAAATATCATAAACATGTTAAAATTAATCTGATTACATTACTTACCAGAGCAAAATGTAGTAGCATCTGATATATGCATTAGCTATTTGGACGGCGCCCTGTCCAAAAGTGTACAGACACGATACAATATTTACTAATTTTTTTTAAATTTGATATGCTCTGTATCTAATGAACATCAATGCAATGTCTACTATTTATGCTTATTGTTGCATCAACATTTTTCTATAACATTTTAAGATACGTATATGTTGATCTAAAATCTTTCATGGTCCGAACATATAGCCGTAGACTATAATATTCAATTGTGAATATGAACCAGAATGAAACATTAATTTCTCATGCTAGTGGGTGTTATGACCATAAAATATGGTTTAAATACATCACTTTCTGAAACAGTTACTTATATCAGAAATATACAAATAACTCACAATAACATGTAGAAACAATTTGGCCTATTTTGCAAGGAGCATTTATACTGAAATCTGAGTTATCAGGTTCCGGAGACTGCGATCATAGCAATGTGACTGCATTCTGATTCAGCTCAAAAATGAAAATAGCATCAATCTAAAAACCTGCTAGAAGACAAAGAAAAATACTGCCTTGCTTTTACTTACTGCTAACTATCACTCATATGCAGCATAATGGCTCTCAATGGTTCCTGGATTGGACCAGTACTTTGCACCTGGTAAGGTCACTTAAAGATTCTTGCTGCAAATATCTGGTTTGAGCCCACAACCTCTGGCTCTGCAGTCATGTATGCAACCTATTGACCGTAGCACCATTGTTTTAACCTTCATTTAGCAGTCACTTCCTCTAATAAATTGGCTGTCAAGGAAAGGTCCGTCAGAGCACACACCAGGGGTCTAGTATTTTTGGGTTTCACTGCACTCTTGGTATTTAAAGGAAAGGTCAGGTAATTTTTATCATGATGTTCCTAAAGTGGCTACACATACATAGCTTTCAACTGGTAAATGCAATAAGTTCAGCACACTGCCAATTATGCCCATAGGCACAACTCTTGATAAATCAGATAGAGATCAATAAGGCAACTATTACCACGCCAATGTCTTCATCATAGGTTGTTAAGTGTAAGATATAGCCAATGGCTGCTTCCCGACTGTGCCAATTTGACTTATAAATGGAAAAGTGCCGGTACCCGCAAACATCATTCTTACTTTTTTTTTTTTTTAGCTGATTTTAGATCAAGTATTACTGCTAATATACTGAACTAAATCCTACCACCCACCCAATACTACACAACCCATTAAATATGTTCATGTAAAGTGACCATTAATCATGGAAGTTAGCACTCACTACTTATCAATGCTGCCCTGCTGCCCAAATTCAATTCTCATTAAGGGGCCCAATTTACTAAACTTCATACAAAAAAAAAAATATTTGTAAGTGTAAATTCACTGATATGAAATAGTATTTTGCTTGTGAATTTTTCTCTACAAAAATTGTTGTGTTTGTAAAATGCAATAATTTGGGCCATCTTTCTTCATGTTTTATTGTGAAAATAAGACATAAGTAGATGCTATGTAGAACAAGAGACTTACAAGATCAACTTTGTTCATACAAAGTTTAGTGAAACTGGCCCCTGGACAGTATGATGTTTGTTTGTCGGCTTTAATGTCCCACAAACAGTATTTCAGTCATTTGGAGACTATGTCTACTTAAGACAGATATAGTGCTGCCACACTACAGTATCACACCATACACATGTGGCATGATACCACAACAAGTCACATTATGCTGACATCAGGCCAACCAGTCTTGGAACTACCTTTATACTCTGAGTGCCAAGCAAGGAAGCTGTACCAGTGCCATCTTTTATGATTTTAGTATGTTGCAACCTGGGATCTAACCCAATACCTCCAGTTCCTAAAGCAGACACTCTAAACACTTGACCACCAGGG
>CM037782.1:49407826-49457826 GCA_021229015.1 Solen grandis | reverse complement strand
CCGAAGAAAGGTCACTGAATATTTAGATGTCTCATGTTGATATTGCCAGACAATACTGTGATCTCTATTTTTATTCCTGTTAAAATTATATAATATAGCAACATAAGCCTTTTACGCTCTTCTGTATTGAAGGAAAATAAAAATATAAAGTGATTTCCGAAGCTGGCATCACTTACCTGGCTATTGGTGTAGAGGAATGACTGTGAAATATAATTCTTTCGCACTGATTTGTCGTACCGCCAGAAGTGAATGACATTACCTGGGAAGAAAATGTGCAAATTAAACCAAGTTTTAAAAAGAGAGAAATACAGTCAACTTTTTTTCAACATTGGTGTTTGTTTCAGCGAATTTTGCTGTTATAAAGAATTTGTCATTGTAAAGAATAGAGACATAGAAGGATAATGCACTTTGTGTTCCAGACTACTGCTGTTATAAGGAGGATGTTGTAAAGAGGTTTCACTGTATACACTTTCATTTAGTGTTTACGATATAGACTATGTACAGAAACAAAATATATATATATATGATAATTATTCGTCATGTGTTTATAATAAGTGGTACTAAGTTAACCACAACTTCTAAACCTTAACTAGAAATGTGTCCATCGGACACGAATGCCCCTGCCATTATGTTTATTACATGATGTTTTTGTCAGTTTATATAAAAAAACTGAAAATATAAAAGATGATTTTAAGATCAAATGATTATGAGCGCTGTGACTCTGACCTCAACCAAGAGATGTGACCTTGACCTCCAAGCTAGCAACCTGTACTTGTTTTGTGACACAGTGTTTTGTCCTAAAGATTCCTCCTTGTGCCCAATTATTTCAAACATGTATATACACAACAAAGTTACAACCCAGAGAGGACTGCTTACACAAATTTAAACTTAACTAACTTCTATGACCTTGACCTTCAAGCTAGCAACTTGGTTCTTGTTTGCATTACATCATATCCTAGGGATCATTAATTTTGTGCAAGTTATTTCCAAACACAATCATTCACAACAAAGTTACAGCCAAGACTTGATTCAAAGGTCAACCAAGTGATGTGACCTTGACCTTCAAGCTAGCAACCTGGTTCTTGTTCGCGAAACATCGTCTTATCCTAGACTAGACTTGACTTGACTATTTGAGTAAACCATCGCTTCGACAGTAATTCAGTCATATAGCGACCTTCAGCTTTTCAGCTAATAAAAGGTGGTGGAAGACCCCGGAGGCATCCGGGTAGAACCACCGACCTACCGCATGCCAGCTGGAAGGCTTCCTCACATGAAAATCCGAATGGCTCTGCCGGGATTCGAACCCATGCGGTGAGGGGCTGAGTGAGTGTTAAAGTCAGCAACTTTACCCTCTCGGCCACGGAGGCCCCTCGTCTTGTCCTAAGGATCACTTGGGTCAAGTTATTTTAAAAAGCGACCATACATAACAACGTTACAGCTGGGACACAAATGCTTGCACACGGGCGCACACACACGGACAGGTGTAACAATATATGCACGTTGCCATTTCATGGCGGGGGCATAAAATATCTAAAGAAAATAAAGATTTCCAAGAACTCAACATTTGTACTCATAATGAATCAATCAATGCTGAAGAAACCGTATACAACCGGCGACGAAGTTGTCTTAGGACCATATACCATGATATTCACGTACACATTATGCTGTACATAAGTATGCGAGAACATCGTGGTTTATGACACTGAGACAGCTTCATTGCTGACTGTAAGCGTATTGTTGCATACGGTTCAGCATACAGAACACACGCATGATTTCCTTGTGCATCCTGATTACAGCTCCACTAACTTACAAAGAGTGAATTGTAGAAGTCATTAGAGTTTCATTTTGCAGTCAATATGAAATACACATTTAGATATGAAATACCGGTAAGTAGACCACGGCTAGCGTGCGTTCAGTATGCCGAACCGTATGCATCTGTACGCTTACAGTCCTCTATGAAACTGTCTCAGTGTCATAAATCCATGATGTTCACGTATACCTATGTACAGCATAAGTTGCACGTGAACATCGTTGTATATGGTCCTAAGACAATTCCATAATTGACTGTAATGACCGGCTGCCTACGGTTTGGCATACTGTACGCATGCCAGGTATCATACCTATAACGGACTTAGCAAAATTCCCGTCGACGTCGGCGGTAAAGAAGGAGCCCTGCTGCGCGCTAATCTGATCAAACTTGGCAAGGTTAACGTACAGGTCCTGTGTGACGGGGCAGAATAGGGAAGTGCCTGTTGGCTTCCAGTCCTCCGTGCAGAACACGTCGTCACCTGCCCGGATAGGCAGAAACATCCTGCCTGTAGATACAACAGAATCAAGAAATACTTGTTTTGTGCCTCTAAAATTATAGAATATAATCTACTACAAGTGAATCCGAAATAGATTGCTAATCACAATGAGATACACAATGTAAATATGTAATTACTTTGCACTACTTCAAAATAGCAAGCGTTTAACATAAGAAGTCTAATTTATTTTATCTCCTTCTAAGGACAAACGTGTAATGACAATGTACCAAGTCAAATTCTTCCGAAAACGTGCTAAATACAGACGTTGATCGCCAAACATAAGTTATTAGATCTACTGTTCACTATTTCAGCGACTGGTTTGTTACCTAACTCATGACATAACCAACCCCGCCTTGAGGTTACAGTAACTGTTTAAGTACGACGATACCAATTATGAGATTACGTGAACAAATTCCACGGTTTCTGTTTGACACATGTTTTAATATTAAACCTATACATTTCATGTAAAAGTTATAACATTTCTTCCAACCAGCCTATAGGACATTTTGTTTATGGTACCCTTCTCGTGAAAGGAACGTCTGTGGTTTGATCCACATAATATCAAAGACCTATTAATCAGAGATAGGAAACCCCTGTAAAAGCCAGTGGATAGTAGCGTAGCTACTATTTGGCCCTGAAGGCCCAGGCCTACAAGTTAGTGAAGAAAATAACATTTTCAAAAGTCCCAAAAATGCAATAAAAACTGGAAAGGGATTCTTTGGAACGCGCATTTTGCTCTTTATAATGTCTGCTTGTTCCCGGCTTCTGGGTGGCTTAGCTCTAGTTGCTCGCTATTCCCTTCAACATACGGACGGACAAACAACTGCTCATTCTCATTTCTTTACAAATTTCATCTACACTATCTCCAGTCCGAAGAGTACAATAAAGAAAGGTGAAAGTTGCTATGTGTACAATGAAATCAAACCAACCTCTCTCTTGAGTGGAATCCACTTCAGTGTCAGGACCATCCAACCTGCGTTTCTTGGTTGCAGGGGTCGAAGATTGCTGGGTGGAATATTGGTACAACAGTTGGTTGTGGTTACCATTCAAACTGCCGGAGTAGTTTTCCCGGAAGGAACCGCTCATGCTTTCCCGCTCATGCATCATCAATCCCTCATCGTGAACTGCAACAAGCATGAACTCTACAGTGGCATGGCCTGGCGTAACTCAACCGGTTTAAGTTTAAACTTTATTTATTTTACATCGATTACGAAACAAGTTTTCACAACTTAAATTAATCACTCTCGATGGCTCTGATGGCGGCGTATGTGGTCATTATTGTGGGAGGAAACCGGAGAGCCCGGAGAAAACCCACGTGTCTGGACGGGCGACCACTGTGGCCTCTCACGTACGTGACCAGGAATCGAACCCGGGACGCATTGGTGAGAAGCGAGGCGCGTTACCACTACGCTATCCAGGCACCCAATTAACTTTTAAAATTATCTCCCTTTTAATCCGTGTACTAAAATTATATTGGTTTCTACTAACGCGCGCCCTTTTTAATATTACCCAATGAAATCAAAGATAACATCACAACAGTCAGATACAAGCCATGGCGGACTACCGTAGAAAATTATGTTTTCTGTCGGAAATTCCATTTTTGTCAGGTATTCACATTTTGGTTATTTATTGTTATATTTTGTTAATACAGAAAATAAGTGTTTTGTATAAAAGTAATTGTAATATTTTCTTATTTTTGTGATTTCCATTTTTCGTGTATGTAAAGCTCACCAACCTTCAAATATTTGTTTTATGTCTTTCTACTTTGTCTTGTTTAATATTGTATGTCTTTATACTAAATATTTAACTGAATTCTTTAATCTTCAACAGATTAAACACGGCGTGATAAACGACTGC
Source organism: Solen grandis (assembly GCA_021229015.1). NCBI lineage: Eukaryota > Metazoa > Mollusca > Bivalvia > Adapedonta > Solenidae > Solen > Solen grandis. Next base: position 49,453,663 of record CM037782.1, on the reverse strand, counting down.
AAGGAAAAACTAATTGTTGTTGTTGTTCTCATTGAACCCCTCTGAGCGGCCTCGGCAACAATATAAATATTGCCAGATACTAACTGAATATGTGGCAGAAATATGCCACCATAACATTGCTCTGATAGGAGAAAAAAAACCAAAGCAGTTGACTTAAATCTTCCATTTGCAATATCATTTTTCTGGCATAAGTAGTTATAAAACAGGAGATGCGTGATTGATGTAAAACAGTTAACCATTTCCGACGCACTTTTCAGATTGTGGCTTTAAAAATATTAATTGAGCTGAACAAGAAAATGATTATGTCCTGATTCGTGGACATATCATCAATCGAAAATATATCAAAAGTTTCAAATGAAATATGTCATGGTTTACTGTGTTTAATGTGTTTACATTCGCAACTCTTCTCCAGTTCCGACGTGGCTACATCGGTTTCGGTGGATATCTTAACTTTAGCTCTCAGTGGTAAGAGCGGTACAATAGAAAAACAATCCCATGTGTCGGTGTCATCTATACTTAAGAGTTCTTGGTATTTTCGAAATTGTAAATACTGTAAATATCTTTCTAAAAGGCTATTTCAAGATTAAGCCCCATAAACGGTGGACCTAGAATATCAATTACCACGATGAAAATGCAGGCTCAATAAGGATTCCATCCATGGAAACATCCCCTCCTTAAAAGAGAAGCTTGTGACCGGTGCAAACTGTTTTCAAAACATGTTCATCAATTAATTGTTTACCGCATGATACCTCATAGGCAAACTCGTTGCACGGGCTAAATGCACTATTATAATTAAGTTTTATTTAATTTCCGTTTAAACAGCTTAGAAATGAAACTCCGGGCATACGTAATTTAGACAATTAGTTTTTCAGTAGAACATTTCAATCCGAAATGAGACGTAAACCTGCGTAAATCAATGAGCACTTCCCTTACATCTAACCTACCGTGATGCTGGTGTATTATTTCACACTTTGTGGAAAATAAACATACATTTGAGATTTGACCCCAGTCACTAATTGGTCAATTCAACCGGGTATTGCCAATAGCCTATTCCAATTTGCCGATTAATAGCAAATGAAGAAAAACTTTATCGCCATTAAATCGGCAAATATAACCACCCCCTTTAGAGATTATGGGTATATTTTTTACCTTACTGCTTACATAACAAATAAACCATATATCGCTGGTGAGTAAATTAATATATGGAAGAACAAATGTGAAAGTTTCAGTTTGGAGCGGTTAAATGTGGAGTATTTCGCAACCGGTAATGCGTCGGAACTGCCTAAACAACTGATTTTTTTTTCATCTTCTATTTTTGTTTGCTTATTTGGTGTGTTGTTGTTTTTTTGTTTTTTGTTGTTGTTTGTTTTGTCACAAACGTGATTATAATTTGAGTAATGCCTTTTCCTCCAATATGTAGGAAAGTAACCTTAAGACTATGATAAAATGTGCTCGAAAGACATTTAGTGAAACGTGCCCAAACAGGCCAAATATTATCAAGTCCGGATCCAGAAATTGTCAACGGGGGGCTGAACACAATCTGTTATGTTAATGCTACTTGTTCTTGTTTTTTGGAGGGTTTTGTTGTTGTTGTTGTTGGTGGTGGTGGTGTTTGTTGGTTTTTGTTGTTTTTTCTACAGGTTATCTGGTCTGGAGGGGGTTAAATTGTTTGTAGGTTGTCACACACCCTAATACATCACCTCAAGTTTAAGAACTGCCTTGAAACTGGAGATTGCGGGTTCGAATCCCAGTAGGGTCATTTTTTTCTTTTCTCTATTCTTATCTTTGGTCATTATATATGTATCAATTCTATCAGATTTAGAAAGAAAATAAATGACTGAAAATCAGAAACCCTCGGTAAAGTATTTTTACTTTGGAAAGATCAACCAATGCACTTCTTAGAAAATTAGGGTAAACATCCTAATATGTCTCTCAGTAATGTATATTGAAGCAATAGGGCCTATTTTTAAAATTAAAAAAAAAAAATGATAAGACCAGTTTGTAGATGGGTTTGGTACGGTATGAATATATTACATATTATTTCGAGTATTTTTAGTTGAAAAAAAAATCATGGTTGTTTGTCAAATGTTATTAACCATTTATAAACAAGAACCAATCGCAAAATATTTTCGTACAATGGATTAGACATAACATTTAGTCGTTTTTTAATTTCTAAAAATGATACCTTTAGATAAACAAATGAAAAAAGATGTTTTGCTTAGAATCTGCATATAGGTGTACTTTTAGGCATACAAAACCAGGGCTTTCGATCTCCATTTCAGTGCCTTTATTGGGCACCATTCTCCCAACCACAGGGCTCAAAATTAACACTCGCATTTCGGCAAACTGCGAGTAGAAAATGAAATCTGTGAGTTATGTTTTAAACCTCCAACATTTTTTTGCGAGTGAAAAATTTGGCTTAAACATTTTCTTAAACATGTCTAAATGAGATAATTTCAATAAGATAATCAATAACATCTTCAAAACTAAACAATCCTAGCTTGTTTTTAATAACAAAAGCAAAATTTACACCAGTTAGTTGTTGTATGACTAGTATCAAACGCGGGTCCGGTCTGTCAACTACATTACACAACACACAGACACATACATGTTAAGACATCTGCTGTTTTCAATTAATATTTTCCCTAATGAATATTGATACATGATACTGCTTTATTATCTTATAATGATTCTAATTATTAAAGTTTATATTACAATAATAATTTAATTTTCAATCATTAAAAGTTATCCACACCCTCGTAATGACCATGGAAGCCTTTTTTACACTACTCCCGGTTTCCAATGAAAACACGTCTGATGCTGATTTCGATCATCAATTTAACAATGTCAAAATGAAAGATATCCAGTTTTTTTATTACATCTTGTGATGTCAATGAACTTTGCGCATAATCTGAAATCGACCAACCGAAGAAAGCACAAAGATCTAACGCACTGGTGATAAAGACTGAAGAAATGGGAGAAGGAGTTGGTTGTCAAACTTAAAATTGAGCCTGGGCTCAAAATTAACACTCACATTTTCGGCAAAATGCGAGTAGAAAAAAAAAGTTTGCCAATTATGTTTTAAACCACTCGCATTTTTTGCGAGTGGGAAAAATATTAAATCTGAGCCTTGAACGAAAAGGGTTTTTCCCCCATTTCCAATCAAAATTCCCCCTATAGTCAAAAAATGTAAGAGCTCACATAAGTCAGATTGTTGTACAATACAACTGTATTGTATACTAGTTGATTTCCATTTCACTTTTAACATAAAGCTACTAGACAGGAACTATTTTGTTCATTTTTGTCAATATGGTTAATTGTATGTATGTGCAGCAAAAGTTTCCGTAAATTCCCATTTGGGAAAACGACACGAAAATCCCCCCTTCCTTAAAAGTAGATATACCATCGGTCTTACTTCATAAATGACGTAAATTTAATCAATGTTCAAGAAGATAATTGTAATATGGTTGATGATACAAACCAATAGGGGATATGCTAAAAATTAACATAAAACGTTACGAAATATTGACTTTGGAAAGATAAACATTAAACTTAAGTCATATTTTTGGTTAAGGGATGTAAAAAAAAAAAGATAGGTTGTGATCTCTATAATTTGCCATAAACTGAATAGATCCTCTGATGGTGGATATAACCAAATTTAATCTAATCGTAATGACATGTTTGTATAGCCATAAGCGGTCGAATACCTTAACGAGTCGTGGTTTCCACCATAAAGCAACGGCCTTAATCATTTAATTTTACCTCCGAAATCCGATCTTTTAATCGGAGATGTAAATACTTAGATTTATATATTGAAGCTTCGTGCTGTATTGCTTAAATATTTGAAAAGAAGCTGATGATGTTTGTTTAACTTCTTGATGAACAGGTCAAAATAAATCTCTGATCAACCAAACCTTTATTCCTGTCTGCATAGTTGTCAGCTGAATCTGTTTCAGCGTACATGTATATGAAAATTCTTGTGTTCTCTTCGTGAAAATTCCTGATATATAATTATCTTCACAGTAAACTATAGAAATAAAAAAAAAATCTTATTTTAGATCAATATTCTCACGCCTCCATCAGTAAGCTTGTGTTTTCATTTGCGCCCCATTATCCCCTCCTATAAAACAGTGCCTCTACGATGAAAATAATCTGAAAATAATTGGTTCACATGTGTTTTTGATGTAATAAGTAATACAAATATATATATAATCAGTGTTGTGCCTAGCTCAGTTTTTCCAGGGGACACCAGTGTCCCCCAGACTAATTTTTGGGGGGACATTTGATAATTTTGGGGGACATAAACTAATGTTAACCAAAACATACATAACTTACCCCAGAATTGACAATCCTCATACAACGCCGCTATATCGCGGTTCTTGGGGTCCAAACCCAAATACCGCGTTCTATTGGTCCGTGTGATAGTCGTAAATTCTTGAAAAACCCTAATATAAAGCAATAAACATTATTTTATTTATTGAGTTATTTAGTTATTTTAAATAATATCATAATCATTGATTCTGGGATTTCTTTTCTTTTTTTGTACTGTAATTGCCGATGATTCAGAGAGTAGCGTGTACGGTATGGTGATGTTAAGTGGTTACATAATTCTTTAGCATATCTCATTATAATAAATTATACGCTGCCCATTGTTTATCAAAGCAATATCGGTGTGAAAATTGACATTCAGTCACAATTTATCGCTATTTGATAATAAGCTGAGGTGTACTTATTATGATGTATTGATATATATTATTTCTTTATTTGAGTCTCACTTTGCATGGTTAACAACATCATACAACGAATAAAACTTCTACAAATCATGCAAACCTTTCTGTTATAGAAATACGAGAGACTATAAACATTTAAGAATTATAGATTCTTAAAACTATAAAACACCGTTTAAACAAGCTAATGGTTGGTTGTTTCAACTGCTGATATATAAACTTTTGACTGAAAGCACTTATTTAATAAGAGTGTAAAACTTTTTACTTATTAAAATCTATAAAATTAGGAGGATCATATACCAGCAGTAGTCACAAGCCCTAAATAGACGCATAAAACAATTTTTTAAAAAAGGTGTTCATTATACATCTAGATTAACAACAAGATGTTTAAAAATTATAATAATAAAACAGCATCATACACCCAGCACACATATTACTATAATAAAATACAGACAGAGATCCTTATTTATATAACAGGGAATTTCTATATTTTATAATTAAATCACAGGTTTTGGCAACTGATTTCACTAAGTCACCAGTGGAGAACAGGAAAATAAATTTGTCAACGTCCTGACCATCATAAAAATTTGGGCAGCAATATATTGCTTCTTCGAATAACGATTCTCTTAAGTGAGTATACATCGGGCAATTTATTAAAGCATGTACCTCGTCTTCAACCACATCTACCTGTTTCGATTTTAAGGGGGGCTACTCCACATCTAAATTTTGCAAATGCTGACCTATAACTGACGGGCATATTCACAAGACAATATGGCTCGACTTCGTAAAAACGTTTAAATAACCTGTAAGTTCTAAGTTTATTTCTACCATTCCCATTTGTTCCCACATTTTTATCAATACTGATTTGCCAATCATACATATGCTTCACAGACAACATTCTTACAGTTTCATTAACGATAAATTTTACATTTACAGTTTTACAATCGGTACAAAAATGTTGCAGATTTAATGACTTAAACATTTTACATACAGAGAAACACCCATTTCTGCACCCTACACTGCCTTTCTTCTTACACCATTTAAAAATACGATAGTTCAATCTGTGCTCATCCATATTCATAAGCCTATGCCAGAGCTGGACAATAGACTTCCACTGCTTAGTAAGCGGTCTAGCCCAACCCATATCCCATGAAACAGCCGCGCCTGGCGTATACTTGCCAGTTCTGAGAAAGAAGAGCATGGCCCTATTCTGTATGGCATCAATGCAAGAGAATGTTTTGTCACCCCATACGGCGACAGGCCATACCAAACTATCAAATAATTTTGTATATACATAATACGGCATATCACCGATAGCTTTACATTTGGCTATCAAAACTCCTAGAGCCCTGCTAGCACTTTGAGAAACCATTTTGGCCGTCAAATTCATATCTAAAAATTCATTCAAAACTAGCCCAAGATACTTGTACTTATCCACTACCTCGAGCTTATCATTACCACATGTAAAGGAAAACTGTGTAACTGGGATAGATGGTGTCCTAAAATGAACAATGTTACTCTTAGTAGCATTTACACTCATACAATTTGAATTACACCAGCTTGATAGAGCATTCAACATATATTGGAGGTTAATTTCATTGTCTGCAATCAACACTACATCATCAGCATACAATAAAATACAGATATATTCACCATCAATTTCTATACCTTTGCCAAGTGCTTTTATTTGCAATGCTAGGTCATTGATAAAAAGATTGAATAATATCGGCGAGACAGAACAGCCCTGACGTAGGCCTGACGTCACGTCAAACCAATCCGTCATATGGTTATTGACCCGAACACAGGCAGAAACATTCTCATACAGTGACTTTACAGCCATCACCATTGATTCCCAAAGTTTCAAGCTTGCCCCACAAGATGTCCCTATTGACAGAATCATAAGCTTTTTTAAAATCTATGAAAGCACACAAAGTTGCCTTCTTTAGTTTTTTCCTGGTTTCTATCATTCCTGTTAAAGACGATAAATGATCAACAGTACTACGTTTCTTCCTAAATCCGTTTTGCTCGTCAACAATAATGTTAAATTTTTCACTCCATGAATTAAGTCTTTCATTCAAGATATAACAATATAACTTATACATGGTATTTGTTAATGTGATGCCTCTATAAGATAATGGTTCCCTTGGGTCCGCAGTATTAGATTTAGGTATCGGGTTAATGATTCCCTTTCCCCATTCTGCTGGGATTTTCCCTGTACTAAAACAAACATTAAATAAAGCATGTAAAAATATAATCGCAGTATCATTTATAAAAAACTCAGCTGGTAACTCATCTGTCCCAACTGCTTTGCCTTTTTTGGAATTTAGTACAGCCTTCCGTACTTCCAATATAGAAATTCCAGAATTAAACTCCGGGATATTAATGTATTCCAAGTTAGTATCAGACATTACTCTTGTACTAGGTGCATACGAAGTGCTGTATAAAGAAGCAAACTCATCTTTCCATTTCCCCATAACTGATGGTCGGTCACAAGTAACAGATCCATCATCAAGTACAATTTCGAAGGGAATACCCTTTTTCCTATCATGTGCAATACCGATCCTACCGATAGCTTTCCAAAAAGCTGACGGATCGTTATTTAAATCTGAGAGCATAACATTTTGTTGTTTTATCCAAAATTTTCTTTTTTCCCGCTGCACAACTTTATCAAAATGTTTACGTGATTTAACGAAGCATGCCTTATAGGTTGACCTGCGGGAGGGGACCTTACCACGTAACCATAAACGCTCATTATGACAAACATCATTCCACAGTAAAGTAAGCTCATCAGTCCACCATGGTTTACCTACTCTCCTATGCTTATTGGAAGTCCCACAGTGGGTATAGCACCTCTTAAATTTAAGCTTGGAATGCATTTCATCTTTAATAACGGAGCAGAATGCACTATATGCCTCTTCTACATCATTTTGCTCTCTAAACCCAGTTTCAAGCTTATTAATCACACTATCAATCTCATTTAAAATAGCCTGGTCCCGCATAAAAGACTCAGGGATTGATTTATAGTCAAATTTATGAGTTACAGGCACTTCTTCAGTACTTGGAAAATAAGAGTGACTCACTTGATGATCATGTAAGGTTCATCGATATTCCATAACAGACACGAATGGTCAGGAATAGATGATGGAGAAAACCCTTTATCAATACAGCATTCACTCACAAGTTTTGTAGCCCGTATAACCCTAAAGTCATTATACATATATAACTTATCATATCCCACTATACAATAATCAACCACAGAACAGCCCTTGGTAGAGATAGATGTAAAATCATTTACAGATGTATTCCGACCGTTTAACATACATAAATTACAGTTTGTTAGAAACTCCAGAAATGTGTGGCCGTGTTTATTTACAGAAAAATCAATAACCTCTCTGGGTCTTACTGCATCGACACCTGCAATGAAATCGTCTAAATCACCACATCGGCTGTTAAAGTCGCCACAAATAAACAGTTCACCCATGTTTTGGTATTTATATATATCTGTTAGCAAATCATCAAAAAAATCATTAGCATCTACAGCTCTAGAGGAGTTTTCTGGAGGAAGGTAACATACACATGCAATAATACGATAATTTGAATTATATTTCTGCAAAGATAACCATAATTTATTATCATTTTTCTCGTCTAAAACTGAGATAGAATAAGACTGTAAGAGCTTTTCGTTGATCAGGAAACCAACTCCTCCGGATCCTGTGCGCGCCCTGAAATGGACTGCCTTTCGATTCCTCCCGAACCACTTATACCCATTTAGATCAAGCCCGCGGTTACCACTAAGATGTGTTTCTACTATACCAAGTATATCACAGTTAAGAAATGAAATACACGATGAACATACACTATGATTATCTGACGCCTCGTTTGAACTCCACCCATTAACGTTCAAACAACCTGTTCTCAACTAATGGGATCTCCGATTCCTACCCCCCTGATTGCCTGTACCATTTGCACCTTTGGTTTTACTGCTACGATTGTCGAACAAACTTGGGTTCTCGCGACCGGAAGTCCCCGATCCACCAGCATTCCGCCTCCCAGCACCACGCCCAGATGTATATCGGGCTGTTCTCCCGACGCCACTCGCTATCACTGTACCGACCACTCTCGTTGCTTTTGCTATTGTCCCTATCTTGACGTACAACCCGACTGCCTCTCATTACAATGTTGGACTCTCCTCTATTAATTGCATCCACAAGAAGTCGCAGATTGGCATTAAACTGACGCTCTGAACGACACTGATCATTGTGTATGAATATGCTCTTGCAGTTACCCGAACAAAGCTGACATTTTGCTTTCATGACCTTGACCTTATCTTCTTTGTTGTGTAGGGTCACTATGACTACACATGGCTTTGGACCATTGCTTTCCTTTCTAACTGCAGCCAAGGCCGTTACATTCCGCAAATTTAATTTGTCCTTAAACAGGGAATTAACTTTTGCTAGAGTATTTTCTCCTGAATGCTCAGGTAACTCCCGTATGACGATGTTAAGGGCAACGTCGCTTGAACTAGCTTCTCGATTCGAATTAACCACCTCACATAAAGACTCAAACCTTGTGGTGATATTATCCATGTCAGATTGAAAATTCTTTCGAGAATCTTCTGTGCGTGAATCAATCTCGCCGCGAAGCCTCTTCACCTCAGTGTTAACTCTTTTGTCTATGATGTTTGCGACTTTATCTGTCAGCTTCTTTTCAATCTTTGATTCCAACTGATCAATTCTATCACCAAGGGCCTGGTGGTTGGAATCTAAAGATTGTTCTATACCGTCCATTCTTCTATTTAACCGGTTAAGTTCAGATGATATTTTTCTCAGCAGCCCCGTCACACATGTGTCCCCTGGTTCAGACTCACTCTCGTTTTCTGACACATACCCAGCGGAGGATCGATTCACAACAGGAGTGTTACCATACAGAGACCTCCTAGCCTGAGCTAAGGTCCTACCTGCTAAGACTGTACCATCCTCTTTAATTTTCTTTGACATAAGCCCTATCTCGCTGATATCTGACATAGATAGGTTTCTCTTTCTAGATATGGGTGCATCTCCTCTCCCAATACAGACAGCTGGCTGGGAGCCCATTATAGATTCCACATAGTCCTTTGCCTCATCACTCTCCTGGTTAGTCTTCATGTTTTTATCACTCATTTTCTTACCCGGCCAGACGAGCTACCACTCAAATGGATCGTCCCCACTGTACTCTTGTCAGGTGAGAGCGCGTCACTCAACCGTAAACCACGTGTGCTAAAGGCGAGCAATATCACAGGTAACCGATAGTGGGAAAATTCCAGTCACTTCAAGTACTCAACATGTGCTCTCAAGCGTAACGGAAAAATTCCGATAGCCCCTCAGGGTAGCGCGGTTGTCGACCACTACTACCCCACCCACTTATATCAATACAGTACTGAATTAAAAGTCTTTAAAGAAATAAAAGGAATATTGCAAACGACTGAGCAACATCCACTGTAATCCTCAATAATTCATTTAGTCCATGCACACCTCTTGAGAAAGAATATTTCACCAAACACTCGTAACAAGCAGAATTTTCTCCACTAGATGATAACCGATACAAACAGCAAGTCCAATATATGAGGAGCTTTTTTTAATGATTAAATGAAACAAATTAACAGGTAACGCTGATCTAATTACCATTTATTGTTTACTTCCGGTGAAAAAGATTGGCTATTTTCCGGGACTTTTTAATCCATGGTAAAATTTTGCACGCTTGCATAATAAACAAAAATATCATTATTTAGGTTTATGCAGTGGATTTTAGAAGATGTTTGTGCATTTTATCGAGTATCTGCTTGGTTTTGAATGTCCATACCAATTAAATGTTGATTATTGTGGTTGGATTATTATACCGACCAACCTGCATTGTTGCCGATCATTAACACTCGATTGTGTAATCATCTACTGTCCCCAAACACAATAGCTTAACACCTTGGGCGTTTAATTGTTATCACTTCCGCGTGTCAGTGCACTAGCATGTTAAATACTGACCGCAAAACTCTTTTAAATGCATATATAGAAGGAGATAGATTAGTTTCGCGGTAAGCCTATGCAAATGACGCAATATATTATGGGGTCCATAAACTATTCAAAGCGAAATAGCAGTCCTCGATATAGCGGCGTTGTACTATATTAGCAAAATGAACGGCAAGAATGCAAAACAAGAGGGCCAAGATGGCCCTAGATCGCTCACCTGAGAAAAGTATCATTCCTTGCCTGTACAAAACAGATTGCTTTAGAATTAAGATGATGAGGTGAAACAATGTTCAGGAATTTTCTGACCCCATCCACAAAAGATATCATCATGACAAACATTCTGCCAAAGTTTGAGGATGATTGGACCAAAAATGTTGCCCTCAGAGTATAAACAAGATTTTTCTAAGATTTGACCTACTGACCTACATTTCTATCCAGCCCCACCCATTTTCAAACTGGTTCGAGATATCATCATGACAAACAATCTGACCAAGTTTGAGGAAGATTGGATCAAAATTGTGGCCTTTAGTGTGTAAACAAGATTTTTCTAAGATTTGACCTATTGACCTACTTTTCGGTCCGGCCCTGCACATTTTCGAAAGGGTTCAAGATATCATCAAGACAAACATTCTGACCAAGTTTGAGGAAGATTGGATTAAAATTGTAGCCTCTAGTGTGTAAACAAGATTTTTCTAAGATTTGACCTACTGACCTACTTTTCTATCCAGCCCCACCCATTTTCGAAAGGGTTCAAGATATCATCAAGACAAACATTCTGACCAAGTTTGAGGAAGATTGGATCAAAATTGTGGCCTCTAGTGTGTAAACAAGATTTTTCTAAGATTTGACCTACTGACCTACTTTTTGATCCAACCTGACCCTTTTCGAAAGGGTTCAAGATATCATCAAGACAAACATTCTGACCAAGTTTGAGGAAGATTGGATCAAAATTGTAGCCTCTAGTGTGTAAACAAGATTTTTCTAAGATTTGACCTACTGACCTACTTTTTGATCCAACCTGACCTATTTTCAAAAGGATTCAAGATATCATCAAGACAAACATTCTGACCAAGTTTGAGGAAGATTGGATCAAAATTGTGGCCTCTAGTGTGTAAACAAGATTTTTCTAAGATTTGCCTACTGACCTACTTTTTGATCCAACCTGACCCATTTTCGAAAGGGTTCAAGATATCATCAAGACAAACATTCTGACCAAGTTTGAGGAAGATTGGATCAAAATTGTAGCCTCTAGTGTGTAAACAAGATTTTTCTAAGATTTGACCTACTGACCTACTTTTTGATCCAACCTGACCTATTTTCAAAAGGATTCAAGATATCATCAAGACAAACATTCTGACCAAGTTTGAGGAAGATTGGATCAAAATTGTGGCCTCTAGTGTGTAAACAAGATTTTTCTAAGATTTGCCTACTGACCTACTTTTTGATCCAACCTGACCCATTTTCGAAAGGGTTCAAGATATCATCAAGACAAACATTCTGACCAAGTTTGAGGAAGATTGGATCAAAATTGTGGCCTCTAGTGTGTAAACATCAAAATTGTTGACGGACAACAAGATTTTTCTAAGATTTGACCTACTGACCTACTTTTTGATCCAACCTGACCCATTTTCGAAAGGGTTCAAGATTTATCAAGACAAACATTTTCGAAAGGGTTCAAGATATTATCAAGACAAACATTCTGACCAAGTTTGAGGAAGATTGGATCAAAATTGTGGCCTCTAGTGTGTAAACATCAAAATTGTTGACGGACGACGGCCGACGGACAATCAAGTATCCCAAAAGCTCACTCTGAGCTATGCTCAGGTGAGCTAAAAAGCGAAAATTGGCCGGATCGACGGAGCGCGCCCATCGGCCCGCGATTGTTCAATATTAAGGGGCCATTGTTAAAAAAATTGCGGGAATCCCGCGGCCTAGGCACAACACTGTATATATTGTTCATGGCTTCATATGATTATAATAAAAAAAACAAAAAACCATATGTATAAGAAATAAATAATCAAACATTGATTTCAAATAGCCTACCGAACGATTCCGTCTGCCAGCAGGCCTACCACTTGATTTAGATTATTTAAATGATCGTAATAAAAATCATATTTTTATCTTAACTGGTTAGATAAAAGAGTATCATGAATGTGAAAATTTAGATAAAACCGACAAAATATCTGCGCGACGACATCAAAAAAGAAAATAACGGATACTGCTTCAGTTGCGACCCAAAATAGCAACAATTACATGGAGTGCCCCTTTTGGGGCCTTTGCCTCTTAGTACACGAGTGACTTCAGAATTAGATATGTTTGTGTCAGGTGGACATCGAACCTACCTATTTATTTTTGCAAACTATTTTTATTCGTATAAGACATTTACTGCAGAAATGAAATAAAACCACTAAAAATCACGGATACTGCTCTCACCCCAGTACTGTTCCCCTAGAACAGAAAGAGAGCCATGAACACAACAATATTGTTTATTTTTCAATTCTCTATATAGTGCCCATTTCAGTTAGGGGCTCACTAAGGGGATTTCAATAACTGAGCACAAAAAAATCAACCCTAACCGCGACTGTTTCATCGAAATATAGCCTAGAAAATTGTCCTCAGAATATGACCAAACCACCGGGGGATCCAGGCCTGTACACTGTGTATATCTTGATTACGACCCTCATGCGAAGGAGGAAACATATCGTGGTTCAAAAGATATGTTCAAAGTTAAGCTATGTTGAAAGTATATATACACTAAAAAAATAACCAAGATTCATAAATATTCGGCAGTAGTTAATTCAGTTGTCTCATTTGACGTATATATTTCCAGAATTATAGCCGGTTTCTGGATATTTTAAGTGCATCAACATGATAGATGAAATAAACACAATGATATCACTTTAAACTTCGGAGGGGGTGATTTTATTAAAAACAAACAAACAAAACAACACGACATTAATTAGAGTCGGGTTGATTTACATATGTAACAATCCCTACTAGATGTTAAAGTTTTTCACATTGTCTGTAGCAAAAACAAAAAAATAATTAAAAAAAATAAAATAAAAATAAAGTAATGAAATATACACTACCTCTCAAGTTAAAGATGGGCAAATGGAGATTTCGATAATAAGGGAAGTAATAAACCAGCCTAAGAGGCATATATATCTTCGCGTTAAAAAAGGGGCACATTAATTACGTGTGTACACAATATGTGTAGATTTATTTATTTACTTGGTGACCTCGATGGAAAATAACGAAAGAGTAATACTAGAGGCTTAATCTAAGTGCAAAGAGAGATTCGAAAAGAAGAGGTGAAGAAGAACTATGATAATGATTTCATCAAATCATTCAATTGATGTAAATTTGGGTCACTAAATGTCCAGTTTAAATAATATAACGTTATTATATGCATCATGACGATAATTATATATTGACCCAGACGTATATGACGATAAGAAGATAATAGCTATAATTACACACTTCAATATTATGAGTGTTAAGTACACAGACACGTACTTTAAGTACACAGGCACTAGACAGCTGACAAAATAGCTTCAATAAAAGTTTTAAAAGTCTACATATTTACAATATAAGACAGAGAGAGAGAGAGAGAGAGAGAGAGCATCTTAATTACTTGGCATATAATCCACGTTCATGCTGACTTACTATCCAACATACCTTTTGTATACATACATATACTTAGTAATGTGTACATACTGCGGCCTTGAAAATACACGCATCATCAGATGAAAACATAGAGATAACATATTCTGGTTTCTCACAATCTAGTAATAAAACCCGGTTACTTTGTATTGTGATGTTTAATAGAACTTGTGTGTCGTGAAATGACAAGCAGCGGTATGATAAGAGGGTTTATATAGGCAAAGGAAAGCAATAATTATATGCAAGTATATACATGAAAAATAGAGCCTATATAGCTAAAATTGTATTGTTGTTGCCAGATACACGTGTTTAATGTTGGCGAACTTTTAAATATTGGTCTTAATTAGCTATTCTTAAGTTTTTATTATTTTACTGATATATTTTTTTCTTTCCAAATGAGTGTAAAAATTATTTTCGATTTTACACATCTGTTAAGGTATATTGGAAAACCGATCTTTTTTTCAATACGTACACGGAACCGAATTCTTAAATGATCATATATATATATATATATATAACTTCAATATAGCCATACAAGAGAGAAACAGACAGACAGAGCGACAGCCAGAGAAATTAAGAGAGATAAAGTAGCAAATGCGAATGATGTCTTCATGTAATATATTAGCAAGACATACGCGAGCGGATCAGACGGTGTTGGCACGTTGACTTCATATTGTCTTCTAACAAGCCTGCAGGTTAGAAACCTTAAAATGCCGGTAATCGTTTTATTCGCCTACCGGTGTAGGTTTACCCTCCGTCCGCTTGTCCGTCCGTCTATCCGTGAGTCAGTCCGTCCGCAAAAACTGGATCCCATGATAACTCAAAGAGTACTGAAGATATTTCTATGAAACTTAACATATGGATAGATGGCTGTATGGAGATTATGCACGTCTTTTTTTTTATTTCTTCCTAGGTTGAAAAATCTGGTTGCTGTGACAACAAGTAGACTTAAAATATGACAAAGCAATATATTGTGATAACTCAAAAAGTACTGAAACTTTTTTATGAAACTTAAAATATGAATAGATGGCAGTATGGAGATTATGCACATCATTTTAGCTGGTTTTTTTGGGGGGTTTTTTTGTTTGTTTTTTTTGTTTTTTTTTATTGTTTTTTAAGAAAAAGTCAAGCTATCATGATTGCTATGGCATTGTTGTCGTTTACGTGTTCGTCGTGTAAAAACTTAAATGTAGCCCATTACTCAAACAATTTTAAAGGTATCAATATGAAACTTTGTATGCTTGTTTATCATAACATAACATATCTTTATTAGCATAGAACTTGACATGTTCATAGCCAAATACAGAAATTCACAAAAATAAAGCATACACAAAGAGTGTTACAAAACAGTTAACAGAGAAGTCACAATAAATAGTTGGTAATGTCAAAAAAGTATTTAAGCAGCATTTCAAAATACATGTATATTATGATTTAATTCTCTAAATATTCTGGACTTGAGAAGATCTTACTAAAAAAGCAGAATATATAAACTTAGCCAGATTATTGATTATTCTTGTTGATTGGGTTGACATTAGAGTTTTAAACTTTCTTAAATTAGGCCAATGACAATAGTATTGAGGTAAAAACTGTTTTCTTAAATCGCAATATTTTGGACATACCAATAGAAAGTGATATTCATTTTCTACCATATTCATTGAACAGTGTTGGCATATCCTTTCATTCCTGCTTACATTAAAGTGTCTTCCGGTTTCTATTAAAAGGTTATGGGAGGAGAGTCTAAATTTTGTCATACTAACTTTATATATATTAATATTAATGCAATTCAGATATTTCTCAATTTTAAGATCATTTTTAAACAATTTATATGAATCTTATCTACTTGATGTGTTGCTATTATTATGCCATGTTTGTTGATATATATCTATTATCCTTTGTTTTATTATATGTATATCTATTGGTATAGCATCTTGATTAAGCCAAAGATGGTCATGTATTTCTTAATGTTTTTTTAAACCCAATTAATTCCATTATAAGTAATGTTATTACTTGCGTCTTCACGCAGAAAATTGTATGCAAATTTAATTAGAGAATTATTGTCAGCCTTGATTATTTTTGTCCAGTATTTCATTATTATGATTTTTCTTCTAATTGCCATTGGAAATCGCCCTAATTCACCGTAATGACTATCAATATTTGTAGTTTTATTAACACACAATATTTTTCTCATAAATTTGGCGTGAATTTGTTCGATATTTTTACTTTCATAGTAACCGAAAACCTCAGCGCCATAATTTAAAACTGATCCCACGAGGGTATCAAATAAGTTACATTTATCTTGCGTTGTTAAATTCAATTGATGACAAACAATAAAAAGATTATGTAATGCGAAAAGAGAACGGTCGGCTATAGATTTTTGTGTTTGATACCATTTACCGTCATGACATGAGGCAGTTGTAAGACAAGGGACATTATTCTGAAAGCTATATTTTTTTAGTTGTGCCCCTTTTTAACTTAGAATTTTTGTCAACACTGTTTATTATTAATAGGATGATATATCAACTATGAAAGCTATGAACTTGAAACTTGAAATACTTAATTATCATGAAAAGGCACAGTTTTAAGACATCTCATCTTTCGGCAAAACCTGGATCGTGTGAATTTTAGCTTCAGTTACAGTATTCTGCTATAGCAGGTAAGAATTTATCAGTAGTGCTTGCAATTGTTTTTCTCGGAACAAAATTCTGGCTGCTATAGTAACAGAAAAAATATGCACCACACCGGTAGGGGACTCATGTGTTGCATGCAACACCAGTTACTTGTTTATTTTAATTTCTATTACGTTTAAACCTACACGCAGTCGAGTACGTATTGAGTAAACAATTACATGAATATGTTTTCAACTAAAATTTGATAAAATCGTGCTATCTGTGATGTGAATGTACAAATATTGAAAATATAAATGATGACCAGCACGTAAAGATTGCTAGGGCTATTAATCAAATGTTTTCTTAATCTTTAATTAAATTTTAACTTACAGTTGAGCCCTGGTCCCGTATTCTTGAAAATACTGAAGTACGATTTTTGGCTCAATTATGAATACCATATTCAATCATCTATTGAAACTAATGGACATAACTTGAGTTTGAGTATGGAAGTCTTACTTAATAACCATTTTGTTTATTTTCAAGAACACAGGGCCGGTCTGGTCATTCGAATTGTTCATATAAGGAAGATTTATCGCTGGATTGCGGTAGGTCAGTGGGTAAACCCGGGTGTCTATGTGTATTCGGGATCTCCCGCCAGCTGAAATCTGTGGAACGCCAAATCTATATAATCTCAAATATTTGACATCTTCAAATATTTTGAGATCTCTTCAAATGAATTATTGATATCAACAAATCATTTGAAGATATCAACAAATGATTTAGAGATATCTTCAAATGAATTAATGATATCAACACATCAATTGTTGATCTCAATATATAATTGATATCAACAAATGATTTGGAGATATCAACAAATGATTTGAAGAGATCTACAATTAAATGAAATGAATACTTATCCGTAATTGATATGAAGATATCAACAAATGAATTCTTGATATCAATAATTCAATTAATGATATCAACAAATTATTTGAAGAGATCTACAATTGAAGTGATTTGTAGAGATCAATAATTGATTTGTTGATAACATTAATTCATTTGAAGATCCTTCCAAATCATTTGTTGATATCTTCAAATGATTTGTTGATATCATTAATTCATTTAAAGAGCTCTCCAAATCATTTGTTGATATCTTCAAATGATTTGTTGATATCAATAATTCATTTGAAGATATCTCTAAATATTTGAATATTTGAATTAATGTAGATTTGGCGTTCCATAGAAATTATGTAAGTGAGACACTTTCGCTGCGACGGTAAATTCCAACACAACAATTACAACAATAACAAGAAAAATCATTTTACTTAATTCAACTAATATTTTCTTCGTTTGACCAAAGTATCGAAACAACACCAAATATCACCAAAGAGAATGTTCAGACGCCCAATTATCAGTAAAAAAATAAATAAATAAAACACTACTGAACGCTAAATAGGAGATAATAAAAAAATAGGAGAGGCATTGTTTTCATTTGTTTTGTTTTTCATATCAATTCTGCGTTTAATTGCGCTGTACAGTGGGTTATTTCTCGGGTGAATATAATAATGGGCGGGGTTGCTTCTAAACAAGAGTGCTGTTTAGATTGCAAAAAAAATCATCGAGCACGAGCATTATACATCTATCACGATGTGAATACAACGTTTGCTGGTTTGCTACACTGGGCCAATCAGTCCCGGAATTCTTTGTGTGCTGAGCACCAATCAAAGGGGGAGATGTTTAAAGAAAACCACCTGTTGGTCTTAATATTTACCTTAGTCCCCATCTTTAGTGAAATCCTTAACCAACATACCAAGGATTTCGGACCATGCCATAGTCGTCACTGACATGCACACCAAACCAAAATACCACAATACATCATATAGAGAAGAATACATAAACTGTGATAAACTAAAACAATACTTAAAAAGAACTGAACTCCGGGATAATCCAGGAGAAAAAAAAAAGAAACGCGATCACCATTCAAAGGTACTATACTGGTACTAAGATAGTTGATAGTTTATAATGATAAAATAATAATAATAACAACTGCCTACAACAGTACCCTATGAAATCATATAACAAAGGAAATCAAGCATATATGGCCATACTCGATTTTTCCTAAGCCCTGGACACCAATCCCATACAGAATATTGCTACATACGATAAGGAGTCAGAGCCAATACAACAGTGGCTAACAGTTTTTTTTTTATCAAACAGTGACATGAGAGTGACTTAAGGGGAGATTAAAAAAGAATCCGAAGTTCCTGGAGGCACAATACTAGGTCCCATATTCTGTACCTGCCATATAAAATCACTAAAAGCAAAAGAAATACTCATGCGGGAGGAGGGTGGGGGGGGGGGGGGTGTTACACAAAGGGTGGTGTTATTCTGGTTTAAACTGATAATTTGTCATGTATTTTTTTGATAACCGTTACGGACTTATTCTTGGAAAACATTACAGAGTCCTTTCGATAATATTATCACCTACGAAGAATTACTGGATAAACTATCTATGGGGTAGTCCTCTCCTAATAAAAAAACTTCCATTTGGAGAGTACTCATTTTCATGTTGCGTTGTTTACAACACAATATATTACCACTGCCCGATGGAAGTTCAGTACTGGAAATCCAAGTTCAATGCCCTCTGGCGGACAAGCTTTACGTGCACCTGTTTGTTCGTACATCGTTATAATTAACATAATAAGTATGCTTACATGATGAACTCCTGATTAGGCGTGTGACATTTCTTACAAATCTTATATGAATAAAATGGACACCAATATTCTTTATATGATTTATTTATCATTTTATTTTATAGAAGTAGACACAGCACACAATGATCGAACAATAACTCTACATGAAAAAAATAGCAATGAAGCAAAATGCTATAATGAAAGCCAATAATTCGCTCTACATGAAGTGCAGCAGATCACGCACTTCTGACATGTAATATGTATGTCCTTTTTTTGTCTAATAAGTATATGGCAAATAAATTGAAATATCTTCGGCCCTCACAGTGAAATGATATATTAGCAACACGATCCATTTGATGTGATCTATTTAAGAGCCACAAAATTAATTTCATGGGAACCATTAAGGATGTATGCAAAATAGCTCTTAATGGAAGCCGTGAAGATGTAATGATGTAATGAAGTACTTGTTGATCTTAGCATATATGTATACACCAACAAGCCCATTTTCGCACCACTTCCTTGCTACTCTATTTTAAGTAGAATGACTCAAATTTTAAGATCCATATATTAAAAACATGATAAGTATATCTGCATATCTGCCAAATGCAGAGGGTCCAAAAAGTCACATTTTAGTTTGGTTTGGTTTTCTATTAAAAGTAAATAAATAAATAAATAAATAAATAAATAAAGTATTTGTGGTGAGGTATACATTTTTTTTTACATTTCCAGAAAACCTTTATTTCAGAGGATTGCATCTGAAAAAATAAAAGCAATCTGCCTGTTGAATTTATTTTTATTAAGAAAGATATATATAAATTTTCATAGCTTTTGTATTGTTTAAGTATACATTTTGTTCCTTACACAATGGCGCTTTTTCGCTTGTTTCCTATTTTCCATGCATGTTTGTCAGTATTTTCAACTTAACTTATAAAACACATTATATAAGTTACAAATTGTGATAAAATATTCAGAAAATATTATTTTGATATGTTATTAAAGCCTTTAGAATGATTTTTTCTTATTTTTTAATGCATTCATGTCATCAACTAATTTTTGCTAACAGTGATGTTTAACCATACGCTATGTCTCTAAAACGAGCTCGGTAACCCCTGTTTTTATTCAAATGTCTTTTAGTTATAGTCTAAAGTCCAAAATTTTAGAAAAATCTGTCTGTTAAAAAAAAAAAACAACCTGAAACGCCTTTAAGGGGCGTTACATAATATTATGTATGCCTCAGTATCGTCTTAAAGAAAAATATTCAATGACCTATATTTTGTTGTCTGCAGCGTATGTATACAAACACATCCATTTTTCTTAACGCAACATTAGAACACTCAATACGTTGATTTGATATTGGCCTAACGTGTAAAGCTCTTTGAAATAATAGGAACGCTGGTTCAAATCTAAGCAAAGGCCAAATTATTATTATCCTTACTACGTTACAATTAAAGATAAGTTTACCTATGGAAAACGTTTAGAAAATTCAAGTTACATGTACTGGTAAGCTTAATAGAATTACACTTTTTTTTCATTAGCAAATTAGGGACACCATATTTGTTTTCCAGGTTTTCTTTTTATTTTTGTTATCCAAATGATACCTGGAAACGTAAGTTTGATGCCCCTATATATTTTCTGGTCATAGTGTTCCTATATTTTGTGTGTTTAAAATTCATTGCCGCAATGATATTGATTTTTCAATGTCCCGTGTCATTATGTTTTGTTAAAAAAATACTATTTATTTATAGAACGTTCAGTATCTGTCCTTTTCTTGTTCATGATCATCTTTGGAGCATGTAAACATTCATTTACTGATGAAAAGTATCACGAAGCTACTTTGTAATGTTAATCTTTACTGATGAAAAGTATCACGAAGCTACTTTGTAATGTTAATCTTTACTGATGAAAAGTATCACGAAGCTACTTTGTAATGTTAATCTTTACTGATGAAAAGTATCACGAAGCTACTTTGTAATGTTAATCTTTGCTTATGCTACCCGTGCTTATTGCACCAGTGTCCTGGTTTTACAAGGAAGAATTGGCCTAGAAACATGCAAGAATACTAAAAACATCCTTATTTGACGATCTAACTTTATAAATTGACCAAATGGTTTACTTCAGTTCTATAGTTCCGCCATAACCTATACATTCATTCCATATACAGTTGCAATGTTTCAATGGAAAATTGCTAACGTAAAGCCCCGCTTAACAGTTTTGCACACGATTTTTCGAATGTCCCGAGGTTCTGGTAATTACTCTGAAGAGGCCATACTTTAACCTATCATTACCTTGTCGTTAAACATTGGTTTTGATGCTACACCGCCTCCGCTAAATATGCCGTCGCTAACGCGTTCGCTTTGTGATATTTTTTTTTCCAATTTGGGCAAACTGAATAAAAAAGAATCTTTTCGAAAAACACTATGCCCCCGTCTGAGCGGGTCAGATGTCAAATAATTTATGTCAACTGAAAGCCATTCATGAGTGGAGTAAGTATGTCAAATATATAGACTTTACTCCATATAGTAATGGAGTAATGCTAAAGACAAAAAAGGGACCTAATTTAAAGAAATAGAACCCGACAGAGTTCTGTTTCATAATCATTACAATTCTGCTACCCACTGTCTATTTATATTTTAAGTTTCAAACCAACACCTCGAATAGCTCAGTAGTTGTGTTCTTGACAAAACTTGATATATAAAATAAAGGGAGATCATCAAAATATCAGACCAGGCAGAGTTATGGTTATTGGTTACTGCACTGATCCTACTTGCTATCATATCATGTTTCAAGTCCTTACGGTCTTTTGTTTATGAGTTTTTCTCCCAAAAGAAATTATAAAAAAATAAAGAGAGATAATAAAAAAAATAGACTTGGAAGAGTTATGATTCTCAGTCACTGCACTATTCCTAGTTGTCATCTACTTATATATGAAGTTTCAAGTCAATACCTATTACAGTTTTCAAGTATATAGTTAATAAGTTAGTCTATGCAGAAATTCATTGTCATACTAAATAAAGGGAGATAATTAAAAAACTGGTCCATGTAGAGTTATGGTTCTTAGTTACTGCACTTCCCAATTCCCAATCTGAGCTTGTATAGGTGTGAACGTAGAGTGCGGATATGCCTAACTTAGCTCTGAATGAAAACGTAAAAAATAACAAGTTATACAGACATTTGAGGGATTAAATATATACATGTGTGTGGAGTGTAATATTTGGAGATTGTAGACATTGTGTTAAAATTGGAATACAAACTTTATCTTGTGAAGTTGTGAGTAATCTGACATTTTCAACATTTTCTTTGTCTCGGTGTTTACTGTATACGTCATATTTACGTCACGCTGAACTTCGCTCAATCTGTACAAAACATAGATCCCAGCTATCTACGAGCAATTTTTCGTTGATACTATCAATAATGAAGTAGAAGGCATTCTATGGATAAAGTTGACAGAAAAACGGTCTATGGATAAGTAACTATTCTGTGTTTGCTACTTACCACCGGCAAATTCCTCGAGATACGTTAATGTGAGTGACTTTTTAGATACTTTAATTACGCAAGTATACCAGTATCAATCCGAGGGACTTATTACAGTTATAGGTGATTATAATATTCGAGTTGGTAACAACGATTACTTTATACGAGGAGTTGACGATGTTATGTCACGTGATATTGTCGATTTTCAGACTAACCAATACTGTGATACTTTAACTGACTTCCTACTTAGTACGAATCTATGCATCTTAAATGGCAGAAAACATGAAAGAAATGACTATTCAAGCATCTCCGTAAGAGGATGTTCCGTTGTTGATTGTTTTGTACCTTAAGAACATTTAATGTTATCCGTGCTACGGAACTAATTACGAATGCTGTCGGCATAGATCGTTTAGAACGCAGCATCATACCGGATCATTCCGTCCTTACATGGAAAATCGAATTAAAAACGTATCAGCCTAGCAATACGTCACACTCGCCGGAACCCACCACAAGATACGACAGAAATAATATACCCCAGGAGTTTATGTGCGAATATGATACTATTACTTTATTAGATGAGAAAATATATATATTAGAAGCAAATCAAAACGAACAAACGTGCATAGATAATGTGTACAGTGACTTCACCAAAATCCTCAAAACGGAAATTAATAAACATTTGAAACCGAGGACCATATTAAATGGTGGTAACAGTAACAAGAAACGAAGCACACGTAAACCATAGTGGACGGAAGAACTCACTGACATCTGGAATGATCTATGCAAAAGTGAAAAAGACTGATTAAAGTGTCATGAATATAATGTTAAACAAAGTTTTAATCTGATCGATCTATATACAGAAGCGAAAATATTTTGACCGGTATATTCAACGTCGTAAACGACAATATTGGTCTGAAATGCAAATAAATCTCTTAAAATCTTGTAATATTAATAATAAATCACACGATTTCTGGAAATCGATAGGTAAAATAGGAGTGAGATCGGAAAGAAATAAATTGATACCAATGGAGGTTACATCTGTTCTGTTCTGTTCTGTTCTGTTCTCCCACAATCTATTAAAATTTTATATTTTGAGTTTCAAGTCAATAACTTGCAAAGTTTATGAGTTATGCTCTTGACAAAAATTGAAAGAAAATAATAATAAAACGGGAGATAATTCCAAACTTGGTCCACATAGAGTCATGGTTCTTAGTGTCCTTCTCCTAGTCACATTCTATTCATATATGAAGTTTCATGTCAATACTTTATATAGTTTTCAAGTAATATCTAATGTTAAAGTTGCTGACAAACCAACCAGCAAACAAACCAACAACAAAAAAAATGGAAAATAGAACTAAGAATATATCAATGCCGGGGACTAAACCCAGAACTTAGGACGATCATAAGTACAAATTAGTCAACGACAAGTGTTTAAACTACATGCGTACTGGTGTCAGAAGTGAAATCAGAAACAGCAAGTGATTGATGGATTACCTAACAAAATACAGTACACCAGTGGTGTCGAAATGAACAAAACGCAAAAAAAAAATCTCTTTCAGATTTTGAAATTTTCTCAGTCCATAGTAGGGGACACCCCCGAATACCCTCCCCGTCCATGGTTCAAGTCGCCGCCTCAATGCCCCAAACAAGCCTATTGGCATTGATGCAGTGATAACATTATAGGCACGACAAAACCCTCGAAGGATGTTGATAAATCCACTGTCAGTTTAGGCATTACATATTGTATCGTTATAAATACAGTTGTATTGTACGTGTGTATATCGTATTAAAAATGCTATGTATTATTAATACAATGTAAGTAGTTGCTGGATTTAACCCCCACCCCGCCCCCCACCCCCAAAAAAATCCTAGATCTGCGCCTAATAACTATGCGACGCGCCAGCAGCATGAGCAGGCTTTAACACAGTGGATAAACGAAATCACTGTATCATGTCTTGCAATCCTATAAAAAACAATGTATACCCTGTCACTTACTGTTTCCGATCACAGAGCCTATTTTGCGAAAACAGGGTGTAGACTTGCTTATTTATCCACTGCGTTTAAGCAGGGTCTTTTTAGTACTATATATAGAGACCCCGGCGTAGTGAAAATCTTAATGTTGAATTCTATCCAAAACTTTTTGATCGTGTAAAAGACCATTTTATACCATCGTAGAGAACGCGAGTATCTGCTTGCAGAAAATCAGAATATTACGTTAGATTTAAAACAGATTTTCAATTTGAACCATAACTATACAAATTTTTGAACACATTGTCGAAACATCTTACCAAGAATAGCATGTTTTATGAGCTCCAATACGGCTCAGAGAAAAACGTTCCTGTGAGTCTCAGCTCCTCATGCTGGTAGATGACCTGCTGAAATCCAAAAGAATCAACTGATCTTATCTTACTGAACTTCAGCAAAGCTTTCGACAAAGTCAATCATGAAAAACTAGCTCTGAAACTCCATGGCTATGGTATCAGAGGTTCTGCACTCTTCGATGGATTTTAGGGTTTCTTGATAACCGCCGTCCGTCTGTCGTTGTCAATGGGTCTTCTTCTAACCCAATACCTGTCTCATCTGGAGTCCCCCAGGGGTCTGTGCTGGGGCCATTACTACTTTTAGTGTATATTAATGACCTCCCTCAGAATGTCCAATCGAAAGTTAGACTCTTTGCAGATGACACTGCGACTTCTTCAGAAAGACCTTTACACACTTGAGCAGTGGAGCCATAAATGGGACATGGTCATCCATATCAATAGGTCCAAACATCCAATTCCAACTCAGTACTTTCTTCATAGTTGCTTACTCCAATCTGTACCAGTGGCCAAATATCTTGGTGTTGACATCTCCTCTGACCTGTCGTGGGACACACACGTCAACCGCATCTACCAAAAAGCAAATAATTCACTTGGCTTTCTGAGGGGGAACATTAAGGTGCATTCAGCATCTATACTGCTTAAAAAAACACTTGTCCGCCCTCAGCTTGAGTACTGCTCTACGTTTGGTGCCCTTTCACCGATACACATATCTCACAGCTTGAATCTGCTCAGCGTAGAGCAGCAAGGTGGGTCAAGAATGACTATGGAAAAACATCAAGCGTCACAAATATGCTGCAGTCACTACATGTACAGTGGCGTAGGCTAGATCAACGAAGAATGGATAGCAGGCTCTCTCTCTCATGTTTAAAATCACTCACAACCTCATAGCTATTCCAATATCTGACTACCTCATCCAACAGACAAGACAATCTAGACATTACCACTCTGCCTCCTACAAACTTATACCTGCTTCCACAGACTATTACAAATTCTCCTTCCTTCCGCGAGCTGTCTTCCACTGGAACAGTCTACCACCATCTACCGTTGCTTGTTTAACTCAAGAACAGTTCAATCAGGCAGTCTGCCAGATATGCCAAACAAAATGAGTTTGAGTTTGTTGAGTTAAAAAATAAAATCCAAACTTGGCACACACCAGTGTGGCATTGAAGTGAATTAAGAAACAAAAACAAATGGGGCCGCCGTGGCCGAGCGGTTACAGTCGTGGACTACAAATATCTCAGCCCCTCACCGCTGTGGGTTCGAATCCCGGAAGGGACTTCGGATTTTTCATGTGAGGAAGCCTTCTAGCTGGCTTGCAGTAGGTCGGAGGTTCTACCCGGGTACCTCTGTGTACTCGGGGTCTTCCTCCACCTATAATTAGCAGGACGTCGCTATATGATTGAAATACTATCGCAGCGGCGATTAACAGTAAAAACATATTTTTCACCTTGCTGTCCGATTAACGTAGTGGCTAGCGTACTGGCTTCTCGCCAATGCGACCCGGGTTCGATCCCCGTCCATTGGTCACCAGATCGGACAGGTGGGTTTTCCCCGGGTTCTCCGGTTTCCTCCCACCATACTAGCATGAGCTTATGTTTGTTGTTGGTTGTACCTTGCCGACTTTAAATAAAGATGATGATGATGATGATTATTATTATTATTATTATTCGAGTTTGGGTGATTGACATTGTTATTTGCCGATATGTCATGTCACCTTTATGCCACCGTAGTGTGGTATTGAAGTGAATTAAGAAACAAAATCATATTTTTTAATGAAACGTGCATACACCTGTGGAATTATTAAAGTACCGGTAAAATAATTTAAATATCTTAGAATTGGCTAGCATTCTAAATAAATTCATTTTTGACAAAAACATGCATGAAAAATCAACGTATCGAGCGCAACGTGCATACGACAGAATCTAAAGAATCGAGTATTATTGTACAGTATAAATTTGTAAACAAGCATTCCTTAACTTTGACGATGTCAAGGAAGCCTCAAACAAGGTTTTTTGTTAGTTTGTGGAATTATTTAACAAAAATCAGACCAGCTGAGAAAAATGCTGTTACAGAATGTGTTGGGAAGGATGCCAGTGGAAATAAATACTACTTAAAATTCGCAGGTATCCTCAAATATAATTATTATTGGTTTTCGCGACGTTTAGTTTTCGTCTTATTATTAGGATGCCCTGCTGATCTAACAAGTGTTCGCGGACTTTGCGAAACCGATTCACATTTGCATATCAACAGTCATTTTCTGAGCTGCAGTGGTGAATTTCAGGACCCTAAAGGGCAGCATGGCGCAGCGCCATGGGAAAAAGGCCTAGGGGAAACACTATATCATATACAGTGTAATTATTAATTGCAACTAATGCTTATAGTAAGTGCAAGTATGATTGGTAAGTATGAAGTCCACGTCAGGTGTCAATGCGTTACCACAATTAATCATTATTGTATCGTATCGTAATTCATTTGCTAAAGACAACCATTTCATTAAGTAGGTGTAACCGTGTTTATTGGTATCATGGGTCTAATTCTTGATGACCAATTAATAGTTTCAAAGTTTATTGGTTAAAGGAATACGCTCGGCTGAAATGAAAATTTAACCATCTGCATCAACAAACCTTTTAATGTAGATCACTGACATGACTTTCATTTTCATACACGCTATATTTGTGAAGATATAGCTGTTTAAAGATTGTGATTTCGATCGGCTATGGCCGCCGCCATCTTTGTTCATGTTTACCTTTCTGTGACGTCACATATACCCATTGAACCATATCCCGATCGATGAGTGCGATTAATAGGGGTTGTTATAAAAGCATTAAAGGAATACGCTCGGCTGATTACAACTAGGTTTCAATTGAAAGATATTGATGTAAATAAACCAATTAAATTTCTCATTTCATTGAATCAATCGTAATAAGAAAGAAATTGTAAGTTATAGACGTCTATTTAAACCAATTTGATCCGCGATATTTTTTATTTCTATAATACATCTTTGTCATTTTTACCGTGAAATGCTTGCAACTGCGGTTATTGAAAAGTTGTGTGGTGTTAAACTGATTGGATAAGAAATCACTGGCACGCCTTTGTAACAGAATAAGCGTCATATAAAATCGCACCTCAGGGCCATAAAACGAAGCGTGCGACCGAGTCACCTTGTCAACAGACAATTTATGTGCACGTTTTACTGAAACGGACATGTAGAGTATAATCATCACCACAAACATAAATGCATTATATAAATATGAAAGAAAAGTGTTGAATCCACGTTTTATATTATAATAATCTATATTATGCTATTTTACGGAAAAAGTCTGTTTAAATAAAAATATATAAGTAAAAGTATCGTATCGCAATGAGCTCATGTTAGTGTGATATACAGAAAGTAGTTAGCATAATTTACATTATTTTGCTAAATTGCGAGCAATTAGGTGTGTTAATCATAATTACAACACGGTGTCCCTTTGATTCATCTCTATAGTATTTCACAGTTACCGTCATTGCAATTAGATTTCTACTTACATGATACCGCCCCTTTTATATATTTATATGTTTGATTAAAAAAGTGTTTAAAAATTGTTGATAATTGCTGTAATGATTTGCGCAATTAAAATAGCGATGTTTGTGAGAATGTGCATAAATGATTTCGTAACAAGGGGTATTGACTTTAGTTATGGTTCGATCACTATAGCAGGAAGTTTAATAAAGTTTTTAGATATTTCTTAAAATGGAGTGTATAGTTCCTTACGACTTTGAGCCCGAATATACTGAGGAAGAACTGCAACTGCTTCAAGACAATGACGTACGGGAGAAGGAATATTTATGTGCTGAGGACTTTGTCTGTGTGATAACTGTGTTATGATGCCATCCAATATGGAAAATGTATGTTGATGAACTTACGTGCATTACGGACCATACAGACTTTCACACCTTAGTTCTGAATGATTCTGTTTTAGAAGTTGCATTCATTACCATTCTGGCATACAAAGGTCATAGGACGAGGGCTCCAGACTCTCTCACTCACGAGTAAGAAAACAATAAAACGATCATAGTTTAATCTTTTAATAATATATTTTCATCATATTCATACTTTTTGCCTTCCTGTTTCTTTTTGGGGGTAAAATTTCTCCACAACACACGTAATTCCCTTCTATATTTCAATGTATGTACGCAACCGGAAGTGTGTCTGTGACGTCACGATTGTTGTAAAAAAAGTCTCGCGAGACCACGAGACGTAAACAATGTCTGCGCCCATGTCTCGGAGCAAATTGGTGTAAATAGACGTCTTTAACTTGCAATTTCTTTCTTATTACGATTGATTCAATGAAATGAGTAATTAAATTGGTTTATTTACATCAATATCTTTCAATTAAAACCTAGTTGTTATCAGCCGAGCGTATTCCTTTAATCAGCAATACATATTGCCTTTGACCATTTACAAATTGTGAATCAAACGGAATATGGCAAAGACATAATACATATAAGTATATCTATATAATCATATATGTTCAAATGCAATTTTATGACTAAGCAGCAATAACATCAAGAGTATTTTTTTCATATTTTATTTTAAGAGCTTCCTTAAGAAATTTAGCAGGTTTTATCTAGGAAAATTTGTTTAGACTGTTCATAAAATAATTAAAATTTGTTAATAGTTGGCCAACTAATATTACAGAATTTTTTTTACAGATATATGAATATTTTTGACAACACATGAAAAAATGATACTCAGTTTCCACAAGATTACTTGTACATTATTTACAAATTCTGTCTTCACTATTTATACCATGGAATCTCCCAACTTTAATTTCAAGACAGTGTGAGCTAAGTCTAAAACCTGATAACATTTTTCCAAGATCAATGCTATTAATTTTTATCTAATTAATAATACTTCCATTTGCCTCTATTTTTCTCATCTATGGAGATGTACAATGATATTTACTAAAGCATTCTCACTTTTGGTACAAAATAATTTCAACCAATATTTGAATATTCTTGTGTAATGCAATATATAAATAGGAAATCTCTCCAACTCTGCAGAAAGGGAAAGCGTATTCATTGTTTTAAACATTTAATACATTTAGTAACTAGTCATGAAAATTTTAGATATATCTATAATATACATGTGTGTCATGGATATACCGAGTTTGGTATGTTATTTGATAAGTAATCTAAATGCTAATGTAAAAGAAATATCAGTATGTTTAAATGAATTTGTAAAGAATGGAGGGAGAACTCTCATAAACTGTTCTCTATGAAACATTAATGAGAGTAAGTATTTCTTAATAATTTCGTGTAAACATAGTTAATTTGTTGCTGTTAAAACATGCTATATAAAAAGTGATAATTTTCTAAATTGCTTAACATTCGTTGTACATGTTGTTTTCATCAAATTTATAAATTTAACAAAACATGGTCTGACACAGAACTTTTTATTCAAAAATTACTTACGTTTTTCTAGAAAAGCAGGGCATTCAATAATAAAATAGTATTCATATCCTCTTGTTAAATTGCATCGTGAACAAATTCTATTTTTGTATGAAATATCATTCCATCTACTAGTTTCACAGGGTAAGTTATGATTTCTAGTTCGGAATTTTGCGAAACATTTTACAGGTAAGTCATATGTTTGGGTAAAATTTACTGGTATCTGGCTATAGTACCTTTTACCTGATGTCAGCCTTCTCTATTACGATGCCTAATGCACTTTTTTTCTTTATATTATATATTCATGTCAATAATGATATTCAACACTTATTTTATTTTATCATACTTTGAAGAAAAACTGATTTTGTAAACTTCTTGTATGACACTGATGTGAGATTTGTGGATTTGCCCTCGATTTGAAATACCTGGTCTTCATTTTTTTTTTTATTACAATGTACGG
Organism: Solen grandis; assembly: GCA_021229015.1. Lineage (NCBI taxonomy): Eukaryota > Metazoa > Mollusca > Bivalvia > Adapedonta > Solenidae > Solen > Solen grandis. The sequence goes on along the minus strand of CM037782.1, from coordinate 49,422,290 downwards.
TGTCCTGATCGGACCAGTTTAAATCTCGCCTCTCCAACATGCGACAACACAATAATTATCGCGTTGTCGCATGTCCAAAAAAAACATATATACATGCGAGATTTAACAATCCTCTCGAGGTTTTTGGGCGATAATTATCATCTTAATTCTCGCATGTCTTTCTTAAATCTTGCATTAGGAATTTGATTGAATCTACAATATAGACATAGCGCGCGCAGATTTTTTTAGTTATTACAAATCCTCGCGAGGATTAAAAATAAAACCTCGCGAGGAACCTCGAGAGGTTTTTACAAATCCTCGCGAGGTTTTTGCAAACCCTCGCAAGGTTTTATTACTGCTTATACATAAAATACATTGGTATTATCGAATTTTGCATCAGTAAATATAGATTATACACACGTTTATGAACCATCAAACGTCGTTTTTTGTTTCATTTTAAAGTTTAAGACTGTATGTCTTTTGTGTCTCATTATATGTGTACATTCAAACATTTTCTCTTTTAACATTAAAATCCGTGTCTTAGCCTTTGCTGATTCAATTTCAGCGTTAACGGCTCATCACACAAATATTATAGTGAAACATCGATCGAAATCAATCTCCGTTTCTTCTCATCAGTCGCCATTTTTTCTATTGCGTGTCTAGCCTTATGAAAACGAAAACAAAGTGTTATGTCTTAACCAGTACACAGACTTATTCAAAATAATAAGAACAAAAGACCAAATCTGTGGCCAGTAATAGTATACTGTTTGGACCTTTTGTCCAGGGTCTAAGCTTTTAATCGGATTAAATAAACTACTAAAATATATTCACGTAATATTTAGGAAATATTATAAAGATCACCCAATGTTATTCGATACATAACAAATGGATTGTATTATAAAACACTCTTTGAATTACATATAAATGAAATAGGGGAACCACCATTTTAATTACCGAAAAATACCTTATTAATGTAGTACTGTATTTTATCTCAATCACACTAGCAAAACTTTTTCCTGTAAAATACATAAAAAAAACTCTTCTCTGTTAAACATAATACGTTATAAGATCATGAGTATTAATTGGGTTTTCTTAGGATTTGAATGTAACACTAATTGAAGCCTAATAATTTATGTTATAGTGTTCCAGAGTGAATCAGTAGATGAAATGAATGCTTTCATCATTTATGCTGTCTTTCAAAATTCATGCGAGTAATCATAACTATTCCCAACAGGATCTCCAAGAAAATCATGTAATCAGTATTTTACCAGATCAACGCGTGATTAAACTGCAGGCTGTCGGCACATATATATGCTCGTACGTACACAATTAAACTTTAAAAACAACAAAAAAAAAAACGATTGGAAGCTATGTTATAGTACGAACATGCTTTCTGGTTTTGAGTGCTGACGAAAAGTAATCTATATTATTCATGTAAACAACGTGTAGAAATGTTATTGATAATAGGTTAAATGTCTACAAATCAGTTAACTGGTATGATTGCTAAAACAATGACATCTTATCAAAATTTAAAGAGTCACTAGAAACCAGTCCTACGCTGTCGCCCGGTGTTCCTCGTCAAAATAGTCCGGCAATAGCGCTCTATTTTTGTTTTAAAAATCCTCGCGAGGAACCTCGCGAGGATTAGTAATAAAACCTCGCGAGGGTTTGTAAAAACCTCGCGAGGATTTGCAAAAACCTTGCGAGGAACCTCGCGAGGTTTTTGCAAAAACTTCGCGAGGATTTGTAAAAACCTCTCGAGGTGCCTTGCAAGGTTTTATTTTTAATCCTCGCGAGGTTAATTATTATATATAATTATAATTATCGCGTTGTCGCGTGTTGGAGAGCCGAGATTTAAACTGGTCCGATCAGGACACCGTATCAATGCCCAATTTGCCAGATGTTTGAGCACTTGTCTTGTGTTGCTGTGGTTGTTGTTTTTGTTAGAATATAAAAAAATGATGTTAATTTCTAATAAATTTGTTAGAAGAGATTATTGCTGTGCTCCCTTCTTCATTTGCCAGTGCTTTTTTTATGCCCCCCCCCCCCCAAAAAAAAAAAAATGTGAGGCATATAGAGTTGCCTTTGCCCATCTGTCCATTCCAAAATATATATAAAGGACATGACTTGTGCACCTGGGAGTTGGCCTTTGTTTTGGAAAATGCGATGGATGGCGGCATCTGTGTCCTCTGGACACATTTCTAGTTTATGCAATTTCTATATTTGCACGGGTACCCGTGAGTAATAGTATGTTGAGTACCTGACCCGCATTGATAGTATGACAGGTACCCTGATTATTAAATAAGTAATGGACTTTTTTCAGTCCCATGCCCTTGGGCATGTAGTGTAATTCATATATAGTTATTATAGTAGACTAGTAGTGCTTAGGTATCATGAAGCATCTATGTTTACTTTAAAAGTTTTCACACATGATCTCTTTGAACATAGATCCTTCTAAAAATGTGAAAGAGGCCAGATGGATTATTCCCTCAGACAAAGTGACTGGAGAGTTTTACGACAAGTTGGACATGGATATTCCTCATGAATGGGATGGTAAGATTTTCACAAATATATATTTTGCTAGATAAACTTTATGCAATTTTCCACATATTTTGAGGAATATAGGGCTTTGGCAAAATGAAGGCACCAGTTACCATTTACATAATAATGTATTTGCTAGGTATATGCAAGGGGTATTTAATCAGTAAAAATGACAGAAGAAAGATGTCGAGGACAGTGGGTTGAGATGAAAGTATGGATGAGTATTATTATAAAGGTGATCCACAAAGAAAGTTTTACTTTTTCCTTAACTTCCTATTTCTTTCTGTTAATCATGAAGATAGTTAAAAACAATCACTTTAAATATGTTAAATGTCGTCTTTGTAAGCTGTTCAGTATTTGGGTCACGTTATTTCTATAACATGATTTAAAGAGTGAATTATTAATTATACTGTAACAAAGTTGGGGTGGGGTATACTAGAATCAGCTTGTTGGTCCGTAGACACAATCTTGTCTGCTCTTCATCTCCAAAAATATTTGCTTTATTTTGATGAAACTTCACAAGATTGATCAATCAGTATCAAATATTGTTGTGCATATTGCCAGCACATATGGATCAGATGAATTATAACAGATATCTAATCACAGACTTATAGCCCTTTGTATTTTTGATGCAATCTTGTTAGCATTTCATCTCCAAAAAATAATCAGTTCCTAAGTTGAATTGGATTAAATTTCACTAGATAATTGATTTATCAGTATCAAGTCTAGTTGTGCATACTATCAGCACATTTGGTTGCCTTTCCATAAAAAAATGAGGTCCCCACAGTGTTGGCTAGTTTCCCTAAATACTATATATAGAAAATTTTAAATAAGTTTTTTGAAAATAATGGTCAGAATTTAATTCATTTGACACAATTGTTCACCTAATATTACTCTACCATAATTACTTAAAGGAAGTTGATCCTTTGAAAAATGAGGCCCCCAGGGGGCTGACTAGTTTCTTTATATACTCTATATTAAAAATGTAATTATATCCCATTATTGGAGATATATTTGTACAGTAGTTGTCATATCATGGGTATTAATTTAAAGTGTCATAGCAGAGGAGGCCACTGTAATACAGGATTCCATCAATTTGGGCTGAAGATTGGTGTGTCACAGTAGGACAAGGCCAATTCATCTACTTCACTGCATGTTCACCATGTTGTCTAAGCAGAAGGCAGGCACCATCTGGATAGGCAGTTCTCCCCTTAAAGAGGGAAAAGTTCTTTATCTTTCTGTGGTTTTCACCAAGACGGACATGGAAGCCACACATTGCCCATGCATAAGGGAAGGCTCGGAGAAACTGGCAATAATGCACAAGCTTGCTGGAACATGTGTGGCAGACAAGCAAATACTGAAGACAGTATATCAGGGAACAATGAGACCCTTACCTTGAGTATAGTTTGCCTGCCTGGTCGACCATCTCTAAGACCACCTTACACACTCTTGATTAGGTCTGAAACCAAGCTTTGCGTATTGTTCCAGGAGTCACTAAATCTACCCAGATCCAATTCATGGAGCAAACCACCAGGATAACCAGCTGATTGTACCAGACACTCCATAGTTATGGCCCTTGAATTGATGAAAAATGGTCATATTAATAGTGTCCGCTTTCTAACTCGAACAAACATAAACTGATCTTAACCATAATTGGTCACAATGTGTATGGGCACAATATCTCAGTTTCTTTCGATAACCAGCCCAATTGCCCCAGACACTCTGGAGTTATGGCCCCTGAATTGATGAAAAATGGTTGGAGTTATGGCCCCTTGAATTGATGAAAACTTGTCAAATTAACAGTTTCCGCTCTCTAACTCAAACAAACATGAACCGAACTTAACCATACTTGGTCACAATGTATATGGGCACAATATCTTGGTTTCTTTCAATAACCAGCAAGATTGCCCCAGACATTTTAGAGTTATGGAATGATGAAAAATGGTTAAATGAACAGTGTCTGCTTTCTAACTTGAACAAACATAAACTGATCCTTACTAAAGATGGTCATAATGTATATGAGCACACTGTCTTGGTTCCCTTCAATTATAACCAGCCATATTGACCAAGACACTCTGCAGTTATGGCCCTTAAATTGATGAAAAATGGTCAAATTAACATTGTCTGCTTTCTAACTCTTACAAACATGAACAAATCTTTACCAAACTTGGCCACAATGTATTTGGGCACAATATCTCAGCCAAATTTAATAACTGGCTAGATTATCCCAAACACTCTGGAATTATGGCCCATTATTTAAAGAAAAATTGCTAATGTACAGTGTCTGTTCTCTTACTCTACCAAACATGAACCAATCTTGTCCAATTAGAATGGGCACAATATTGTAACCAGGTTTGATAACCAGCCTAAATATCTTGAACACTCTAGAGTTATGGCCCTTCAACTGATGAAAAAAAAAATGAAAAAATTAACTGTCTGCTCTTTAACACTGACAAACATTAACCAGTCTTAACCAAACTTTGTCACAATATGTATTTGCACAGTATCTCAAGTTATCAAGTTTATAAACCAGTCAGAATATCCCACTTTAGAGTTATGATCCTTGAATTGATAAAATGGCAGGACGGGTGTAATTTGCAATAACCTGCGCTCTTGTTTATTTGGGGAGTAAAAGCACTATTTTCTCAAGTCTTAAAAAGAAAAACTCTCAGGTAAATAGAAATTTTGAGGAAAACTGCATAAAATTTAAAGAGATTTTAAGAGGGGAAGACACCTTTGAACAGTCCCTGGTGAAGAAGAAAAAAATGGTCTGCATTGTGTGGTGTTGCAGTATGACATACTTCACTGCAATGTTCTTATAGACTTTGTCTTAAAGCAGTTGTCAAGTGTCCATTAATAGAAACAAATATGTTCCTTGAAAAAAAAAGGAATATGTCACAGCAGCTTTCTGCTATCATCTTGTATACACAATACTTTTAGAATATCTCCTGTTCTAAATCAACTTTGGTTTATTTCAGCCTGGCTTAGAAGGAGGAGAAAGGAACCACCAACAGAGGAGGTAGGTATATAAGTTTTTGTATCTTGAGGGAAATTTCTGTAGAGATTGTCTGACCGTAGCTTATTTTTAGCACACCAGATTGCAGTGTGCTAAAAAATTAGCTGTTGTGACCGATGTCCGTGGTCTGCCATACCTCGTCAACATTTAACATAAAATGTCATCTTCTAAACTACTGGGCCAATTTTCATAAATTACAGAGGTATGTTTCTTGGGTGGTCCCTTTTCAAATTTGTTCAAAGAATCAATTACCATTCAGAAATCTGGTTGCCATAGGAATGGAAAGGAAAATAAATTTTAAAAGGACAGGCTGGATTTCAAAGTATTTTTGCACAGATGTTTCTTGATTCACTCTCTACCAAGGTTGTAAAAAATATTTGGATTCACTGTTGTTTATAGTACAAATGGGAAGAATATCAAATCCAAAAATTTCAAAGTTTATGTATTCCCATTTTTGCACAGATATATCTTAGCTCACTCTCTACCAGTTTGGATCTGTTAAATGATATGGCTGCCAGGGGACTGAACCAATTTTTAGCTCACCTGACCACCAAGTGCTCAAGGTGAGCTTGTGTGATCGCCCTGCGTCCGTCGTCGTGTGTTGTTTGTTGTCAACAATTTACTTTAAATGACATCTCCTCTGAAACGGCTGGGCAGAATCTGATAAAACTTGGCAGGGATGTTCTTTGGGTAAAGCTTCACAAAAGTTGTCAAAATCTCTACCAAGATTGCTAAAATTATTCCCATCCGTAAAAAAACATGACTGCCAGGGGCGGGGCTAAATTTCCTAATATGTATATAGTGAAATCTTCAAACGACATCTCCTCTGAAACTGCTGGACAGAATTTGATTAAATTTGGCAGGTATGATCTTTGGGTGAAGCTTCGAAAAAGTTGCTGAAATTATTCTGATTCATAAAAAACATGGCCGCCAGGGGCGGGGCTTATTTGCCTTATATGTATATAGTGAAATCTTTAAACGACATCTCCACTGAAACCACTGGACAGAATTTGATTTAATTTGGCAGGGATGATTCTTGTGTGAAGCTTCACGAAAGTTGCTAAAATTATTCCGATCCGTGAAAAAACATGGCCGCCTAGGGCAGGGCTAGTTTGACAAATATGTATATACAGTGGTCATGGGATTCCTCGAGGTCGGACGGGATCTGCAAAAAAACTCCAAGATTTGCCGTATTCGAGGAATCATTCATGTGTCAAAATTCAATACATTTACATTTGTTGATACATTAACGTCGTTTTTTTCATTAATTATTTTGTTACGTTTAGCCTTTAATAATTATTTATAAACATAATATATGTTTAAAAATACAAAAATAACATGATCATAGCTTTCATTGTGAGAATTAAGTCAGAAATAAGTTCTTTTTCTATTTATAATTTGATTAAAACCCTTTGTTTTAGTTTTTGTATATGGCTGTGTTGTGTATTTTTTACATTCTTGTAATTAACACTTATACCGTGGTTCTTCAAATTAATGATTACAGAGAAAAAAGAACAACACACAAACAAACAAAATCAGCTCCTTTAATGACAAGTGATTAATCATGCAGACCCAGTACAGTTTGATACATGATCAGTAGGTGCGAAAATACTTTCTACATGGCCATGTTGATATAATGATTCACCAATGTACTCTTAGGAGGCAATGTGTGAAAACAAAAAGAAAAGCATCTTAACCAAGGTGTTAATTACAGGTGGTCATAGGGCCGGAGTATGGTTGTCAAGGAGATATAGGTAGGTTTTGAAATTGACTTTGAGGAATTGCATAGAAATAATATAGGATATACTATCTAGGGACCAAGAACGAAGCTCGAATAATCCAAAATCGCATGCTTGAAGAATCGCCCATAAATTTATATAGAATAAGAAGGGCTAAATCAAGGGACCTGCTTGTAGCTTGAGCCATCGCTGGTATTCAATGAAACGCCACATTGAGGAATCACGTGACCACTGTAGTGAATCTTAAAACGACATCTCCTCTGAAATCACTTGACAGAATTTGATTTAATTTTGCAGGGATGATCTTTTGGTGAAGCTTCACAAAAGTTGCTGAAATTATTCCGATCCATTAAAAAACATGGCCACCAGGGGCGGGGCTAATTTGCATTAAATGTATAATGACATCCTGGTCCTAAAGAAACATGGCCTCTTTTAGGAATTTACATCAGGTAATCTATCTAGGGCTTTCTTGGCCTTCATGTTTATAAAGTTGGTGGTGCAAATACAAGTACTACTTGGCATCAGTGTATAACTTGCGAAAGTACATTATCAATAACAATATTGTGGTTAATACCTCAAGTTGCCAAGTCAGACATTCACATGACAAAACATTATCAGAATGTGTGAAATGCTGCAAGCACAAGTTGCTTTTGAACTCATTGTGTCTCTTTTAGGAAATTGAGAAGAACAGACTGATGAAATTGAAAGTGCAACAGAGAGTACAGGAGTTGAATAGGAAGGAACAAATGGTAAAAGTCAATTTAGATACTTCAAATTTAAGTTTTCTGTTCATAATTGTTTTTCTTTCAGAAAAAAAATCTTAATTCCTTTAGTTTCTTCATTATACCTCCATGTATGAAGTATATGGAGTCACATCTGTTGGTCTATCGGTCTGTTTGTAGATGAGATTTGTCCGCCCTACTTCTCAGCTACCTGAAGTTGGACTTTAATCAAATTTTACAAGACTGATAAGTACCCAGCCCAGTTGCCCATATCCTTGGCACATTATGTTTCGCTTGGTTTTGAATGAGTCATGGCCTGTTGGTATATTTCTTAAATGTATTCTATCTGCACTTTTTCTCGGCTACCTTTGGTCAGTTTTTGATTTAACTTCATCTTGGCTACTAATAGTCTGATTTTAACTTCACAGCATTAATAAATACAAAGCCAAGTTGTACATATTTTTTTGCCTGTTTTCATCTGCTGGATTTTAAAAGAGTTATAGCCCTCTGTTATATTTATTAAATATATTTTGTCCACACTATTCTTAGTTACTTTTCGTTTAACAGTTGCAAATACTAAGCCTACTTTCTCATATTGTAGGCATGTCATGCTTGCTTCAATTGCTTCCTCAAACTTGGTCAAAATGTTTGTCTTGATAATATCTTGAACCCTTTCGAAAATGGGTCAGGTTGGATCAAAAAGTAGGTCAGTAGGTCAAATCTTTGAAAAATCTTGTTTACACACTAGAGGCCACAATTTTGATCCAATCTTCCTCAGACTTTGGTAGAATGTTTGTCATGATGATGTCTTTTGTGGATGGGGTCAGAAAATTCCTGAACATTGTTTCACCTCATCATCTTTATTCTTAAGCAATCTGTTTTGTACAGGCAATGAATGATACTTTTCTCAGGTGAGCGATCTAGGGCCATCTTGGCCCTCTTGTATATATTATGCCCCCCTTCGAAGAAGAGGGGGGCATATTGCTATTGCTTTGCACATGTTGGTCGGTCCGTAGACCAAACAGTTTCCGATCAATAACTTAGGAACGCCTGGACCTAGGAACGTCAAACTTAGTCAGGAGATTGATCATGACCAGTAGATGAACCCTATTGTTTTTGGAGTCACTTGGTCAAAGGTCAAGGTCACAGTGACCTTCATTTACTGGGTTTGATTTTGAAAATGGTGACCAAGCTGTTTCCGATCAATAACTTGAGAATGCCTGGGTCTAGGAACTTCAAACATTGTACAGAGATTTGTCATTATCAGTAGATGAACCCTATAGTTTTTGGGGTCCCTAGGTCAAAGGTCAAGTGACCTTGATTTACTGGGATTTTGTTAAAATAGTGACCAAACCATTCCGATCAATAACTTAAAGGAACTTCAAACTTAGTATGGAGATTGTGCATGACCATTAAATGACCCCTTTTGATTTAGGGGTAACTGGGTCAAAGGTCAAGGTCACTGTGACATTGAATGCCAAGATAGATTCTGATCAAAATGGGTTCTGGTCAAATCTGTTTCACCAGATTTTTTTCAGCATTTTCACCTTTATTGGATGCAATATACAAGGTAAAACTCAAATGAGACATTATTCTTCTTGTTCATTGTCTGCATGCTTTTCACTTAATTTCATGGTGCTTATTGCATTAAAACTGTGGTGCCCTTGCTTTGTTGACCTACTTATGATACAGAAGTAAATGCAAATAATTTTCATCTGTCTTCTATCAAAAAAAAAAATCAGCATTTGTATCACCTTGTTCTCAACACAGCAATTTGCAGTGTTGTTAATTGTCAGTAGTAAACCTTCACCAAGATAAGTTCTGAACTTTGTAACATGCCCACGTTATAAAGCCAAACATCATATATATAATATACCTATATAAATATTATGGCATTTGAGGGGGCATATATGTTTTACAAACATGTCTTGTTTAGAATTTGTTTCGTTGGTGATACATTGGACGGTGATAAGTGTATCAGTGCTCTACTTGTTTTTTTTATGTGTTTTTATACGCCGCCGGAGGCGGTCGTATATTGGCGTCATCTTCTCCATCTGTCCGTCCGTCCGTACGTCCATATCTTGTGAACGCAACTCCTCCTACGTTTCTGAATGAATCTTTTCAAAACTTGGTTAATGTCATTACTATAATGGGTAGATGTGCATGAAGTGGCGATTTTCCGGTTCATTGATTTTTACAAGATTTGTGTCCCTTTGAAACTTAGTCTCTGTAGCTGAATGATATTGCAGCCTTGTGAACGCAACTCCTCCTACATTTCTGAATGAATCTTTTCCAAACTTGGTCAGTGTCATTACTATAATGGGTAGATGTGCATGAAGTGGTGATTTTATGGTTCATTGATTTTTACATGATTTGTGTCCCTTGAAACTTAGTCTCTGTAGCTGTGATATTGAGCCTTGTGAACGAACTCCTCCTACATTTCTGAATGAATCTTTTAAACTTGGTCAATATCATTACTTTAATGGGTAGATGTGCATGAAGTGGTGATTTTCCGGTTCATTGATTTTTACAAGGTTTGTGTCCCTTGAAACTTAGTCTCTGTAGCTGAATGATATTGCAGCCTTGTGAACGCAACTCCTCCTACATTTCTGAATGAATCTTTTTATAACTTGGTCAATGTCATTACTTTAATGGGTAAATGTGCATGAAGTGGCGATTTTAGGTTCATTATTTTTCAAGATTTGTGTCCTGAAACTTAGTCTTTAGCTGATTGATATTCAGCCTTGTGAACGCAACTCCTCCTACATTTCTGAATGAATCTTTTCAAAACTTGGTCAATATCATTACTATAATGGGTAGATGTGCATGAAGTGGTGATTTTCCGGTACATTAATTTTTGCAAGATTTGTGTCCCCTGAAACTTAGTCTTTTTAGCTGATTGATATTTCAGCTTTGGGAATGCAATTTCTTGTATGTTTCTGACCTAATCTTTTCAAAACTTGGGCAATGTCATTACTATACTGGGTAGATATGCACAAAGCAGGGGCTTTGATGTTCATCAATATTTGCAATAGTTATGCCTTTCTAAACATGGTCTCTTTAAAACACAACTCAAGTTTCTAAACAGGTAAAAGTGCATAAGGCAAGGATTTTCTGGTACAGTGATTTTTGCAAGAGTTATGGGGAGAAAGAAAAAAGGATTCAAATTGATACTGCTATTTGACCTACTGTCATATTGGAATCATTTTTAGGGTTCTATCTCTGTTCAGCTAAATTAATTGGTCTTACAGACTTCATTATGAGGTTATGCTTACAGAAATGTTAAAAGCAATAATTAAAAGACCCCTCTTGGTCTTTATATTTTGTGGCGGCGTATATTGTGGCATCACTGGCACTCTTGTTATTTTTATCCTTCAACTTTATCAAGACTGTTTGACATGGTAACAGTAACTGTGACAAAAAGGTACCTGGCGGTATTCATCACCTTCAATGATAGTTCTTGTTTATCAACTGTTTATCCCCACCCCTCCACCCCCAACAACACACTCACTCCCAATGGCGGGGGCATTTGCCCTTGTCCATCTTCTCCTAAATATATAAGTCACAGCCATTAAACTGTACCAGAATGTTGGTCAGCATGAGAAGTCGTGACAGAGTTACAGCTCTTAACATTGCAAAATCATGTGTTGCATTTATCTTCAAAACTATGTTTAAATATAAAATTGTTTGTGCATATCTCAAAAACCCAGTCATGAAATATTTCATGATTGTTCACCAGCATGTGAAGTCATACACCTGGGATTGGGTGCAGGGGGAGACATCAGTTTTCTGTGCAAACAAATCTCTAGTTTCATACTAATTCTTGAAAGCGTAGTTCAGTGAGCATAATCCAATTTCAATGGTTTCTTATTGGGAGTTATTCCACTTTTTCATAATTTTGTGTCCTTAAGATAACTCCAGTTCTACTTATGCTATTTAAATGAATTTCATTTATGGACAGAAATTGGTGTGAGAGAGTGTCATGCACACTGGCCTTAGTATTTTGGAGTTATTCCCCTTTTCACAACTTCTTGACTGCAGGATAAAACCTGTTCTACTTATGCTATTAAAACAATATTTCAGTTATGGAAAGAAATTGATAAGAGGAAATGTCACACAAAAGGTCCATAACTCTGGGTGGAACATGATCAATATTGTCAGCCCTTTAACTATTTACTCCATAAATACTGATGATGTAATTCAAGATTCAATGCATATTAAATGTAACCGGGGGTCGTAAAGAATACGAGCTGGGTCCTTTTCTTCATAAATTTACTTTCCGACAACAATTATGAAGGTCGTTTAACATGATTACAAGTTAACTAAGTCCTCACTTTAAAGTTAAATTCTAGTAGCACTTAGATCTATAGACAGAGTCTATATGACTATATTCAGCATAAACATAACATGCAAGCTAAGGCTTATGAACAATGATATATGTAGATGTTTTCTGGATGGAAACCAGACAGAGAGTGATTTGATAGTATAAGGAACTTTAGAAAGAAAACTTTGGTGGGTGTGACAGGTAAGAATACTCACGCAAGATATGGAAAAGATGGAGAAATTCATGCATAGAGTGATTACCTATCGATCTGACACTCACTCACTCACTCACATGCCAAATAAGGTTAAAATAACATACAGAGATGACATGAGACATGGTCACATGTTGACAGGACAATAACACCACAGTAATATAAACATACTTTATGTAAACAAACTATCAAATAATACCCTGTCTACATACTCCCTGGGTGGGGATAAAATGTCTCCTGACATTTCAAATGCTATATTTAATCACTATAATCCGAAATCAAACTATCACCAATGCTGAAATACAAGATCCAGCAAATCCGACTTTATGTAAACCTGCAGTACAGGTTTCACTACAGTAGCAAATTAGACTACAACTATACTGTACTGTACTACACTTAGAGCTACAACTATACTGTTCTGTACTACACTAACCTAAACTAGTTCTAGGACAGTTGTGTTTACATTTGTAACACTGTGCATAACCAGTACTGAAAAACTGTATATAACCAGCACTGAAAATAACTTAACTCTAAAAATAGGCATTTATATTAAAAAATCAAACAAATCATGTAAAATAAATAAATTCACCTCTGACAGAGGAAACCAAACATTAGATTTCCTTATAAACATCCTGCAAAAAAATGAAATAGTAATTAAATAGACATTTTCTATTCCAATCTGCATAAGGACTCACTGTAAAAGACAGCATTTGATATTATGATTAAAACAAAATAATTAATATATCAAATATTGACACATGAATACATACTAAACATAAATTTCCATATTGCAGGGGTTTACTTCCTGTTGGGCTGCAATAATGGGATTGATCCATTCCCCAAATCGTTCAGGGGGTCTAATAGTTCGTCTGGACCTGCGTACTGGTTCTGCTGGTGAAGCAGTTTTGGGTACAAACTGAGACTGAGACAATGCACCACTTGGTGATGTCACAGACTGGAACTCTCCACTGGTATTCACTGTTCTACCAGTCATAGAGTTGCAGGGGTTATTAGACACATTCCTGGTGACTGGGGTTTGAGAATGCTCAATATCACTCACAGACCTATTACAAGCAGTGTTTGTTTTGGGAACAACCCAGTTAGATCTGTGGTGAGCTCTTCTCTGCGGAATGATGTAGACTTCAGTGTCAGAGGAGGAAGAGGAACCATCAGACTCAGAAGGAGAAAGGTGTAAAGATTCCGGGAGAGAATCTCGGTTCTTCCTTCTGGTGTTCCTAGCTACTGAATCACCTGTGGATTCAGAATGCTGGAGGGATAACCCGTTGATGGGTAACAGAAGATTTCTATGTAAAATCTTCTAAGGTCCCTTTCCATCCTCTGGCCTGACTACATACACTGGAGACTCAGGCTGGGGAATTTCCTTAATAATGTAAGGCCTTGAGTCCCACCTGTCAACCAGCTTATGTTTGCCCTCAAAATGCACTCTCCTTATCAGTACCCTGTCTCCAATCTCTAGTTTGTTAGCACTGACCTTGCGGTCATAATTAGCTTTATTATGTGCTGCTTGTTTCGCTGAGGCCTCTGCAGCTAAGTGGTAAGCATGCTGCAAGCAAGACTGCAGTTTTTGCACATAACCAGAGGGAGATATAGAGCCTTCATTCTCTGGGTATGATCCAACATGAATTTAAGCAATGGGATTTTAGCATTAAGTTAAATCAGCTATGTATTTAATCACTGCAAACATCAGCAAACTTTTTTTTCCATAGCCACACAGAACTTACATGTGAAAAATAATAAAGTATTCCTATTTCAAGTCACTGTTTGCAAAAGTGAGCTAATGTTTTGATAACTGAAATCAAGGTAGATCTACTACTTTTCAAGGCCCTGATGAGAGGACTCCTGTGCATATGTCACATATGTCACTGTGTGCCTCAGTGTGTGTGTGTGTGAGGAGAGTTGTGGGAAAATATC
>CM037782.1:49357726-49407726 GCA_021229015.1 Solen grandis | reverse complement strand
GGTTGACCATCCGAACCCTGGGGCAAAAAAACACATTGGCCATACCGGTTACACAACGGTCAAAATCATCACATACCACACTACACCTCCAGCTATATTTACTTTTTATTTTATGCCTTAATTTGCTTAATTTGAAAGTCGATATAATTATCTTATTTTCCAACGTGGGCATTTCCTTGTTAACAAATGAAAATAATAAAAATATACCGATGAAAAGATTCGCACTTTAACAAAAATGTTTATGCATTACATGTACCACAATGTACTGCCATATACATCCGTCAATGTCATAATAAACCAAAAAACTTTGTGCAAAAAGAGTGTTCCCTTTAAACCTAATGTAAAAATCAAATATAAACTTTTTTACAACAAACAAAAACTCACTTGCAGCTAACTTATTGCACGAAAATCCCATCTAATCGTTTTAAACATTTAAAAGTTAGCATTCATTTTTGACCCTGACTACATTTATCAGATATTTAAGTTAATGAAAAGGTTGCAGTGTATATTGTGTTTACCGGCCGGCCGTCCAGCCCAGGTTGTCCTCTCGGCCCATGTGATCCTTTAGTGCCGTCAAGACCCTGTGAACGAGCCACAGGCATCAGTGTACACATTCATAGCGCGTCATTCCATCACCCCTGACCTCTCTACCTCGTCACTTACCATAAATGATACGATGTGAAACCGGTACAGTTCCTGTCGAACTACTTTCAACGTTTTCAAAATTTGTAAACCATCAAAAATTCTTTTTTTAGACTTCTACAGGCCAGAGCCTGTTAGAACTGAATTAAATCTAGTATCATGAAGACTATCTTCGATATGTTCAAATATTGCTCAAGGCATCTGCACACCAGGACGTTTCCGTAATACTAAATTGGTTTCTAATTCAGATTTAAAAATAAGATAAGTACAATTTGTATTAATATCTCTTACAGCAGGTAGAAATTGAGACTGAATTGAGACTGTGATATAAAAATGATTACATAACTGAATGAAAATTCTAATTCGTTTCCATAAATTGGATGAAGAAGTATCTAAAAGAGAGTTTTAGTTACTGAAAATTAAAATCCAATGAATACATTGATTGCATTTTTCATTGCCTTCTAGGCAAAATATATGACAATTCCGTCTCGGTTACCCGCTTAAGAGGATAAAACAAACATATTAAAAATGGTCACTCGGCTTACTTTAAATGTCGACTGTTTAACTCTAAATTCCTTCAATTTTCGGCGCCTCTCTCGCCTCTCCTTTTTCTTCTGCGCTCGAATCTCATCTTCAGATAAACCACATAATAATGAAGCTATGCATAGAATCAGAAGTCCCTGAATAACTTTGTTAAACAACATACTGTCCTGAGGAATGACACACTCTCCAGAGGTAGCTATTCAGTCGAGTGCCCAGCTGAACTGTTCATCCACGTCTGAGCTCTGTTCGCTCACAAAGGTAGCACAGACATTTGCTGACCGAGGTGTTTTATAAAATTGAATTAATAAAACAGTGAAAATAAGTTAATCTAATTTCGAGGGACAAGCGGCGCGTGAGAGTCTGTTATATCAGAGGATATGATTGAAAGTAGTTCGCAGTACCTGAAGGAGTGTACACATTTAAACCATCTGCTAGTATTTAGGTCAGTGGTGATGGAATATCAAAGGTCGTATTCACAAAGGTAAAAATCCTGAAATACTTCACCAATAAAATAAACATAGGGCATTGTCAAGATAGGGCACTTAAAAATCAAATGCATCTCATTCTGTCCTTCAGATAAAAAAAAAATCTGGCTTTCTATACAGCCACTTTGATAGAGAAAACTCTGTTTGAATAACGTTATTAACCGCGCCTGTATATTCAGGGGAAAGGCAGCGGTATTCATTTTTCAGGTCTAAAAGTTGTGGTGTCTTTTTTTTTTTAACAAATTTGAATCGTTCAATGGCCAAAAAGAACCAAGTGTAAACTAAAAAGCCATTTCAGCTATATTTCATGCAAGGCTTGCATTATGTTTACGCAATAATTCGCTTTGCGTATTGAATGCCGATTTTTAGTGCAGAACTGTATGAGATCTTCTCTAAGCCAGAGATCAAATAAACAAGTTAATAACTACTTGAACAAAACGTGATTAATAGAAAATATTTGTGTGTTTTTTGTAAACGAATGCATAAATTCACTCTCCAATGGGAGATGTGAATCATATAAAGAGCTTAATGAAAATTAGATATTCAGATTAGGTTCTATAAGGATAATTACTTAGCAACAGATAGAGGTCGCTACAGATACTTTAGAAATTATTTCCCCAATAGGAGGCTACGCATGACTGATATACTCACCCTGGGGCCCGCTGGTCCCTGCAGTCCCAAATCACCCTTTTCTCCCCGCCGACCCTGAAAAGATATCACGTGACAAACGTTCAATTATCAAATCAATTAAAACAAATCGACAAATACATTTCATTGGTTGATAAGACTGAGAAAACGATAGGTAGGAGTATTTAAAACTCATTTCTATTTACGTCGATTTGAAACAAAAAAACTTCGATTTATCCCTCTCAGTATATGGGTTGGAACAGTACTTAGCGCCTCGGAAAGTCATTAACGAATCTTCTCCCCAAAGGTGTTCAAACCCTCAACACTTATAATAGTTATTAGATCAATAACTGCTGTCGGTTGAAAGGCAAACATTATGTTCAAAAAGTTGATAAAAAAAGGGGGGAAGTTATTGAACCAGGTCTCGCCTTCTTTTATACATCTTAAGTATTTTTATTTTTTTTTTTTTTTTGTATTGTTAATGAGTTATATTCCCGACAAAAAAATCTAAAGGGAGATAATAAATATGGACAATGCAGAGTCAATGTTTCTTGGTCACTTAAACTTGATGTCATCTATTAAGTCAATGTCGTGCTGTCATAATGAGCCATGCTCTGGACAGAAATTCATCATAAAAATCGAGAAATAGTTTAATGTTACATGTCATGCTGACATCGACACAATTTCAAATATCTTGAAATAAAAGCAAAATAGGATTACAGTTTTATGTAGTTCTGTGTCGTAATTGTATTAAGTATTATAGGATTGTCTCCGGGTAATGAGATTTAAACTTTGAGTGTAGTGTTCATCGTAACAGCGCTGGCTGGAACGGGTTACCAGGCGTGTGTTAATAGCATCTGTAACTCTCGCCAGGCTGGAGAGAAGGGAAGGTATTAAAGACGCCGAAACAAATGGAGATAATGATTATCATTCAAATATCAGCATAAAATAATAAAGTGTAATGAATTGCATTACATTCCTATAAACGATTACATTTTATACACAATCATCATCATCATCATCATCATCAACATCAACATCAACATCACTATCAACATCAAATCATCATCATCATCATCATATCTAAACATCAACAATTAAATAAATAATTGCAAATTATTATTTTAATTTGAAACTGAAAAATTTAAAAAAGATATCAAAATACTGAGGAACATATAGATTTAAGTCTTGGAATATTATTTGATATTTCAGCCATACTTTAAAGGTTAATTTTTTTTCCAACATATATTTCCCCGGTACGGTAACACAGTGAGTTCCAGATGTTCAAATACCAAAACAATATCATTTTTATTTACATAATTGTACTTCAAAAGCAACCACAATGAGAGGGATTATGGCGTAAGAAAAACGGGTTGAAATGAAACTTGACCTAGAAAAAAAAAATCGGTCTATACAAGTCATATGTTTTAAATGAGCGTTCATCCTGACTGGGGCTGCATTAAAGGAAATCCTAGTTCAGCTTCGTTAACGGCTACACACTTAATAGAAGCCGGATTTACGTTCAAAGAAACTTAATCTAATTATATTGTCTTAGACCAAAGATTTTGATCACATGCTTACCTGTATGTCAGAGTTCGTTAGAGTTTAATTGAGAGAGGTATTCACGATTTTTGCTTCCATGAAAAGTTTGAAGATTTGTGATGTTTTGCTCCTGCACGATTTCAAGGATCATTCTGCATTGATAACGGGGCCACTCTGGTTAAGTTAACCAGAATTTCCAAAATGGCAAAAAAAAGTTTGTTAAAACTTCAAGCAAATTCCAATAGTTATATTTTATTTTCACAACTTGATAGTGTAGATGCAAAACATTATTTAATTTGTATATATTCCAGTACAATTGTTGACTCAATTTTCTTGAAACGAATTCCGTTATATTAATAAATATTAATAAAAAATATTGCCTGTTGTTGTCTTAGATTCAGTCATGTGTTAATTTGAATATTTAATATTCTCTTAAACACGGTATTCTGATGTTTGAAATTGTTTATTTATCAACATGGTTTACATGATTTAGGATACATTGCGTCCATTGAAAGCCAGAAGGGGCTATCAGCATATGTAAAAAGAAGGCTGATAGCCCCTTCTGGCTTTCAATGGACGATTGTTATAACGTTGTTTAATAAACAGTGTAATGGAAATACGTAGCATGATTATTATTTGATAGAAAATAATTGTTGTTAAAAAAACATAAGCTAAAATATATGATTCGCAGTAAACATGTTGAACGGTACCGTATTGGTAAATTCTACAAAGTAATAGTTCTTGAAATGAATCGTAAGTATTCATCAGTCAAGACTTCTTTTCAAGTACAGATACATTACAGTCTAGGGCATTTTGAGACATTGACAGCAATATTTGCTTTCATGTGGCATGCCGAATCGCTAAATGTTGCAAGGAAACGTACCCAATTCTTAGTCTAACAACGCAAATGTCAATTTGCCTTTGTCTCAAAGGACACGAGAATCAATGAGAATGGCAGAAAACGTCAACTTAATTTTATATGCTTTAACTTACTTGCGCATTCACGCGACTACCTTTGTAGATGTAATAATGTTTTACATTGTTAAACTGTTCTTACCTATATTGCCAGTAACTAGTCCGATATTTCTAAAGATCCAGGCAATATAGACTGAACGCGACACTTCAAGTGTCCCCCCACCCCTCCACCCACCCACGAAGTTAATAACTATGCCTACTCTTGTGCTACTTTGTTTTAAAGACATCTGGTTTTTTATTGTGCCCAAAGTTTCGGATTACAACTTGAGTGGATTTCATTTTCTACTTAATCATTGGTAAAAGCTCGTATGACGTGGGTATATTGGAAGCCTGACTTTGAACTCCGGCCATTGCCATGTGTTCTAAATAAAAGATATGTGACGTGTGCAATAGGTCATTATTATTTTGTCTTGTTTATTTTTGATATTATTCTGTTACTTGTTGTTGTGTTTCGTTCTTCTTTATGTTTTTAATAAGGATGAACTCAATACATATGTTTAAAGACAGTAGTGGGCTATAGATTTAAATGTTACATATTTCATGTTCCTATTTTACAAACATCTAATGATATTATCTTTTAACAGTCAGGTAAGGCTTGACAAGCGTGCTACTTACCGGAGCTCCTCGGATACCCTCGGGGCCTGGTAAACCTCTGTCACCCGCCGGACCCTGGAGTTACAGAGACAGGGGTGGTTTAGACAAAGGATTGTTTAGTTTCCATATTTTGTTTATGTATATACTCGTACTACAAAAGATTTATATGTATGTATGTTTCCTGCATATATGAGATAAGTAACATACTAGGACCGTTTGTAACAAAAAATACGTTGAATCCTTTTGAACAATGACTTGTGATGCGTTCATAATACAAAATATGCTTAGTCTGAATTTCGTTCGTCTGTACGTACAGCAGACCTGCATATAGAGATGAACAGAGAAATGTACGGTAAGGACGCACGGTACGGATACTCACCAATGGACCAGGTTCACCGTCCGCACCGTCCCGTCCTGGCGGACCCTGTTTGTATACAATATTCACAGACGTTTATATTAACGAGTCAGGAGTCGTATCCACTAAACATAACAGGATACATTTTAGCTTTGGTCTTTTTTCCCCTTAAAAACATGTATCAAATTCTCAAACCAAATATCTCTATAACCAAATATCTTGGTGAATAAAAAGATGGACGGGACAGGTTTTCAACAAATTTTAGGAAAAGTAAACATAAATGAGCCTTATAAAAAATCTTCAGATATGAGAAAATTACCTTAAAATGTTTAAATATTATTATTATTATTATTATTATTATTATTATTATTTCTAATTTCAAAACACGGCTACAGATCATTTGAGAATAAAAATCTTAAAAAAACAAAAAAAAACAAAAAAACATATACGATACTCCTTACATACCGGTTCTCCATTTTTCCCAGACTCTCCGGGGGGTCCAGGCAGACCGGGGTTTCCCTATGTAGAGAATATATCAACTGATATATCTAAGCATCTTAACACCATAACGTAGATGTCTGTTATTTCATCGGTTCTAAGCTTGACCTGTTACTATGGTGAGTAAAGTCACTAACACTGATACACAGTTTCTCAATATTTGTTGGAAAAAGTAATGATTGTTTAGAGGGTTCTTGATGTTCAAATATTTGGCTAACTTGTTTAACCCTTTACCTCAAGGACCCATGGACATTAACGTATAAATTTATTTTTGGTGTAAATCAATTTACCAGACATTAAATGGCATATAACACAACGGATTTTCCTTTCCCAAAGTAAAATCTACGCTACATTATTTTCAAGGCATCAAAACATATGTATGTGAAGTAAAAGGCATGCAATTGAAACCTGTACGGAACAATGTCTTTAAGGTAAAGTCCCTGTAATGATTCCGCTAATTCTTGGACCACTTTACCTTTACCAAGATAACCAAGGTACCCTAATGAAATATTAGGTTAGGACATCTCCGTGAAAGCCATGAGGTCCGAAATGTAGCGGAACCATTACAGGGACTTTGCCTCAATTGGAAAACGATCATAATGGAAAAAACATGGCCATTATTTCATTTTGATAAAAAACATGTCCATATATTTTGTCATAAATACTTTGTAATTTCTTTCTACACATTGTAATACATATACACTATTTTTCTATATCTTTCACCACAATTGTAAAATAGTATGTTTTGTGGTATAATGCGTTTTGGATTTGCCGAAACAAATAATGACGTGAGTTACAATAGAAACTACGTTTTCTACAATAAAACTATACACCTAGCTTACCAATCCTCCGAGTCTAAATTCTAGACTATTTAGGACTCTGTATTTGATATAATCATATTTTATGATATGAGCTCAACAAACTTTTCTCTTTAAATATTAAATCATGATATACATGTAATCTATGAAATGTTTGTCAAGTTAAGTAAATTGTCCCTTAAGAAATGTCTGGGTCTAAGATGTTGGTAAGAATTATGTTCAATGTATGTCGAAACTGTTAACAATATCTCACATTCTCTCCCCTGGATCCCTGCTCTCCTCGTGGTCCCGGGGCACCAGGGGGTCCCTACATGGAAACAGACAGTATCTATAAACATCATGACAACATGGCGGACAAACATATACTGTTGTCAAATATATTTCTTTAGAAAAAAAAAAAAAATAAATAAATGAAGCAAACTGTGTAAAATAATAATTAAGAAAATAATTACAATAAATAAAAAAATAATAATAATTTCATGGTAATTGAAACATAATCAGCTACTATGAATTAAAAAAAATGAACGAAATATACGAAAAAAAAAAAAACATAAAAAAGACAAGACATATATGAAAGAAACGTCTTAAAGCAACGATACGCCTGCAATGCTCTGGCTTTATGAGTTCGCCAAACAGTTCACCAATGGCTGAGACAGCAGCAGTTCTGGACACCAGCAGAAGCAAAGAGCGGTCCAGTCTAGAACCTTCTTCCCATTTCAAATTGTCGTTTTTTGATCCTATAACATTTCATTGGCACGCTATGTGTGCTTTTAAGACTGATTCTTTATGGCAACCAAACACTACTCCAAGTAATTCTTGATCAAACTAAAGAGGGAAATAATTGAAAATAAATAGAGGACAACAGAAAGTGCGTTTATGACAAAAAGAATGAATTTATTCCACTGTTCCAGCTATTACTTAAAAAGTGCAATATAAACACTGAATGTCAACTACTTTACTTACCGGAATTTTCATCGATCAGTTAGCAGGTAAAATAAAAAATAAACAATTACATGTATTAGAAATTATTTATCTCTATACCATCTACGAAATGGTTATCTGAAAGTTAATATTACATTTAAAATACGTCGACTGTTGCATGGCAAACAATAAAAGCAAAACTTGCATAAACAATGCGTTGGCAACATAGGTAAAACAGATACCACTAGCAATGGTAACATTGGTGAAAACAGATACCACTAGCAATGGTAACATTGGTGAAGACTATACCTTGATACCAACACTGATCATGGTTTGCGAATAACTCTCAATGCGCACGCGCACTACTGCGGGTGAGATGTTAGAATGCCGCAAACAAACATTTGTAATGAAAAAATCAATAGCATATAGGCATGTTGAATGAATCAAAATGTGAATATTTAATCTTTTTATGTTGTTTGAAAAAAAGAAATATGTATAAGAATATTAAAAATCCTCCGTATAAAATGGTTCTGGAAGTATTTTATATTTTTTAACAAAATTATGACCCAGAAAATATAGATAACATCGTATATATTACCGCGCATCATTTACGTTTTGCATCTTAAACCATTAAACGGCTACAATATCGCACTACTTGAATATGAAGCTAGCGCGGTCGCTCCCTTAAACCGTGCGGTAACCTATCGCTTTTAAGCAGCTGGTAAGTGAAGCACGTGGATACGGTGCCTAATGTAAATGGTTTAGATTATTTCTTCTTTAATTTCTTACATTTTAGTTACTTCTAAATAATGAAAACGTGAAAATCAAAAGCGATTTCTTGGTTAATAAAGATACTGGAATAAATGACTCAGCTCATGCAAGAATTACAATGGAGTAGTACTCGGAACTGTTGTTTATACTCTTCAAGTACCGCTTCTTCGAGGTCTTGCATCGTCTGGACTTTTCCTGGGGGTCCTGGTGGTCCCTAGAACAACCAAGAGGTTCATCAGCAGTTGAAAAGGGGTTCAATATCAAATTTAGCATCAACTTAATAATGACATTTTTGTCCAACTATCTGTATATGGAAAAAACAACTACTAAATAAGAGCATCTGATTGCGACAGACATTTTCCTCACACACTTATAATTTAAGATAGTTTCGGTAAATCGAAAGCAATAAATGCTACGGAATCCCATAACGGTAACATTCTTTTTTTACATTACGGAATATTACAAAAACAAAAAGCATATTAAAATGAATTTTTTTATGTCATTAAAACGAGAGAGTTTTATCTAACCATCAGCCTAGAATCAAAACATCAGTAAATGCTATGGAACACCATAAAGGCAACATTCATTTTTTAAATTACGTAATTACAAAAAAACAACAAAAAAACAAAGAAAAAAACAACAAAAAAAACATAAAAAATGAAAATTTTATGTCGTTAAAACGAGAGAGTTTTATCTTACCACCAGCCTATCCCTATACTATTTTGTAATTACCAAACAATAGTCCATAAAAACGAATCTCGTTACGTAAATACGAATAGGAAATATTTCATTTTAACAAAATTAAATAATTGTGTCGCTTTGTCGATGATGGACGAATTTTAGGGGCAAGTAGTTGTGTGGCCCATACCAAAGTACTCAAGGACGTCAGGTGACGCCTTTGTCCTCTCTCTCTCTCTCTCTCTCTCTCTCTCTCTCTCTTTGCTGTTTTGCTCTCCTAAGATTACTATGTTGTTTAATTGAATGTAAATATGTAATTATTTTAAATACATTCCACTCAAATGCATGTCATACATGTTGTTATTCTAGTCAGGTAATGCTGTGTTGAATAAACTACTGCAGTGAATGGCTTAACTAGATTATAAACAGTAAATGTGCATGTGTTATTTTTTTAACTAAAATTTCACGCACAAGCACATGTCTGCGACTATGCATGGCACATTCGTTTAACAGAAAACCTTACTTATGAAGTAAAATATACCAAAATAGTGTTATACATACACGTAAGTAGCTTAAGATGAGAGGGGGTGATTGCACCTGATAAAACTGGGTTTTCGTAGAAAAAACAGTTTACGTCTGTTGGAAAAGAAGTTCTTACAATTTTAACTACTGTGAATGTGCCTGGGTTGGACCAGTACATTGCCCTGAATCGATTTCAATCTCGTAGTCACGTGACCAACCACTGGCCCACTGGCTAAGACAAACGTGGAAAATGTCCAATGGAAATTGCATTGTATTTTTTTTTTTTTTTTTTTTTTTTCACATTAAATATCTAAGAAACGTGATTTTTAATATTAAATTTTAATTTTTTTATTATTAAACACACAAAAAAGGTAATGTTTCTGAAATAATGTGTTGTTTCTGTGTTGTATTTAGCCTGGTGCTACACAGTAGATACTTACAACTTCTCCTTTTTCTCCTTTCTGACCATTCAGTCCTGGATAACCATCCGCTCCCTGCGTGGAAGAAAAAAATGTTGTTTGTTTTATTTAGTATAGTCTGACTTTACATCATTTTATGAAGTAATTGCCTATAGCACGCCTTTCAACGTTCCAAATTCCGCTAACCGCACTTGGCGCTAGGTGTTATCTCAATTCAGTAGGAGTGCATTTCACCATTCTTATTACCTTGGGAAAATACTTAAACTGTTTTATTTCTCCATAAATATTGCTAATTATTTTGTTAACTCTAAAATTGTGTCGATTTAGTCATTCAACAAATGAAATGGTGAGAAGTTAAGAATTACGTAGAACTAAATTCGAGTTGGCGGAGCTATACTGATGTATGAAACTTAATGTAAGCAAAAATTCAAAAATTAATGATTATAATCATAAATCTTTTTTTTTCTTCATTATTTAGTATTCTTATTCAAAATCGTTTTGTTATAGTAGTTGCCCACATAATTAATCATTTTGAGTTGCTCACGTAATTGTTAATTTAGGAAACATATGTGTTATCTATGTCATACATCAAGTCTTCAAACTACATAATTAGTATCAATTTGTATCAATTGACGCTAGGGTTTTCTGCTGGGACTACTTTACCAAGTAAATTCTTCATATATTTGTTATTTAATTGACAGCATTAACATTAACAAAAAATATATTTGAAAAAAAGAGATATAGGTGGCGTTGATGGTGATTTAAGTAATGGATGAGGTTTGTGCGAATCTTTTTCTGTGAAAAGTTTCATACTGAAAAGTAAAAATATCCATTCCATGCAATCGGCGGACGGAAAACATTATCATTGTAATGAACTGCACTATAACCTCCTCTCAGTTATACGGGAAGACCCTTATATACTTTTCAATTGTGCAGATATTTATAACGTTCAGCCGAAATAGGCCTCAGTGTGCATTTAAAATGTGTGTTTTCATAAAAAAAATATTTATCAAAGAAATTGTAGTTCGATTAAAAAACTTTTTTTTAATTTCGCGACTATTTGTCATCAAAGTAAAAATCGTCCGTAGCTTTTTTCCCTAAGTATAGGCATGTTCTACCGTTGTAAATCGTTCAAATATCTTTCATTAGCAACCTATGCTGATCAGCCAGAGTCTCACAGTTTCGTGTTTGGCCGCTAAGTACAGTTTGTTGAACTAAGAATTCACTACTGACGACATTTCATTACTTACGTCGTTTCCTGGGGTACCTGGGAATCCATTCAAGCCCGGATCGCCCTAAATAATGGAGAAGAAAAAAATAGATATGCAATGTACACGTCTCCTATGTCCCCTAAAACAGATTCCTTACTCTCTTCGGGAAACGGTTCATGGCTTCAAAATGTTACATGCATAATTTATTAACAGTTCCTTGCTGTTTAATCACAATCATTTGTATTTTGACAATTTGTATAAAATGATTGGATAATGATTTAAACTAGCAACGAGAAGTTCACAACGAATGAATGTGTGGCTACCGTTCAGCTTATCCATTAGAATCAAAATCACAATTCAAATCCATCTACAAGGTATATGAAAAAAAATCTCCACTCTCTCAACTGAGTTGTAGTTTGTAGGATTCTCAGCCCCGTATTGATTCCTTATCATAGAAATCAAAAATCAACATACAATCCACCATCAGATAATCATTAATCTCAAAAACTCATCTCTCAACTGAGTTGAGTTGAGTTCAGCTTATCCATCAGAATCAAAACGCCACTTACCGGTTCTCCCTTCAAACCCAGCTGACCCTCGGGACCTCTCTCGCCTTGTTTACCCTGAAATGAGGGGATTAGACAATATTCACACACACTGGTATTTGCACCAAAGTACTATAATTAGAGGTCTCTGTAGCCGAGTGGGTATTGTCGCTTACTTAATATCAATTAGCCCTTTGTCGCTAAAGGTTCGAGCTCCGCCCTGTCTACTCGAGATTTCCAATGTGAGGAAACCTTCCAAATGGCTTGCGGAAGATAGTGATTCTACCCGGGTGCCTCTGAGAACTTTCGGTCATCCTCCGACTATTTACACCTTAACTTTGCCATAAAACTACATGTAAAATGACGGTTACCTTAATAAACACTAATTAAAAGATATGATCATTTTCAAGTATCATCTCCTAATCGATCATTTTGGTCTCTATTTTAGTCTTGAAAACAAAGACTGCAAACATTCCAAGTGAATGTTCACGGAATTCTTCAAAATGTCATTCCTGCATTCCTCCGACACGACGTGTGAGAATTCGTTTATTGTGGAAAAAAATAATGACATTTCAAGGCAAAGTAGTTCTTCACCTAAGCCTAAAACATTCATAACAAGTAACTGGCGTTGCACGCAACACATGAATCCCCAATCGGTGAGAAGCATATTTTTTCCGTTACCATAGCAACCAGAATTTTGGTCCGAGAAAAACAAATGACCCCATACTGCCATCTATTCATGTACCAAGTTTCATACTATTATCTTAAATGTTTTTTAAGTTATCGCGGGATCCAGCTTTCCGGACGGACAGAAGGACAGACAGACAGACGGGGGGCAAATCTATAGTCCCCTCCGGTGTAAACACCGGTAGAGGACTTATAATCAACGGGTTTATATTTGCTTTATTACGGTGATAAAATGCTTAATAACAACTGCGTGGGTACGTGTAGTTATTTCTTGTTAAATAATCTAAATGCAGTTATAATTAAGCTAATTATCACGAAACTGCAGCTGGTGTTAAATAGATGGGATCTTAGTTTCCCAGTATCTGGGGAAGATTATCACAATAATATTTCAAATTTAATTTTAACCTGGATATCACATGAACATTTATTGCATTATCTTATACAAGAGTATTAGAGAAAAACAATGCCTTACTAAAATGCGTTTCAATTGACTCTTAACTGTTTTGGAGACATTCCTTTAATGGACAAGTGATTTACTCTAAACTCCTCCAGTTGCTTTCTTGATTACTTTGCGCCTGGTCATGATAGAATATTGTCCCTGTCGTTATAACTTGGATACCATATAGGTTGTAAGGTATACGTATATCATGTTAACAATATACATATATGTAACATTACTTACAGGTTTACCGTCATTCCCATCCCGCCCTGGGTAGCCGCGATCTCCTTGTGGGCCCTACAGTGTAAGTAAAACATCATCATCATCATCATCATCACTAACGTTGTTATCGCAATCACCAACGACATTATTTACACCATCCACGTTACTGTTGTAATCAATCATTAAATAGTTTCCCTCCATTAATAAAGATATATCCTTGGTATATTCAGGGATACTATATACATAGAGTCCCTGGTATTTTTTTATCATTTCACACTACATTTGTCATTACATTTACAGTGTTTAAAATACAAAATAGTCTTGTGTTCAAATATATAAACGATATTTAATTAGCAATGTGTGGAATAATGAGATTTAATTTTGTATCTAGTATCTACAATTATGGAAATAACAAGTTAATATTTTTGTTAATATTAAATATAAAATGAAATTGACGAGTAAAAGAAACGGTTTAGTTCTCAAGAATTGTCAAAACACATAAAGGGCACGCTGCACAGGGATCTCGTGACGCTGGGACTAACCATGGATCCGGGTTCTCCGGGGGCGCCTTGCTCGCCTGGTTGACCCTGAAACATATACCAGGTAAACACTTACTTAGCTGTCCCTCGTTTGTTTTGTCATTCTTAATGTTTATTATTCATTAAAATCCAATTAGAAAAAAAAATCCATTTTAACCAAAAAATAAAATAACAAAATCACCAAGATTTTAATACAAAGGTACCTACCATGACTCCCTGTGGCCCGGGGAGTCCCTGTAACCCCTGAGGACCTTGAGGACCCTGTAACACAAAAATCTTAGGTTTAAAGGGAGATAACTTATATCTACCTAGCATTGCTGATAACATGCATTACAGATTTTTCTCCCTTGAAAAATGAACAAAAGGATTTTTATTATACCGTTCGTGTCTTTAATTTGTAGGGTTAAGACAATTGGTAATTAAAAGTAAATTTATCTATGTGCTTACTGGGATAGGTTGGATTTCTGTGTTGATATCGTTCGGTGAAATGCCCTGAAAAACAAAGGCCAACATCTGAGTCAAGAAAACACTTGCATTACAAAACCATTCACATAAACACTAAATACTGCAATAGCATTAAAAATAATACATAGAAACGTGCAATTGTTAGGCCACATACTACATGGTTACGAATATATTAACTCGTAAAACGTATGTTGTATAGAAACATTGTGACAATTTTAATGTCAATTGGGAAGCAAGTTCTTATAGCTCTTGGCGATTCCTGTGATGAACCAGTGCTTTGTGCCTGAATCATGCCCCCAACGGAGGTCGGACTTCCGGTCCCGTACTCATATATGCAGTCATAGGACCAGACGTCCTCTTACATAGATATCTGATATAGAAGGAAGTTCGAATTTTTTATTAACTGATAGCTTATATATTTTATTGGTTGTAGGGTTATTTTCAAAAGAATGATGATCTTTTTATTAACAAAAAGTAGGTCATATTGCTACCTACCGGTGCTCCAGGCGGTCCCGGGGGTCCTTGTATACCCTGAAGACCATTGTTTCCATCACGACCCTGAGGATAAATAATTTATTTCCCAGCTATATACTTATAAATCATTATCATATTTATTGTATGGTTATACTCCGAACAGACCTGCATTGTCTTAATTCATTATTAAAGCAAATCAGGTAGTAATTACAAAACATGACTCTCTCTCTCTCTCTCTCTCTCTCTCTCTCTTCTCTCCCTGATACTTGTATTGCAGGTTTTAATTTGATATATGGTTATGTAACTTCCTTTTTAAGGACATAAATAAAACCAATATACGAGTATATTTTTCATCTATTAAATTCATTTAAATAAGAGCAATCCAACCTGAGGGCCAGTGAGGCCACGTTCTCCTCTCGGTCCGGTGTCTCCTTTTTCCCCCTGTAAAAGAAACACAGAACAACATTGTTAGTTTCATCTTCACTTTTCTTCTTGTTTCTGTCAGATTGCTTGTTTGTTTAGTTTTGTGTATATGAAATGCCATTTTAAACAAACCATTGAATTACAAGTACTTGTATCTTCAGGCTATCTCGACCAAGCCTTGATGAAACTCCCTTTATAAAGAAAGAGAGTATCTAAAACGGTAATTAAAACGGGTTAAAGAAACGCTATGTTGAAGCTTTGAACACAGCTTTTGCTATATTTACGTAGGAATTCAATACCCTGACAAGTTTTTTTTAAACCTTTTTCTCTTTCCAGAAACATATATTATTTGGCTTTACCTAATTACTTTAGTGACCATTATCAACCAGGACCATCATTACTGCAGACTTTCTAATACCACATGTTTTATTATTGTTTACTTTAAACGAGATTCCCTTTTGTTAATTCATTTTCAAAGATAAAAGAAAATTCATTAAGGAGCATTATCTCTGTTTTAAATCACATTTACCTGGACAAGACAGAGAAATATAGCAGAAGATAGTGCCGTAAAGTGGAACCCATTGATATTTTACGACCAAGCACGCGCCATGGGCCCCGAGTTAATGACCTGTAGCCAAGATAACCAGCTTTATAACACGGGCCAACTTTATCTGGTCAGGTCAACTGGCGGCACGTGAAGACTCGGACCATTAACCGTGGTGCGGAGCATTGGAATGTTAAACCTCAACATTTTATTAGCATATAATAGGCTATATCAACAGCTATTTTTGATAAAGATTAAAAGACATACGTGAAATATTGAAGATACAAACTAACACAGTACTAGGTTCAAGAAAGCCTAAAAAACATGCGTACCAGGTACCGTTCTTACAAAGACTACAGATTGTTATCATTTCTAAATGAACCTGTAGTGGTCGAATTCGTATTCATATATGATGTTTTATATATATATATATTTCTTTTACTTACATTATTAAATGTTTGTAAGCCTGGTTTATACTGATATTAAATTATTTTCCCATGCTTGTTGTTTAGGCACATCTTCTCTTCTCAACGGTTTAACATTAATCGTATGTCTCAGGTTCGCCATTTAAGTACTGTCATCTTGTTATTTGATTATAACTACTCTGATGAAGACCCGTGTGTTCAAATCATACTTGCTCTATAATGGCATATTGTATTACAATACAAATGCAATACAAAACATAATTCATTCACTCTATGCTCATTTGCATATGTCAACTCGTTTAATCCTTATTTCGAAACCTCTCCTGGATACGATACACAAACGTACAAATTTGAAACAAAATATCAAGATGTTTGCAGTGTACTGAATTAAATTTATTTTCATTTTTATATCCACGTTATGCGCAATGAAATGCATATAAGGATTTAGAGGTAAACTGAACAAATGCGTTGAGGCATTGACGGGTGTAAGCCATCCATGATCAACTATTTTTATTTCAATGTCACTGATTGAGTTCTCCTTTTTAGGAGAACCTTACACGTTTGAAGTTGTCACTTTCAACAATATATTGTCTAATTTTAACCAATGTCAAAAACATAAAACCAAATTTATTGGAACTTAATTGTTATTTAAACTTATTTAAAAAGACATATAATCACGTTATACAAACAATTATTTCTTAACATCTTGTAAAATTAGTATGATCAGGTTTAAAATAACATTGATCGTAACCACGTGGTATTAAGATCACTGACTATAACTAAATGTAGGCAGGTCATTTTCGTGTTGTTTTTCATGGATTAGAGAGTTTAAATACCAATGGATGTGATTTAATTAAAGGCAGTGGGGTCCGTGGGCAATTAAACTGCTGTGTTAATAGAAATGAAATCGTGTCAGCCCTAGTTAACCTAGGAAATATTGACAGCTCAGTTAAACTGGCCCATCCACCAGCTATCAGAACAGTCGGCGTGAATGGCACTTGAGATACGATCTTAAACGACCCTAATGACAGACCTAGGTTAATCAGACTGACGGGAGATCAAAGTTGCATCAAAGGTGAGCATAAACCACGGCTATTATATTTACAATTGATAACATCGGAAAAGCCATCGCAATAGACAAGATTTTTTGTAATCTTCATTGACAAATCAGACAAAGCACTTAGAGATAATATAATAAGACATTATAAATTTAAGTTCTGGGCCCAATTAGCTGTCAAGACCCTAGACTTCTTCCTATGTGGCGTGAAGGCTCCAAGACCGGCTAGATTTATCTGTTACAAGAAGTGGTAAGGATTGTGAAGATTAAGAACAAAACGTTCGTATAATTGAAACATCTAGAGCAACAAGCAGAGATGATTCCTATCTTCATAACACACGGCTCGTACTGACTCAGTTTGTTACATTCAAGTCATCTTGACTCACCAATATCCTAATAAAACATATTAATTTCATTAAACATGTCATAGACACGTGATAGCATGACGGTCATGCCTCCATAGCCGACTCACTGTGTAACATTATATTATTTCTATACAGCCGCCTCAGTCTCACTATGTATCAGTTTCATTATAATGCTAGTATGTTACATAGTATTAACATTAGCTGACATGTATTGTTATACAATATACTAAGAATATTTACTTTTAATATCTCATGCATATTTGTGATCAGACTTAGGTAAGATTAAACTGGGGGTTTTGTGTAACTTTACTAAATATACATCTCTTTTCACGTGATTGATTGATTGATTGATTGATTGATTGATTGATTGATTGATTGATTGATTGATTGATTGATTGCTTGATTGATTGATTGATTGATTGATAGATATACTTACAGTTGGGCCGGGTGTTCATATATCAAAATAATACAGTCATATGTATTTCTTTAATTTCATGTTGTAAAAAAAAGTCACGATAATAAAATATTTTATAAGTAATTTTGATTCACCCGAATATTATCAAAATGTTGGCCTTATAAAAGCCTCTCAGACAGATACATATATTGGTTAAGGTAACCCGTTAATCAATAAAATGTGGCCATGGTCCATCAAGTCATCATGGGGATTTTAGAGTAAATTCAAGCCTTTATAGATTTAGAGCAACAGGGTATAACTCCAAGTCAATGGATTATTGCATCTGTACTGAATTTTTTTTAAGCATTTGAGGGCCTTAAGAAAAATAAGTGATTCATTTTCGTGGAACACTTATTTTCGTTGATTTCGGAGAAAGGTTTTATTCATAAATTATGATCCCAACGAAATCCGTTCTTTACATAGACCTCCCACTTCCTAGAACATAGAACCATGAGTAAAGGTACCTGTGAATTTCCCTTAAGTATATTACCAACGAAATTTCATTTCATCAAAATTTAATGATTTTATATTAAAACAACACATCCATTCCGCCCTGCAAAATGTTTAGCTTAGGTTCCTATGTAACAAACGTACCTTCTCCCCGGGGTTGCCAGGCTGGCCCGGTTTTCCAACCTCGCCCTGAAATAAAACACGATGGGTTTCACCACATATCAAAGTGCCAATTAGTTAAGAAAGATTAGTGTCAGATTGAAAAAAAAGTAAAATAATGCGACAGAATTCCTCGGTTCCTCAGATAAAAAAGTAAATCGTGGCAAAGAATAAAATGCTAGAAGCATTTTTTTTTTCAAACAATAAATGTAATGTAAAATGAATATTGGACTGAAGTTAGGAAATTACAGTTGTCTGTTGTATTTATAAAGGTTAATTAAACACGAACCTGCTTTTTTTAGACTATATAGTAGACATGCCGTTATTGCTTTTAAATCGACTTAGGCATATGTTATAGTTATTTTAAACTGTCCCTGGTGTTTTGGGGTCATTAATTCACATCTGGTAAAATCATATTAAAACACAAGCGACCACCCTTAGTCTTAGGATCTATTTTAATTATGATGTAGATCTAGATATTTAGTGCCCAACATGTTATTACTGTCGAGGTTTCGCGGAAGAACACATTAATTCTACACAGTTTTATTGTCTTTTGAATCTGGTAAGTTCATAAAAAGTGTATTTCAGGTAGTCTGTATCCTTAGAGAAAAATGATAGAAGCAATGGAGTGTTGAATACTTACGTCATATCCGGGTGTGCCTGGCTCCCCGACAGGACCACGTGGTCCGGGTGGACCAGTGATCTGAAGACACATATTGATCACGTGATTATAACATTTTTTTTTAAAGATCAATTCAATTTTTATTTATTTGAATTAGATGAAGTCTTTAACGTATGAACAGATTATATTATTATATTTATATCCTGTCATATATGATTAAGACACATTTCTGTGTGAAATATGTACATTAAGATAATGAAAAATACATGTAGTCAACCTAAAAAGTAGGCAACGTGTTCGAGAAGATTTTATAGTTACATAAAAAAGACAAGAATCTGTATTTTGGATGATTTCTGCCATGTCGTGTAGCAGGTTTTCGGGGAAAAAAGATCGAAGGCAAAAAGACGAAACTTCGCGAACATTTCTTACATCTTTTCTCCCGAAGTTCTACTTTAAGTCTTTTCGTACCGCCAAACTAGACTTTTTCGTCTTTTCGCCTTCGACCTTTCGTCCCGAAAACCCGCCACACAATTTAACAGAAACCCGCCAGCATAGTATGTGTAAATTGTCACGCATAAATATGAATACCGGAGAAGGAAATATGTAAGCCCTGGTACAATATCACGATATATCAATATCATTTCAATCAGTATTTCATCCAAATCAATTAAGAACAATATTACTTATCAAGGATGAAATGCAAAATACTGATGTAATATATAAAATAAACCTCATTACATAGCTGAGAAAAAAAAAGTATTTAAAAAAAACTGATTATGATATCATGGTCGCCGAAAATCACTGTGTGGGTACTGGTCCAAGTCTAATCTTGTGGAAGACAATAAGTTAGCTTGCAGTACAGGAATAAGCAGGGGTTGATTTATGACTGAAATATTGTCCCAGCGACAGTACACTCATTATCAACAGCAACAGCAGAAACAACAACAACAGTATTTTGTCTTAACTTACCGAGTCCCCTGGTGTACCGGGCAGTCCCTGTTCCCCTTTGTATCCACGTGACCCAATGTCACCCTAGAAATGATGCAGATCTTTCATTCAGGAAACTCGATAATATAAATGAATGGAAGTATAACAGTAAGTGAGGGAAAAAGAATGAAATGAGAGAAAAAAAAGTATGACCATTTGGCAAAAAAAACATATTGAATAGCAAATGTAAGACACATTATGTGTGAAAAGAAGGACGGACGGACGGACGGACGGACAGACAGACAGACAGACAGACAGACAGACAGACAGACAGACAGACAGACAGACAGACAGACAGACAGACAGACAGACAGACAGATAGATAGATAGATAGATAGATAGATAGATAGATAGATACCTTCTCTCCAGGTTCACCCTTGGTTCCATCTTCACCGGCTGGCCCCTGGGGTCCCTACAAATGATAGCAAACGTATACTACATGTGTGTCTAACTACCAAAACTGCACCATTATACTAGTAATCTTTGAACACTGAGTGATACTTATATGCCACTGTAAATGCATTTTCATATCTTTAATAATAACAGAAATTGCGTGTGGCAGTGCCTAATGTATTTTCCCTGAAGAAAATATAGCAAGATATCTCGAGCATCTCTGATAAGCCTGGCAGTTTTGAGGGAAATAGCTATAAACATATAGGCCAAGGTAAAGGTATAAAGGAGGCCAACATTCAAAAACATGGATAAAGCACTTTTCATCATGAAACGGTTTTTATTATCAATGATTTTCATTGCATATAGACATAAGTTTTTATTTACAAACTATACAAGTACTCTCTCTCTCTCTCTCTCTCTCTCTCTCTCTCTGTTACATACCTGCTGACCGGGCTTGCCCGGAAAACCTGGCAATCCGTCTTCTCCTGCGTAACCCTAAAATAATAAAGGTCAACAATACACAACATCATCAATACACAAAATCATCAATACACAAAACAGACCATCAATGTTTCTGGAAAGCATTTATCTGCCATCTTCCTGTTTCTGTTTTCGTCACTCTGTTGGAGCCCTCACGTATTTTTAGAAGCAAAATAAAAACACATCGAAATAGAAAACACTAAGAGTACGAATAGATGGCAGAGGAAAAGCTCAACTATAGTAATGGAACTTACCCTCTCGCCTGCAGCGCCTGGTAGACCCGGAGTTCCCGGTGCTCCGGGAGTTCCCTGAAAGTAAAACAGGCATAATACTATACTATATACTCGTACATATCTGTGAAACGTCGCTTAAAACATTATCCCATGGGTCTATATCATTCTGGAGATTTATCGAATAAATTTGAAACTATGTATACAGTGAAATGACGATATAACAAGGAGCGATTACCGAATGGCATACATATTCCGAGAAGCGGTTATCGAATGTCATGCATATATCCTTCCATCGATCATCGAATTATCGTAATGCTATGTATGTATTTACAAAATGGTTCATAAAGATACATATATGATATATTAAAAATAAACGTAAGTATATATTAGAAACATTACATAAAAAGGTTTTTGTAATAAAATACAATGTATATGCTCAGTCAAAGTTGTAAAAGAGTTTATGCACAAAAAAAAAGCTAAAATATAGTTTCAAGTATTCAAGACTCGAATGCGGAAGGATAGTAGGGACTTACATCTTTTCCGTTCTTGCCCGATGGTCCGGGTTTGCCAGGGATGCCCGGGGAACCATCCACGCCTGGTATACCGGGTGTGCCCTCAAGACCTTGTGGGCCCTGGGGACCCTGCAACACACGGAATAAGGTCAATACGTGGACTTCAATATATTCTACATGTCATCCAATTAAGAATTGCCCATCAGAAATATGAGAAGATGAGGAACTGGCAAATGTTGTAGTGGTGGAAATAGCAGCAGCAGTTGAATTAATAGTAGAAACGGGGAGTTTCAGAATGAAGAAGAGAACAGAAACATATTCAAAGTGACGAAGAAGAAAAGAATAAACATGACAATCTAATAATGAGTAAAGAGTGAAAAGAAAATTAGTTACAAGAAGACAAAGAATTGTGGTTATACGAGAATGGAATACAGAGTGAATTAAAGAGAATGCGACAAGGAGATTCTCACCATTTCACCGGGGGCTCCCTGTGGGCCAGCGGGGCATATTGTAGATTCGCATAGGTCTTCTTGCAGATCTCCCCGGTTTTTGCTGGTCTAAACACAAACATAACTTATCATACATTACAAAATCTTTATACCTTGTAGAATATTAAGAATCATTCTTTTTTTTTCTTTTTCTTCTTCATCGCTCAATTTTATGATCATAAAGTTCAAATTTAGAAGAAAAAAAAAGATTACATAAATTTAAACACATCGTCCCTATAGTGTACACTTGGTATTATTTGCTATGAATTTCGTTATTTCTTATCATTGGATATAATAAGTATTTTTGAGCATTCGATTGATTGAAACATCAGTGATTTTTCTCGAAATGATACTCGATTGTAAGTGCAACACATGTGTTTACTTTTTAATTGGACAAAATAATGAAATATGAAATGTAAATGTCCACTAAACAGGCTAATTAGAATTCCAAACCTGTATTTAAATATTTGATCTATCTTAATATTGTTAACACTATTAACAATAATTCATGTCTGTTTACTTTGTAATATGTCTCATGCAAAAACAAGAATGATTATTAAAGATTATTCGGTCCTTTATAATTTTAATAGGGCGGGCATGCAATATGGCGTATGGGGTCGCATTCGGCTTTCCTCTGTGTCCTTGTTACAATTTGACGCTTTAGCGCATAGCCGATGGATCATTGCTGAGGGCACGCTATTTGTAATTTTAGCGCACCAAACGTTGATCCGTGAAATGATGTACACCCAGTTACACCGCACTCCATGGAGGAACGTATCAAACCAAAACATGAATAAATCAGCATGCATGCTTAATAAAATAAAGATTGAAAATTCACACGAGCGTGTCGCTGTTTGGTACAATGAAGCAACTAATGATAAAAGTGCAAAACTTGATCAGATTTAAAATGAATTTCAACAAGAATGCACGAATTTAAAATTTTAACATTTAAATAATTTATGAGACAAAATATGTTTCCATGGAGACAGGGTAAATAGACGCTTACATGTTATTACATGAAACTGACATTCTACTTGACTAAACTATTCAGCAAAGTGTTTGGCGATGCACCACGGCTCATGCGTGCGTTCTAAGTTCTAGGCACTGACGTCACGCGTGCACAAGCAAAATTATCCAGACTCTCACCGTCCCAAGTTAATATCATCAGGAATAATTGACTTCCTTAAGTTTCATTTCATTTTAATCGGTTCTTTTTTTTCTTTCCTTCTTTCAACGTTCATGTTTGAAGATTAATGCATTAAACATTTATCTTCATTATTTTCTTTAATGAAATAAGACATCCATTTTTATACTGCTAGAAGAAACCCAAAATTTAGTGGGCTGGCAAACATCTTGCCACAAAAAGTATGTTTACTTTTTTTCCAATTCTGACATTTATTGCATTAAAAGAAGGTCTAAACTAAACAGCAGCAGTTAAAATATAAATAAATATATTTGGGTGTCCTTTAAAGAAACTACGAAAGTTGATTCGTGTTTTTGAGATAGCATGCATGGAGAATTAACAATACATTAGTTGTTATTAATACATGGGGACCTATCATGCCTCTTGCTAGACAAACGATTTGACACTTTGATATAAATCTGAACAAATAACAACATGGAATCTACGTAATACTTACAGGTTTCTAGGATAAAATAAATAGGATATATAGCTAGACCGCCTACTACCTCATGGAACCAGACCGTAACAAGTTAACTTCGAGAAATCGATCGTTGGAAAACCAACATTAGATGAAGACAATACTTTAGTGTACATCTTGTATATCTACTGTTTGATTATTGGTTAACATTTCTCCAATATCTATCTCTTTTAAAGGAGGCGGATTAGAATACGAAATTCAATATCGACGAAAAATAATGTTCTTATAATATTTCTTTTTCATTTTAGTTAAATACTGAATCTTTCTTTGAGGAAACAAATGTTTTTCAAAGAGAAAATGGTGTAATTCCAAATATATATATATATATATATATATAAAAAAGCCACGTGCCCGAAATGTGCTGCTGAACATGTAGTCTAATAATATACTTGTCTTTCAATAAAAAGCAATAGATTATCCTAGAGAAATAAACTAATCTTATCCCAGAGAAATAAACTAATCTGATCCTAGAAATGATTTCCAAGTCAAAATTGACCCAAACCTTTTTTTTTCATTCTTGGCTGTTACATTTGAGACATCACAAAATTCATCTTTGAAACGTACACAGTGTCATTTATTTAAAAGCAAGATGCTAAAACTAAGAGGACAGGGCACGATCAATCGATGATTAAGTTGTTAACGGTTCAGCTGACAAGCATAAATCAGTTGGAAATTCTAATACCTCGGAGTCCCCTATAGGCTGTGCAAAAGAACGGCAAATCCAAAACGAAACTTGTTAATACGAGAAAAAATATGTACAATTTTGTAAAGTTAAACCGAAACTTCCATGTCAAACAGTACATTAAAAGTAAAAGAATAGGCAAATATTTGAAACAGGATATTATGAAATAGACTTAAGTGAAGTTACTTGTATAATGCATTTAGAGGATACTGTAAGAGATGAAAGGGAATAACACAATGAGATAATCTCGCAACATACCAGTTCGCCGTGTTTGGAATGCTCGTTTGCCTACAAAATCAAAGGGCGCTTTCGTTAAAAAAAAAAACGTCATGTATCCATATGGTCAAATACGCATGCATAAATTTTAAGTGCAACATAATTATTCAGCTTGTGATAAAAGGCGCTTTAATACGCTTTTTGCAAGCTGCGCAGGAACCGAGACAGCTTTTATTACAAAGCAGATCTGCAAAACAAAATAATATATATCATAAACACCGTGAAAGCAATATCAGCGAACAGTGAAAAAGTAAAATGTAATTTCAAATATGAACAATACATAATTCTAAAACAATATATTTCTACAAAATACGAGTACGTATGAGAAAGCATGAGAAAGAAATCAATGTATCTAATTATTGCGATGTTTGCTAGGTATCTTGAAAGTCCTGTGCATTGATGTTCATATTTACATTATATATATTGTGATAACAATAATAATTATGCACTTAATGTATGTGTACATAGTCTTATTTGAGGTGCTTTACTGGTTCCAGTCAAAACCAGTTGTACAGGATCTTTCCGTAAATTTATCAAAACTTATAAAAACTGTCTTTAACTATTTAATCGATTGCTATGGCATCACACATTCCTTAACCAATCATTAGAACTAAAAAAAAATCACTACGCTGCTACAAAAAATAGATCTAAAATTTCGTTGAATTTAAAGATAATGCCCTGCAAAATGATAAACATTAACATTAAACGTTACGATTTGAATAGAATTGTACAAAAATAATTCAGTTGTGGTTGTATATCATATATTTACTGTATGTTCATACATCTTGTGAACATTGACAGAGACTCGCCCGCGTTCTTTCGAAACGGATACTTCTGTCGATACCGTAAAGACATAAGATACCTTTATATAGCTCACCCCAAGTCTCTACAGTAAATCACGATATTCCGAGGACCGATATCCGAGCAACATGCATATACCGAGGTGAAGTCCAAGGTTTCTTAACCTTGCGATTATCCAAACCTTGCGGTTATTCGAACCTTGGTGTGTTTCGAGCATTTTATTTATCTATATATCAGTCATCGGATTAACGTAATTTTACTGATTTTCAAATCAATTTTAATGTTAGCAGCTCTTACTGTCTATTTAGCAAGAAAGATTAACAATATAACTAAGCCTACCTACTGTTAGTTTCCTACGCCTAATATGTATAATTGTGAAATATTCGATATTTCTCTGATACGAAAACAGATATCGATGTATCTTTTTATATTACACAACTAAAATATCCCTTGTATGTGTTAAAACAATTGATAATATAATACCTAATGTAATTAAACCCGATACTCGACGAGTACTCATACTTATTTACCCCTGATCAAATTCTCTTTCTCACCAGAATACAGTGAGCGGTATAAATCAAAGCCCCGAAACACGTGTGCCTTTATTTCGTATAAAAAAAACACAAAAACAAAAAAACAACAACAACAGCTAACATAATGAGCAGTGATTAAATTGTCTCAAAGTGTATGAAGTGTATCAGCTTGAGAAGCAGCCGTTGTCTATGTTGTGAAGACGAGGATGCCATAAACCTGTAGGGAGCTGGATGGTCCTTTAAACATGAGTATCACAAAACAATCAGATGCGATAACGCGCATTAAATATTCCATGAAATATATATTTCAGTGTGATCTGAAACATGAACTCCAATGAACTTTACCTACATAATTGTGTGCAGAACTAGCGTGTTACAATTCGTACAGAATTGTGCTAA
This sequence comes from Solen grandis, assembly GCA_021229015.1. NCBI lineage: Eukaryota > Metazoa > Mollusca > Bivalvia > Adapedonta > Solenidae > Solen > Solen grandis. Next base: position 49,380,810 of record CM037782.1, on the reverse strand, counting down.
TAGCTGTATCAAAATCCGCGATTAGTTTTACACTGAAACAAAGTAAGATACGGAGACTAGCTGTCAAGAAATACACAAGTGTATGTAAGGCAACCCTGGTATAGACCAGAATTGGTGAAATGGACTGTATATCAACATGTTGGACACCAGGATTAGACAGGTCTCCATACAATTCGTTTCATTTAAAGAGAAATTTATACACTGTATGGGGCTTTCATATCACAAGTGATTTATTTCGCGCTTTTCATTCTGCTGTTGTTATAATTGTTGTTTATTGCTTTTAATCAACATTTCGTGGGTTCCTTAACTTGCAGAGTTCTACTTAAATTATAGATAATGAATATGAATAACATTTGCTGAGATTCTCTTATTCGCAGAGACTGCAAATAAGCGAGTATAGTAAAAATAAAACACTGAGTGAAACAAAGGCCCAATACAGTTAACAGAGTGCAAGGCTGTATACAGATGTACAATGTGAGCAGGGTGTCTGCCGGTGCACGATGGCTATCTCACTTACATGCTGCAGCTCCGTGCAGTCTGACTTCATGTAGGGGTTACAATGAAACTGGAGCCACTGTAACTTCACCTGAAAAAAAAAAAGCAAAACAACGTCTTAAATTTATGTAGTGGTTTTTTGACCCGTCAGTGCTTTTGCGCACGGTAGTGTGTGCATATTTACGCAACATTTTACCCTATAAAAGGTATATCGTATGTACGAGTTGGGACTAGTTTTGATAAAGATCGACCTGCATAACAAAACAAGCCGGGGTTTTCTGGATGAGTTTTGGAATTTCAAAATCTTTTATATAAATAAAATACCTGGGCAAATTAATCTTTTTTTCTAAAACGACAAAGCAAGCCATGCTAAATAATAACAGAATAAATAACAAACCATCAATTTTGACGAGATAGTTGCGAAAGGAAAAATCAGTTTTACAAGTATACAATTTTGAATTAGTTATAAGTTTTGACGCCGCTGCTCACCCTGAAAGCCTTGCCGTCGACGTCCTTAGCAATGGAGGTGTAGCCATTGAGATCCAGATACTCTTCTCGGGTTTTGTTGAGATTCTGTTTGTCCTGCACCTGACAATCGACCTCGATTTTCACCACGTCCTGGAAACTAAAAACGCCCCGTCTGTCCCTCTTCTCTTCTCGTAAGATCCGCATGTATATCTTATGCCATTGGTTTGTTTTCATTGCCTACAATAAAGCGAAGAAGAAAAGATAAATTTGTATTCATGGCAACCTTAACTAAGCAGCCGACGTGTGTTGAACGACAAAATTGAAGATTAACATGGCAATTAGGCCCCGTGTTCTCGAAAATACCTCTCAAGCTCAAATTTTAGTATGCTACTCAAATTCCTTTTGTGAGTTATTGGCAGAGTTTAGAAATCATACCTAAGCACTGGAGGATTCAAAGGGGCGGGGGCATGCCCGGTGCGCGCCCCTTCGAAAATTCCCAGATCATACATAAATGTAGACACATACATGTAACACCCAAAAACTCACAAAAAAAACACTGTTTAACTGCTTTAAATTGCAAATCGCAAGGAGAGTTCCCCTGGACTCAAATCCAACCGAAACTACACCCTTCTCTCGCTTCGGGCAAAGTGGCAAGCCACTTGCATTTTCACTGCCTACATTTTTTAGTATTCCGCTCCCCCCGCCCCTTAACATGAACTCCTGGATCCGCTTCTGCTTAATTACCATTTTTAGCTAGACCACGAGGCCCGGCCTGTTGTTTAACATGTGACCTCCGTGAACTGGTCGCTTAAGATGTTCTAACTGCATGTGTAAATAACACTGGTTCCATTATCATGATTTACTCATATATGATGATCATATATACATGATTAGAACAAAGATCCAAAACCTATGAGGGAAGAGTTGGCAAAACACCATCGCTTTTGTAATATTTACCTATCCTTTACCATGAAATACAAAAAAATAAAAATAAAAAAATAGGGCAATGTGTCCTTGTAATGAAAATGCTGTTTTTTAGCATTTGCGAAAGTAATATTTACTTAATTATATGCTAGACCGTAAAGCAATTTGAATACATCTGTAACCACTGGAGAATTTCGCTACATTCTGTTGTCAACCAGTCCATACTCACCGTTCTACCGACTTTTTTGCTGAAGTTGACCATATGAGTATCCCGGTTCTCGTTCTTATATATGAGAGACAAGGTGCGCGTTTTGCCGTTGAACTGTAACGCCAGAAGTGTGTTGCCTTGACCATCCTTTATATCAAATAAGTTCCACACTTTGTTTCTTTTTGAAGCTTTATAAATCGCAACAAACACGAAGTTTTTTGGTAAGTTTCTGTCAAAAAGAGCCCTGAAAATGAATGTCGAAAAAGCAATAAATATGACTTAAAGAGGATAGGAGAGGAAAACTGTACAAAATGCATGCACATTGTTATAAAAAATAATAATGATATTTATAAGTAAATGAATATGATGTCATTCTACATAAAAAACATGCCATGGTCGAAATTATATTGAGGTGGTTGAATTAACATGAAAATAAAAAAAACACACACACATTATGAAAATGAATACCAAAAATGTGGATCTCCTCATTTGACCTTCTATCAAGTGTGATAAAGATTTTAAAATCGTTTGTATCCCTGTACTTGAACGTTGACTTCCAACACTTTCCATTTAAACGGGACGACGCAAAAGAATCGTTACCAAGATCTCAAAAGATAAAACGAGTTAAAATGTATTACGTTTATCAAAAGAGTTTTTTTTTTTTTTTTAAAAGACAAAATGTTCCTCAACATTTCACGACAACGTACATATTTGGTTCATCTGTAATGACCTTGTCCTTTATCGTGTAGTAGGTCCCATATTGCCCGTATCCTCGCTCTGGTCGTAATGCCTTTATATTGAACTTGGTAAGGAAGTCAAATTCTGTAAAGAACACAGACAAAATATAGTCATATAACAATTATCTATTGTTGAAGCATGTTTTACCAATAGTATCATAAACTACATCTGAGCAACTATTTACCGAAAAATTATAAAGTTATTCACAGGAAGTAAAGGAATCATACAGAGTAAGGTCGATAAAATAAGTTCAAAACTATTTGCGTGTTTCCCTTAGTAATCGTAATGTTATAATAGTGTAACTCATGCGTATTCGACTAATGAAAATATATATGGGCGGAAAATATGAAATTTAAATCAAATAAAACATATATTTAGTGACTTATGTTCATAACAAAATCGTGTTGTTCAATATATATTATTCCTATCCTACTTAAGAACTGCTGACTCAGCAGTTTTACTTTTATTAATGATTTAGCCAGATTTTGGTCTTTGCGAATACCATAAAATTACTGTATCTCACATATTGCTTGTTTCATGTCCCATTACAGTGTCTAGGATATATGCCACGTGACTAGAGATATTAACCAGTAAATCAGGGTGTCAGCAGAGAGAGAAATCATTATTATTAAGTGAATACTAGTGAGTAGTGAGAGATACTTTTAAATGATTTATTAGGCAGATAATGTTTTAACACTATAAACTATTTCAAAATGTTCCTAGACTAAATATCCAGCTGGCTTGCGGTAGGTCGGTAGTTTAACCCGGATGCCTCCGTGCATTCGGGGTCTTCCTCCACCTGTAATTAGCTGGACGTCGCTATATGACTAAAATACTGTCGAAGCGACGGTAAACTCAAATAGTCAAGTCAAGTCAAGTCTAGACTAAATAAAGTTTCTTTTGTTAAAATTGATAAGATACATTGAGAAAAAAAAATCGCTGACGAAAAAGGTGGAGAAAATAACATAAAAAGGACACCAGTAAAAAAGCGATGTTTCGAAGAGCGATTCTCCGAATAACATGGCTATCTGAGTTATATCCACATTCCCGACACAAACCCAGTTACTTTCCATGACACTAAATTTAAAATCAAGTTTTCTCAGTCTCCTAGCCTCGCGAAATCACAAGGATTTAATGGTTCCCCGTCCATTGTCGAATTTTCAATTTTTTTCTGTATATCCAACTGGGAGAAAATGAAATTTTGCAATATTTTGTTTGGGAATAATGAAAGTTATACAATATTTCCGTACAGTATCTGAGTCACCCCTCAAATTATTCTACAAATTGTTTTTCAATCTATCATTTTTAATGACCACTGACTCTTGCTTTTTAATTGCAGTTCGCATGTATTATTATGTTACTATACATACAATATATCTGCATAAAAAAGGACACTTACCTTTAACATCGTTACCCAAACCTTCGTTATTATCACAAATAAATAATTCCTCTGAAATGAAAAAAAAAGAACAGTACGTTATAAGATGGCAATTATATCTGGACAAAAAAGCAAGTTTTTTAAACGAGGGTGGGGAAGTCATCGGGTAAAAGTTTCTTACCGCTGAAAAAAAGGGGGGGGGCGATATTGCGATTTTATACGTTAAAATCTGAACACTCTACAGTTCTAAAAAAAAAAAAAAATAATATCATTTTGATGTTTTATTTCTATCTCTACTTATCGCCAACTCTCGATAATTAAGTTAAGTTGGATTTAAACCAATTTAAAGGCGCACATCATGTGTTTTCGAGATAACACGTTAACTGACCAAAGCCATCGGTGATCAAGCTTGTATCCGTCCAAAGATTGCTCGTAAATAGAAACCAAACACACTCAAACAACAGATCATATTGTTCCTACTTTTATTTGTGATGCAATGGTATTTAGAAATCCTTATCGCAATCCATTATTTCAAATTCATTTTTTTTTTTTTATTTATTTATTATTAATTTATCTGTTGAAATGTTTATGTCATTTCTTTTTATTTCAATTGTAGGAATGTTTGGTTACTGTCGAAATACTAGTACATGTATACTGAAGTCGTCACACACCTCCCCAGTGTTTTGTGTCTAGTATATAAGTGATGTTACAAAATTCATGATAATGTGACTAGGTGACGTGCTTCCATGACACTTGTCAACAACATCGTATCGCGGAGTGAGGGAAAACTGTTTCTATCTCATGTAGACATTGTTCTGGATTGACTAAAATACTACTGCTGGGATGTTAAATCAACAATTATCAAATTAAGGTTAGCATTAAATTGTAATCATGATCCATCAAGTGATCATGGGAATTCTAGAGTAAATGCAAACTTTTATAGACTTCAGCAAAAGAGCCTATGACTCAAAATCAATTGATGCTTGGATCTGTACATGAGTCTTTTGAAGCATTTGAAGGACCATGATTTTAATTCAATGATGGATGGACTACCTTAAGGGAACTACCACAAGTGGCAGGAAATTATTTCGTTGTTATGGATACAGATACAACTTTCTGCTCGATTTTTACTAGCAAAGTTCGCCCAGTCATGGGTAGACTTTGCCATAACATATCATACAAACAACATAAGTACAATATTGACAATATTGAAATGCAAAACAGCTGCTTCTGAATATCAAATACATTTCTGTAAATGAATGATGAAAACGAGCAGAGTTAGCTTATTTCCACCGACTGAGAGTTTACAAGATAAGCTCAATATACTTGGAATCGTCTTCAATTTGTCTGAAATTGAATACACCTTATAAAAACATTTAATTAAGTAAAACTAGGGCAATGGTTAACTTCAAACGGCGTTAATAGATAGCTAGACAGTTAATTTCGTGTAAAAATCTGTACGAGATAAAAAAGAAAATAAAAACGAAAAGATATTTATACACTATATAGGTGATCAAATCAATACAAACATATTCGAAAGTCGCCACTGAGGGTCAATTCTTTCTTGTTTTTCAACAAGTAATACAAGTAAGCGCAACCAACGCGTTGACAATGTCCCCTGGGTGATTAGGGCGCTGGCCGTTTGCCTTACATTTCATTTGACGGCCTTTATTTGACCACCCAACGTAATGAAAGACACCGTGAAAGCGTGTCTATCAAATATGTCTTTGCCTCATCGGGCCTTGAAGGAACGGACAATCAAGTTTACTGATACGATCGTTCTTGTCTAACTGGGAGTAAAGGACACATTGTCAGTGGAAATTTATGATAACATTTTTGACATGATTATGAAAGTTAGAAAATGGAGAGACTGTGTAATTGTCACATATGATTTAGAGAGAACATGACGGTGATAATTAGCCATTAAAGACTTCTATCTCGTCAATTCTATTTACTTGAAAGAACCTGGAACGTCATAATCTCTTTATCAGTTGATCTTTTCTGGCCCATAACAGTCAGCTCTATAGAGTCAAATGTAAGTGACAAAAGTAATTGTATTGAATCTCACTTGAGTTACAATTTTAAAGGATATTCAAGCAGACAGCCAGAAGAATATGAGATTATAGGATATCCGCTAATTGTACCGCGACTCGAGCTTAACATTCCGTTCTTGGTCGATATTGAAACGTCTCCAGATTTTCCCATTATCTTAGACTTGTAAAACGGAAAATTCCGGCTAATTAAAAACAATCGGCTATTTTGTTAAGTTAAACAGGCGTATTTAACCATGACATATGAAGGATGCAGGATTTTGTAGAAAAAAAATACGGTTATTTATCGGCATTTCTATTTAAAATTATACACCATAAACTAAACTCCCATTAACTGTATATCTAATGCATTTTGCAAGGGATGTCTACACAAATCAGAATACCTGCATGTTCATGGGTAGATTTATAATTACTACCATATTTCACCGTCATTAAGATGTCGACAGGAATATATAAACTGTCAAAAACTGTACGCTGAGAAAAAAAAAAACGTTTACCAGAAACGCTTTGCACCATATTGGATGAGATTAATGGACAATAAAAATAATTGTTAATGATAGGTTGTTTATGAGGGCATAGTGAGGATTATTCGATTTACAGAACTGCTTCCACTGGTTGACGCTCTGTTTATTGGTATCCAAGGAATTCTCATGCCTTTATTCTGGATACAATTCGAAAGGCCTCAGCGCATCTTTCAAAATATTTTACCCGCTGTGTTCAAAAGCAATATGCAAAGGGGTATATTTTTGTAACATATATAAATTACCTTCGAAAGGAAAAAGTGTATGTAGTTTTTAACAGCTTTTGAACAACTGATCATTTTTGAAAACAGCGGAAGAGATATCTTTAAGAAACAATTTTGGTATTTTACCACTGGAATAATTACCATTTTGAATAAATTATGGTGAAATACTAAACGCATTAGAAAATAGAATTATTTTACAGTATACCAAATGTGTTGAAACAACAAAGAGTCGTGTGAAACACAAACATCGTCACAGTATGCAATATCGGCCATTTCACATGAAAGAACAAGAGGGCCATAATGGCCCTAGATCGCTCACCAAAGTACATCATTTAGAGTACATCTTATCTAAAATGATTCAAATCATTTGAGTTTATCTAATTTTTTCCAGTAGCAACCAGATTCAAGTTTCAGAGTTTTTTCAATTTAGTCAATCATCTGGAGGCCACAATTTTAAAGGAATCAAAATGCTCACGCAATTATGGTATGAAACTTTGAGGTAATCATTGGTGCAAAACAAGAATTAATTCTGAACATTTGTTCCAGAAGAGAAGAATTTTTCAATTTTTCTATAATATATAAGGAAACTAGCTGACCCCCTAGGGGCCTCATTTTTTCAAGGGATCAACTTGATTTTAGCAAATATGGTAGACATTCATGAGGTGACCATTACTGTCAAATAAAATCAATTTCTGACCATTGGTTTTATAGAAGAAGAATTTTGAAATTTTCTATAAAGAGTATATAAGGAAACTAGCTGACACCTAGGGGCCTCATTTTTCAAGGGATAAACTTTATTTTAGCAATTATGGTAGACATTCATGAGGTGACCATTTGTGCCGAATGAAATTAAATTCTGATCATTGGTTTCACAGAAAAGGAATTTTGAAAATTTCTAAATAGAGTATATAAGGAAATGAACTTCATTTTAGCAATTGTGGTAGAGCACTATGAGGTGACCATTTGTGCCAAAGGAAATCAAATTCTGACCATTGGTTTCAGAGAAGAATTGCGCTTTTTTTAAAGTAACATTCTATTGGCTGCCATGGCAACCAGAATTCTACATGGATCAAGATTATTTTAGCAACTTTTGTTCACCCAAGGATGATCCATGCCAAATTTCATCAATTTCTACTAAACGGTTTCAGAGATGTCGTTTAAAGCATATTGTCGACGACGGATGACGACGAAAGAGGGAATCAGGGTGATCCTAATAGCTCACCTTGAGCACGGTGTGCTCTGGTGAGCTAAAAATGCAAAAGGTTCAGTTAATGTTGATTATCAGGTTTTCTTCCAACCAACAAAAGCACTAAATTCCTGTGATCCATTCTAAATGATTCCCACACATTTTGTGGGAATCTAATCAATCAGTACATAATAAGCGCGTTTAATATTGCTTTTGCATGCATGACATTACTTTAAAGATATAGGATGCATTCATACTGGTGTTCATTATAAACATGAAAGAGTATCACGTCGAAGGTATGCGAGTATAAAACACCATATAAACGTAGATAGGTATTGTAACAAAAGGATTCATTCATATCTAGCCGACAGGTGGCGAACAGAGTACGAGGTTATGCAACAGGGTATAGATCAGAAAACGAAGAGACTTACGAGATACGGCAGACGACGCCAGCAGCAGTACGCAAAGTCCTATACTGCTCCACATTTTCCCTGAAAATATAGCAGACGACATCTGATTAGGGACTGCAAGACAGTCACTAGTTCACTGATAGTTCTGATTAAGTATATTTACTATAAGTTAGCTTATATTAAAAATAAATAAATAAATAAATAAAACACTTAGAAGCAAATAGGGTTTCAGTTCACTGCATATAAATAGACTCTGAAAAAGATACATTTTGTATACATATGGTATTATATGTGAACACAGTTCTCTTTTAACCGTTCCTGTGAATAAATAAATTTCAGTCCAGTCAGTCAGGGGGCACAGGGACATCAGAACAAAGTACCGCAAGCCAGCTTGAACTATTTTAGAGTGACCAGATCGGAATATTAAAGTGGTAATAGATCAGCCGCAGAGCCCCTTCCCCATAAATGATTCACTTTTAAAGGCGAAGTATTTGTATGCAGCAAATATCTGACAACTTCATCAGTTAACGTGTAAACTTTATCTGGGATGCTTAAATTCGCATAGTATCATTTTGTGTCGTCAGCTCGTCGAACACGTGCATAAAACTCAGAACAAAGGCCGGTAAACAGCAAATAAATGGTTCTGATTGAAGGCGAACCTTAAGATATAAATGACTGAATTCAGTCTTAAATTACAAGACTGGCATGTTCACTTTCAATTACGGGTATCAAATTATGTGAGTTTGAGTTGCGGTTGACAAACTTAAACTTGCTACGTCATTTTAGGTCATATTTGCCGATTTCTCACATTTTTGAGTTGAAACATGAAAAGACAAAGCACCTAAGATTTATCTAAAATGCCTGGTATATATATAACGATCTCTGATGCAAGACCTACTAACTGGTATGCCCCAAAGCTTATTTTAATGGTAACTGAACCCTTTGTGAGCTAATGAAGCCTAACGATAAAATCTGCTGAATTCTTTTTTCGTGAAAATGCATTTTTGATATCTTCCTTATCTGACACTTGACTGGATACAGAAATATTTCAAGTGTAGAATTCCATAGCTTAAAGTGATAGTGTAAACACTGCCGGAGAGACAATGTGCGTCTTGCAACAGACACACAACATTGCGTCATGTATGCTTAAACTATTTTGACGTCTATATAAATGCGAAGTCTTGATAAAAGCCATCATGAGACATGAAATAGTTCACTGCGCCATTATAAATACGGGTTTCCAGCAATGTTTCTCACCCTGAGTCTAACTTATACACTAACCATTCCTGTTTCCATATAAACTATTTTGTCTGCATGGTAACATTATTTCAATTTAACCAGTTACTGAAATATTGTAAAACAATAATGTGTTCCTACTTTTTTTTTATCTTAATATAACTTGTCCCATTACCTCAAAAATCTCATCCTGCTGTATTGGCGGGTCAGGGTCATACAATATTTAGGTTTACATTCTACGTTATCTCCATGTCACGTGCCATTTCGTTTAAATCTTTAGATAGATATACCGTTCGCTTTAGCTGAAAGAATGTAGCGTCCGTCTCAGGAGCTTGAGGTCGAAGGTTCGATCAACTACCGCGACATATCAAAGTCGTTTAAATGCTAGGTAGCACCCTGCTTTGCGCTCAGGAAATATACAGTGATAGTTCCAGAACTGCTTGGCTTAATGTCAGGATAATTTGACTGGGTATGGTAGCATACCACATGTCTACAGCGTGAAACTGGACAATAATTGTCTCAAGCACACATAGTCTACAAAAGCTAAACAAACATTAAAAGAATAAACTTGCACATGAATATTCATGAAGTAAAGGATCTAGGTCTTAATTCGTGGGTTCGATACCCGATTCTAATGAAAATAAATGTCATAAGAAGTAGAACAGGGTAAGCAATACCTTAGTGTATAAACGTTGAGACCATTGTGTCAGAATATTTAGTGTTTGGAATCAGTTTTCATGTTAATTGCGTGATACTGCACTGTTACTGCACTATTCATGGGGCAAACAGCCTACGAATTCCTGTACAATTACCCATGTAACGTAAGTAGCGGCCTACAAATAGTCAAAGCTAATGAGGAGAACCTTTTGGCAGGTGGCTCCTGTCATACCGAGTTACGCAATTTAATCCGGTCGTGAGGCACACCTGTGTGGTGGGGCCGGGCCGGATACACGAGACCTTTTGATTGCAGCAGTCAGGGTTAGGTGCCGACTACGTGTTCGTTGAACCATGCCACTCAAACGATACAATGTAAACATGCTGATCAAACGTATCGCGACTCTAATGGTGTGAAACAAATAGTTATGTTCTCGACTTTTATCTTAAATTCAATTAGAAACAAACAAGATCTTAACCGCTTGTCATTTGCCAAGAGCTCAATAGCAAGTGCTTGTCTAATTGCTAAAAAGATACCGCACCTGAAGTATTGCACTGTACCCAGTCCCTGTTCTGCTTTTGTGGCATGGCACTAGACTCATTAATGCTATCAACACATATTGGGTCATAGATGGGTATTCCTTGGTCTTATTTGCCAATACTGCAATGTATTCTGAATGGCATATATTGTATTACTGGGACAAATAAAACTGCACTTAGCGTGGCTTTAACCTATAATTACAGACATTGATATTTGACATAGTTCAATGTCTTTATGGAATTTTGACTCAGCAAAACTTTGAAATAGTGCATAACGTGAAAAGCAGGCACAACAAGTTTGTCTTTGTGGGGAAATATCTGAAAGCAGCAGAGCTAAAATTGCTTGAAGTTGAAATCTGCTTGTTAGTAAAGTTCAAGGAATGTAGCTAGGCATTAAACACGCATTAAACTTGTTCTGAAGAGAGAAGGGGAATAAAATAGGGACAACAAGAATAGTGAAATGCGGGGAAATTGTCTACGGCACTAAAATTGTTTATGGGTAACGACACCTTTGGCACAATTTCGTTTTCAAAATGTCTTTCTCTGACACCGTGAGGATAATCATTCTGTGATTTGACCCCATTCTGAAACTTCAATAAGGATATTTTCCAGATAATTACGGAATCATTGAAGAGCTTTAAAAATTACTAGTATTTTTTACACAAGGTTCAATCGATCAAATTACTAGTCTCATAGAAATCTTAAAGTTAAGGTTAGCTTGTTTCGTACATAATTGTTTATGTTCACAATTCATAAGGTGGTTCCCTGTAATTTGAGGGCGATTTGTGATCCAAATACAACCTCAGCCTATCAATATTTCTTTTATATAATGCATTTTAAAACAATCTGACAAGACAGCGATTCGCCCGAAAGAGGTCAAGTACGTATGCTATAAATCGCAGCTGTTTTATCCATTGCTACTTAATTAATTAGTATAATCACGTACAATCAGTGAAAGTGTTTCTTTCCTTGCTAGTTAAATTGTCTTTTTTTTTTGTTTAGGGGGGGGGGGGGTCAACGGCCAACCGACGGCTGGTTCAAGTCCCGGTAAGGTCACTCTATCTTTTTCTGGTAAGTCGGCCTTCCAACCAGCATGCGATAGGTCCGTGGTTCTACCCAGGTGCATCTTTAACCTCGGGGCCATTAGTTTTATTGCATTGAGACTGATTCATTATGGTATAATTATGTGAACGGACCCTGTACTAGTATATCGAGAGTTATAGGAATACTTTAAAAAAACAGCTGCACGGAGTATTGCATCTAATTTTTTTAGCCTCTTTAGCTGAGCTGTTTTTCAGCCAATCCATGCTAATTTGATTGTGCAAGCCACATCGTCAGAGTATTGGTTAAATGGGTGTGTGCATTTTAAAGATGAAATGCCCAGCAGAGCAAAAGAAAGAACTATTTTCTTGCATGTATGAAAACTACAAAAAGTAATCACTTTTGAAGCAGGCGTCCCCTGGTATAATTTAAAGTAATTTCGATACAACTTATACACAGTGGAAAACGCTCTTATGAAAGGAGATAATGTGATCATGTTGTCTAGCGGGTAAATAATGAGAAAGATTGAAGCGATATTCTGATATTTCTACTACCCGTTGACCGAATGGTAAGAGAGTCCACAAGTGAGGATGTGGGTTGGAGTCCCGGGCGCAACATAGCAAAGCCGTAATAATGGTTCCTGTAGCTCCCTGCTTGGAGTTTGTATGAATACAGAGTAATAACAAGTCACCATGTCTGTCTGTGGTACCATGCCACATGTCTACGGCGTGAAACTGCAGTGAGGCAGTATTATTTGTGTCTAAAGTAGACCGTTTCTAAATGTGGGACGAAAAATCAAGTAAACAATTTATATACTGGTTTTCTTGTTTGACAGTGCGTCTGGTACTAAAAATATTAAGCGATTGTAAATCGCAAGCACGGTGGTTTTTATATTATTATAAATAGCATATTATTAACCAGGCTCATTGTATGATTAACAAAAACTCATCTTCAAGAAGACCACTCTTATGAAAACATTTCTTTGTTTCTAATTCCTTTGTAATAGATATATATGAAATTATTCAAATTAAATGATAATATTTTATTATACGTTAATGTTAATACCTATTACTTTTTCTTCTCTTTTTTCTTCGAAATTGTCAGTCAAAACAACTACCATTCAAATATAGTCATGGGAAACTTTTATTGTGTATCACTGACATTGTATAATGCTATGTATATGTTTTTGTGTTGACGATGTACATTGTACAAGTCTGAAAATAAAAGATGTTCTGTTCTGTTCTGTGTGAATAAACAAAGAACTATATCAAATGATTGAGTACGATGCAAGTAACGGGAATATCCGGTGAAGGGTAACCACAAGTGCGAGATAATTCCTGTCACACAATGTTATTGATTGTGTTCATTATATCGTCATGATTCACAGACTCCCTATAAAAGTTCGACATATTCTTTCCTCTAAAGCTATAATGTGCAGTTGACTGTTTATTTCAGTCACGTCAAATTTTGTTTGAAGTCGAGCCGTATCTGACAGGATGTGTACAGCATTATTAATCTAATATAAACACATAACAAGAAAGATTAAGAGAGGCTAATATGTCGGCTATCATAGATGTCCTCCCCCGCATTAGCATGGGCCCGCAGATGCACACATTGCGATGTTTTGTGTCATAATCCCCACACAGTGAAACATTAGTCAGTAAACAGTGTTTTTATTTAAGACAAGAGTCGAATTCAGCATCAGCGGGCGGAGGCTGATATCATTCTGAGGCGCATAACTCTACCTAAATAGCTTAACCATGACAACATCTAGTGTACACTAACAAGTGGAAAAAATGCTTTTAAGTAATCCGGTGTGAGTTCTCTTGTCGTATATAACAATTAGCGTGTCTTCTGCGGAGTACAGCTTGTTAAACTGTTAGTGTGATATCAGTCATGCAAAAAAAAATAATATATGTATATATATATATATCTTTGTCGGAAGAAAAGGTATGCACTGCACCTCTGCTTAATGTACCTAGTGGGTCGGTCAATAAGTATACAAACTTGGTATTATACCACATCTTTCACATCATCCATAAAAACTTTACAGTAGCACTTAAGCAGCATAAAGTAAGCACATCATTCAATGGGAAACACCTGTCAATATAAAACACTTTACTCAAAAATAAACATAACTACAGAAATATAAAACTTGATTTTGGTATCATATGTCTTAAAAAACACTTATTTTAATTTTAATCAAACCATCACAAATGAATGTTACAAACGTTATAAATAAACGACTTCATCATCTCGTAGCGGATCATTTGAACACAGCATAAACTATGCGCCATAGAAACAGCTCTGACGGCTCGACAGTTTGATACACAAGATGAGATTGGTATCTCGTCTGCCGCTGCAGTTTTCGCGGACCAGACAGCGGCAGACGTGCATCTGTTGCCCCACGTGACCCTGCACACCTGTTACGGCCACCGCTTGATACCAAAAGACGTTCCCGGCTCGGCAGCGTTTTTTCGTTACCAAGGTTACAACGTAACATACTCTAAAACCTCTCGCTAATGATTCGTGTACTCAGCATAATAGCAAGAATGTACCCCTTTTACTCTTTATTAGTCCTTTATTTCTTGTGTCTATTCCAATTACCATCTAGTTCAATCTTCAGCTCTGCATTTCGGAACTCTTAATACCGGCAGGGAGAGAAGAAATTATCAAATTGCTTTCCGATTTACTGGTAAATATAAAACAGATGGATTCCTAACCGTCGTCTAAGAATTGTTACTTGTCTTTATTCAACAATTTGATAAAATTCGGTTGCCTGACTTCGCAGACATCAAAGTAAAGGCTTGAGGTAAACCTTTTTATACTTCTAAATAACTATTCCTGTTTACGTCCCGCTCGTTAAAGATAACAAAAACCGGGCGTGTGTATTTATTTTACTCACATTAGCATTAAAGGATTCCCAGAAAGAAAATGAATGTGCACTTTTCATGCATTTTTTCACACTATGAGCTAAGCATACATTTTTTTTTAAATAGCAATGTGTTAATCAAGCGTATGACTCGTTATGAAGTTAAAATTTGAAAAAAAATATATGTAATGGTCATAAATATTTTCAGTAGACATATGCAAAGAAATATGCTACATGTTCATAAATATTCTAATAGAAATATGAAAAGAATATTTTACATGTTTAAAAAATATTTTGAATAGAAATATGTTAAAAATATGCTTCATGTTCAGAAATATTTTAACAGAAATATGAAAAGAAATATATAAAATTGTTCAAAAATATTTTGAATAGAAATATGCTCAAAATATGCTACATGTTTATAAATATTTTAAATAGAAAAATGCTAAGAAATCGACCAAAAAAATAACGTTGACCGCTTCGTTTGATGGCTGCGGTGATTCAGGTTTGGCGAACAAAAAAATATACGGAAGTTTCCCGGGGGTGAGGTGCGGATTCGCTTTCGACCAAGGCAATAGATTAAGTGCCTGTGAGAGTAAATTTCTCTTTATGTACAACCGGGTAGTAAAAACTATAAACCAGCTACCTTTTGATAGAGAGAAATACCCAAACTTGACTTGAAGTTTACTTTGGCGGTGGGATTTTTTTATCCTGAATGAATCAAGAAATTAGACGAAGTTTAAAAGAAATCATTTCAGATAAGTCAAAGAAATTAAATAAAGAACGTCAACAGAGGTCTGTCAAGGTGTGTTTAGCAACGGCCCAATGTAAATACTTCTGGACCATTTATCACAAAAAGTGTTGCATGTTCTTTATGTTCTGATTAGACTTGACACTATCGCTAGCTACAGAGGCGGAGTGAAGAAAGAAAAAAGTCACTTACGTTCAATCCGTCACTCCACAAATATCCAAATATCAGAAACAGTTTTTATCCACACTGTTTTAACAATCTGGAATCATCAGATTTCGATGTTTCCGGCGTCGCGTCGCGTCGCGGCCAGCAGTGGTGGCGTCGTGAGTCCAACAGCGGCACAACCCAGATCTGTCCGTCCCTCACAACGTTCTGCAGTACACACAGTCACAGCACGGCACCCTGAAAACAATGTCACGTACATGAAACCACGGCCCGCCTTTTTAAAACCCGTGATCGAATTCATTCACCAAGCTCCTCCAATCCGATTGGGTATTCCTTTGAAAAGTATAACTGGTTGACAGACCGTAGGCAATTAATCACTTATTGTTTAACTAATTATTCCGAAAAGGTAAACACGGATAAGTTTTGTCAACGGATTAGGTTTCACGTTTAGATTTAAGATTCTCCATGAAAACTTGATCACCTATCAATGTCTAACGTTAGTTTCTGTTTGAAATCATATATCCAGTACTAATACGTCTCTCCGGTAGTCCAGTCAAATTGCATTACATTAGGGCGCCTGTGTAGTGAGAATGCATTTTAGATCATAGTAGTTTCCTATCAGCTGCACCCTTACTACTGATTGTACATTATGTTTTCATTCATTGAATAAGAAGTAATCGGTTAAACGCATGCATCCTATCACGCATAACAAACTGTATGGAAAACGCTAACGTCCACGAGTTAAGGTAGACATTAAACTTCAAGTTTTTTCCTAATTACTTGGCTCAAACCGCAGTAAAAACATGAGTCTGATACACAACTATATATTTAATGATTTCAAACATCATCTAGTCGGTTAATATACTGGTGAGGCGAGTATGCCTCACTGCCGCCGAGGAACGTGTATCTGCAGACTCAGCATCTTGTAAGGCCGCTGTGAACGTCTCATACCGTCCATACAGTACGACTTACACCAGCCATACAGTACGACTCACACCAGCCATACAGTACGACTCACACCAGCCATACAGTACGACTCACACCAGTCATACAGTACGACACTCACACCAGCCATACAGTACGACACTTACACCAGTCATACAGAACGACTTACACCAGTCATACAGTACGACTTACACAGTAATGCAGTACGACTCACACAAGCCGCACAGTACGAGTCACACCAGTCATATAGTACAACTTACACCAGTCATACAGTACGACTCAAACGAGCCATACAGTACGACTTACACCAGTCATACAGTACGACTCTCACCAGCCATACAGTACGACTCACAAAGGCCGCACAGTACGACTCAAACAAGTCATACAGTACGACTCACACCAGTCATACAGTACGACTCCCACCAGCCATACAGTATGACTCACAAAAGCCGCACAGTACGAGTCACACCAGTCATATAGTACGACTTACACAAGCCACACAGTACGATACACTAGTCACATAGTACGACCTACACAAGCCACACAGTACGACTTACACAGCAGTCACACAGTACGACTTACACAAGCCACACAGTACGACCCCTACCCAAACCACACAATTCACGATAGATTCACAGTACGACTCACACTAGCAGCATTATAAGCCACATAGTATGACTCACACAAACCAAAAAGTACGATTCACACCAGTTGTACAGTGCGACAACTCACACCAATGCAGCAACTCACATCAATTGCCGTGCACTGCTCAAAAATATTGTCATATATTGGGACACATTATGTTATTGTTGTTTAATCTACCTATCCCTTCTAAATAGCTTACGCGTTGGACCAGTACTTTGTACCAGGATATGTATTGACACCTTCTGATCAATGTACTCTTCCAGTGCACCCAGGGTCATCTCTCTACATCAGTCGTCTGTTTCAACAAATACTTTTGAACGGGAACAAGGCAGATACCTGTATATACATAATACCATTTTTGCGGTGGTACTCGAGCACTGAAGTTTTTGGTTACATAAATAGAATTTGCGCATCCGTAAGTTTTAGACAGTGAGTATATATGTGTATATGATGCACACATAGGCGGAGTTTTTTTCATCAGATAAGTTACATGTATATAAGATATATTTCACATACGACATACGTGTGTATGTATTCCCACAGTATTCAACTTGCAGATGTGATCTGCATGAGAAATCAAGATATTGTAATCTTTGAATGTAAACGCAGATGTCACGTTGACATTCTGGTACTAAATTTGTTTCATCTACAACACAGTTAAACACACAAGTGGTAAAACAACAGTACAATAATAAGAAATAGTTAATGAATTTATACAAAAAGCGATATTTTACAGACTTCTGAATCACAAAACTCATTAACAGTACTGCATATGATGCAATGCGTGTAAAACGTTTATTCATAAGTAAGCCTTTTTGTCTAGTTTATGTGTCTCGATTATTACAGCTCAGGTAATATCAGCTCGAAGTGAGGAAATTGTTTTCATAAATCCTCATACCATTCAGCAAGATATGACGGATGTATTTCATCAATGTACATAATTAAATCGAAAAGAAAGATTTGATTAAGTAAAATTCTCATTTTTAAACAGGTTTGAAGTTCAAAGCAAACATCCATAATTGCGCCTGAATAAATTTACAAAACATCATTTTACATAATAAGTCCGATTATTTATGGTATAAATTATACTTTTTTTGAGCAAAACGTATTGCATGGGTGGCCCTATATATGTCTGTATCATTTTGTAACCAAACTGATATCGATAGACTGTCTTATTTAACACATGTAAGATAGACCGAGCCGAAATTATCTTAGCAGTCTGAGCAATAACAACT
Organism: Solen grandis; assembly: GCA_021229015.1. NCBI lineage: Eukaryota > Metazoa > Mollusca > Bivalvia > Adapedonta > Solenidae > Solen > Solen grandis. Next base: position 49,362,123 of record CM037782.1, on the reverse strand, counting down.
ATTTATAAATAATGAAGCAGACATGAAACCCGGCGTGACCAGATGACTGTTACTCGATCCCGTCATACCCCTGTCAACGATTGAAACAGAACTCCCAGTTTCACAAAAAAACTTGCCAAATGACATGATGGCAAAACATGCAACATAATCCTATAATCTGTATACTGTAGTTTACAAATTCTGTATTTTTGAAAATGCATTTTGGTTGTATACACGCAAAAGCGTTAATTAAATTCTATGCGTCATGCCAGGAATGTTGGACTGAGAGCAACCTGTGAACTAATTTATAATTTTTTCTCGATAGAAAATGGCTCGTAAACATAGCAATCTCATTAAAATCATATCATAAATTGCTCTCCTCTACTTTGCACGACTCATGACAAGGAACTGACATTGCATATAAAACTTATGTCAGACTGACCTTTGAGGTAATTTATATGCATAAAGAAGTGCTTGATTTTAACCACTTAAATAGCGCGTTTCAAACTGACTTCGGTAAAACATTAAAAATGGATGCCTCAACTGCTGTTAAAAAAATCTTACTAAATTACGGATACCAGAATTAAAACCTGAATAAAAGGAAGTTGATTTGGCACTCTCGGTAGTTCTCCCAATAGGATATCATCTTGATGCGGTTACTTCCCCTGGTTATACCTAACGATTTTGTAGGCGCCGATTTGATTGGCTTACACAAAGATCAGTCTAAGACGTTTTTCTACACAATTTGGCCAGATTCGTTTAGCGAAATATGAACAAATATACTGAATCTGATTTAAATGAGATTATAAACATACGTAAATTGACCGGAAGCAGCGTGACTGCCGTGTTTATTATCACGTGCTTAACATCACGTGCAGACAGCGGGTTGTCTCACTCACTTGCCATACAGTGTATGATTTATTATTTACATTTGTAAGAAGAAATTAGAAACATATGCGGAATAGAAATAATATCTACGACTATCAAATAAAGATATCATACCATCGATACATAAAATGGCCTACGTTTTCATTCCAAAATGTTGTATACGAAAAACACGTTAAGGGTTTCAGTAGATAGGCTAGGTATCCTAAAACAAACGAACCAGTAGATAGTTACAGCATTAACGCGAACCGAATACTGTTTGCTGTGAAAAAAAGAAGGTTAAGCCTGGCGACACAATGAGAGTGTAGGCAAAGGCGACAACGTTAGGGTTGGTCTATCAATGTGAAGTAATTGACAAACAGGACCATGTTCTAACTCTAACTAAAGGTCACTGACAGACCAAGAGGTGGACCTCAGCTTCTCATGACTGAAATTACCTCTCAAACCGACCTCGATTTTTGCCAAACTTTATTGTTCCAGGGTTTAAAAATTTAAAGTTTTTTTTTTAATTAACATCAATTACGAAACAAGTTATTATTTTTTTTATTATTATTATTAATCACTTTCGATCGCTCTGGTGGCGGCTTATGTGGTCATTATTGATGGAAGAAACCGGAGAACCCGGAGGAAACCCACATGTCTGGACGGGCGACGACAGCACCCTTTCACGTACGTGAACAGAAATCAAACCCGGGACACATTGGTGAGAAGCGAGGCGCTTTACCATTACACTATTAAGGCACCTTCAAGGATGAATTGTAAATTTCCATCTACATGTTCGTGTATATATATATATTCTGTAAATGTATGTGTATATTGATATTTCTTTTTTGATACAACTGAATTTTCAACCAAGCTAGACGGACAAAATTGACATTGAAATATTTTGTACACGCAACTGGTTTTACCTTTATGCGGTAAGTTTTCAGGACCAGACAAACTGACCTACAGAAGATATTTAAAAAAATATTATGAAAGCATGAAACGTTGTAGATGCCGTCACTCGATAATTAAAATGCCGACACCCGGCGTTTTTATACATGTATTTCATCGACTTCGTGATGTCAAAACACTGGAATTGCAATTTTCTAGAGCTTCTGATAAATGTCTATATTTTCAGTCTCCTTAAAGCTAGTCTGACGGCGGTTATGATGTTCATTTCATTAATCTGCAGATCTGGCCAGTCACATTTACTTCTCTCATTCTTATGTCTTTTCCAGAATGTGTTTGTTCGCCTGCATTGTTAAACACTCCAATGAGAGCGTCTTGGTTTATTTTTGTTGTTTACCTGTTTATTACTTTATTTGATACACGCATACTTGAATCAAAAACATGTGTTATTGAGACAATAAAGTTGGATACTTCCGTTGCGATTCTCTCCAGCATTTAGGACAGATGGCAATTTTATCTTATCGGTTGCTGCGATATCACGCCTGAGAAATGGGCAAGCAGAGACCGAACCCACGACCCTATACTCCCGAGAAAGACGCTTTGACCGCTTTACTTGCGGGTTGATTTTTTTCCATACACAAAACAGGAACAGTCAAGAGGATGATCAATAAATATTGCTCATTTATAAAATCGATTTTTTATTTGAAGTTATACAGTCTGCTGAACAGTTAATTTCATAAAACAATTTGTTGTTTTGTTGTTGTTGTTGTTGTTGTTTTTTCTGGATGTAATTTAAGATGAATGCTGGCGATCTTTAAAATAAAAAAGCAATCCTACTGAAACATATGCTCTCGTTCATTGATTACTGCTGTGTAAGCTATTTATCACCGGTTTAACAAGTGCAACCGTTGAATCCTTTCTTGTCATGTTTACAGTGACAGGCAGTATATTAAAGAAAATTATTGCAATCACTCATGGTTATTTACATCCATTGCCCTATAATAGGATGACGTCGAGTTGGCGTTTCTCACACTCGGCCACTAGGCACGCATGGCAGATACGGCAGAGTGCACTAGGAGTGTCTCAAGGAATCTTGCAGCAGACAACTGCCCGCGGAAATCAGGCCCAGGGCTACAGAAATCCAGAAGTCTTTCTGTGGTCACCCGTGTTCTCGAGACAAACTCAAGTATGATCTTGGGATTAACCTCAGATTCGTACTCATTCCTTTTGAAACTTACGGGCATAGTTTGAGCCTGAGTATAAAAATCATACATAAGACGAAAAAACTGATTTTGCCATTTTTACTATTACGCAACACCACCATCAGCACTACTGCTACAACTACGACTGCAGCTGCTACTACAAATTAAATTAATAAATTAGGTCCATCAGCAGCAGCAGCAGCAGCATCGTCGTCGCCATCATCATAATCATCATATTTATCAACAATAAAAACACCATTATCACCATACATCATACAAATCTATCTATCTAGGTATTGTTAAAATGAACCAATTAGTAAATCGATTACCTTCAGTTGCGATTACCTTCAGTTGATGTTATCAATACATAACACAGACTACATAGCTAAATGATTACAAAACTTAATTACTGAATTGTTGCCGATTTAACAGCTATAAAAAGGAATACAATACAGTCACTCATTTTTATACTCGTGTTGTAAAATGATTGAAAGTTCATCTCGTAAGCCACATAAAAATAACGACAAGAAACTTGAATCAAAAGTACAGTGTCAAAGGGCTGAAAAAATATCAAGATTGCATTAAGCTACCCAAGTGATCAGTTCGTACTGAGCGACACGGGCTCGCTGCACCCAAACACAGGGCTGTGCCAGTGGCATCCTCAGACAGTGGGGCGCGGAGAGAGGGTTGTTAGAACTGCTGTCTCGGCGTTACTTATCGACAGCTGGCAACCCCTAGTGCAGTCTCTCCCCCTCTCTCTCTATCTCTCTCTCTCTCTCTCTCTCTCTCTCTCTCACACACAACCGCTCTCTCTATCTCTCTCTCTCTCTCTCTCTCTCTCTCTCTTACACACACAACCGCTCTCTCTCTCTCTCTCTCTCTCTCTCTATGTCCTTCTATCTCATACACAGACGCATCCTTATTTTCTGCCACCTTGCATTAACATGTTTGTCCGTATGATTGTCTGTTGTGTCTATTTTTCTATAAAACTTAAAGATTTTAAATGTGACTAAATTACTGACTTACAATTACAAGATGTAGGTTTTTGTTTTTACAGTATTGCGTGAACCTGGCACTTTGACTGACATGGAATCTTTACAATAATTTATGTTAATCTGATATATGAATAATTAAAGTAACAAATATTTATTTATTTATTTATTTATTTATTTATTTATTTGCTTTTAACATATTATTTATTTAAACCTGGATAGTCATGCTCATAAAAAATGATAGGGATGTTTTATGATTGTTCTAGAGCAGTAGTGGAGGAAACACAAAAAGAAGAAGAGAGCATCTTCAGGGTTCGTTTTATCTATACGAATGATCATTTCAAGCAAATTAAGTTAATGTTGTGTTTATGTTGCTGCTATTGTTGCTGGTGGTGGTGTTTTGGGGCTTTTTGCTGGTGATGTATTTTGTTGTTGTTGTGTTTTTTGT